>CM062818.1:195344329-195704219 GCA_031772625.1 Pinus tabuliformis
ATGAAGCTGGGATTCACCAGGAGTGAAGCTGATCCTAACCTTTACTTTAAGGTTGAAGATGACAAGCCCTCATACTAGTGTTGTATGTGGATGACCTCTTTCTAACAGTGCAGACCCTCTCATTCACAAATGTAAGAGGGAGTTGGCTTCTGAATTTGAAATGAAGGACCAAGGACTTGAAGTGTGGCAAAATCCAAGGGAAATTTTCCTATCTCAAGAAAAAATGTGGTGAAGATTCTGAAAATTTGGTATGGTTGACTGCAAGCCTGTGACTACCTCGAGGATCTTAACTTTTAGAAGTTATATGGTAGTGATGTCGGACCAGATTTGGGAAATGCCTCTGACTTTCAAAAAACTCATTCGCATTGATGTTCTTGGTGAACCTATGTCCGAACATATGTTTTGCAGTTAGCACTGTGAGCTCATATTTGGTTGAGCCTCACTGCATTGATGCCAAGAATCTTCTAAGATATATTCATGGCACAATTACTAATGGATTGAGATACACTACTGGAAATATGAAACTGCATGATTATTCAAACGCTGATTAGGCAGGTAGTGTGGAGGATCATTGGAGCACTTTTTAGTGCTGTTTCTCTTTGGATTCTGCTTCGATATAATGGATGAGCAGGAAGCAGAAGTCAGTTGCCATAAGCACAACCTAGACCGGATACATATCTACGAGTATGATCTCATATGAAGCTGCCTGGTTGGGGAAGTTCTTCAGTGAGCTGTTTGAACACATACCATTGTGATTCTCTGTAACAACCAGAGGTGGGATTCGATTATTGAGGAATCTCGTATTCGTCAATTGCTCTAGCAGATAGACATCATCTGGGATATGGTAAGTCGATGAGCAAGGAGGCTCCATCGCATTAAGATGATGTACAGGTTGATACACCTTGTCAAAGCCCCGAGGAAAGATCTAATCTGTGATTTTCCCAGACGACTTGGAGTCGTCAAGAAACCCTTGTACAAGGATCCTGCATGTTGCATACATTGAGCTCTGGGAGCTCTGAGGGCTTGGGGTTCTTACTGGAGCAATATACGACCACAGGGTGACTCACCCTCCCCTGGCGGTGCGCACTAGAACAAGATGACTCGCTCTCTTGTGGGACAAGATGATTCGCTCTCTTGTGGAACAGGATGATTCGCTCTCCTGTGTAGCAGGATTGATGTGTTCTCCTGTGAGGCCTGGATTGATGTGTTCTCCATGGCGATTGTAGCAGGATTGATGTGTTCTCCTGTGAGGCCTGGATTGATGTGTTCTCCATGGCGGCTTGGATTGATGTGTTCTCCATGGCGATTGTAGCGAGATTGATGTGTTCTCCTATGAGGACAAGATTGATTAGTTCTCCTATCGAGGCATCCTACCCATGCAGTTTGGGACTCATGGGAAGTACCTCTCATCTGATCAATGAGCAGGGAAATGAAGTTAGGGACCATAATAGTACCGATGGACGCATCGTTGTATCTATCGTACTCCCTACGCTAGGATGACCTCCATTGATCTGGGATCAATGATACTGGTCTAGGACCAGTGGTAGGAGTTATACCATACTATGACGCTGACTTCGGGTTGGTTGAGACTGGTCTGGGACCAGTGGTACATACTCCGACACTGACTTCGTGTCAGTGCAGTACTGGTCTGGGACCAGTGGTAGGAGTTGTACCATACTATGATGCTGACTTCGGGTCGGTTGAGACTGGTCTGGGACTAGTGGTACACTCTCTGAGACTGCGATACTAGTCTGGGACTAGTGGTAGGAGTGGTACTTACTATGAAGCTGACTTCGGGTCGGCTGAGACTGGTTTGGGACCGGTGGTACGCACTCTGAGACTGACTTTGAGTCAGTGGAGGATGATATTGGTCTAGGACCAGTGGAGTTGTACTCACTATGACGCTGACTTCGGGTTGGTTGAGACTGGTCTGGGACCAGTGGTACATACTCTGAGACTGACTTTGAGTCAATATGATACATCCTCGATCATTTCTTCTTCTTCATAATTCAGACAAAAATAGAGCAGAACAGAACAATGCAAGAGCAGAGTAGAATAGAGCAAAACAGTATCGATCAGTATAGGGCAGAACAAGACAAAGCAGAACAGGCAGAATAGAGCAGAGCAGGGCAAGGGTCAGGCTGTACAGGGCAGTGCATTTGATGGATGAATAGTTTTTACCGATAGACAGACTGCAGATGAAGTTCTCCCTGGTTGAGAGGGAGTGTTAAAATTGGCAACCAGGGCAAAACTTCATGTGGGTCATCTTATTCATGGCTGATAATATTTTTATTAGATTCTTCTCGTCGAGAGGTGTAGGATTGATATAAAGACCATCCAATTCCGATAAGTATTCATGGAGATATGAATTTATTTTGATTATGTAATTATTATCAAGCCGACCTACAACTCATGTAGGCTCAGAAGCTCAACAGTCGCATCTATTCAAACACCAACTTTGTGTATAAATATAAGAGGACTTTTCCTCATTTGCACTCACTCTTCTCATCACATCTCTCTCTCTCTACTGCGGAGAAATGAGTCTCTTCTCTACTGCGCAGAAATGGGTCTCTCTCTCACAGATGTGAAGCCGGAAGCTGTTGAACTTGAAGCCCAAAGATTGACCTGCGTGGCCTAGAAGATATCCTCTTTGGAACTACGTTGTAGGTTCATCTGAATCTCCTCTGAAAGCCGCAACTTTTGGTTGTGGAATGAAGTCAATCCGACGAACGGTTTGCAAGATATCGTCTGCCCTAGTTTGAAGCCGGAAATTGCTGAAACTGAAGCTGCAACTGCAGAAGTAAAGATTGACCTGCGTGACGTAGAAGATCTCTTCATCTGAACTACGCTGTAGGTTCATTTGAACCTCCTCTGGAAGCCGCAAATTTTGGTGGTGGAATGAAGTCAATCTGATGGTCGGTTTGTGAGATATCGTCTGCCCTAGTTTGATAAAGAAGCCGCTAATGCTGATGCTGTTGATCTAGGGTTTGCTATTGCTAATATGAATCATATTTATTGTACTATTTCTCTCTGTTGAATTATTGAAGATAAAAGAAGATTTGATCAAAGGGTTTCCCCACTCATTGTGGGGTTTGTCCCTGGCTAGCCGCCACATCTTGTATCTCTTATCTTGGCTTGTTTTCTATCGATCGTTTAATGTTCTATCTGCACTTTACTTTATGTACATGTGATTGCTAATCTGTGGAATATAATAAGAAAAAGAAGTAAACTGTTATAAGCATAGAACATACCATAGCTTAACAAGATGACAAATTGTTGGGCAAGTTTCTTCTTTGGAGTGATATTCCTTTCAGCGTTGCAAGGAATAATCCATTTTTCCAGCCTGCTGTTGATGCTATTGCAACTGTTGGCCCAGGGTACAAAATCCCTTTTTATGATGACTTTAGAGGCCACATTCTTCAAGTTGAAAAGGTTGACTACACCAAAAGATTGGAGGAGTTTAGGGCATTATGGGCACAAACAGGATGCACTGTGATGTCAAATGGTTGGACCGACCAAAAGGGGAGAACTCTTATAAACTTCTTGGTTAGTTGTCCCAAGGGGACAATGTTTATGAAATCTGTTGATGCATCTTCACATATTAAAGATGCAAAATTATTATGTGATTTGTTGGATGTGTTTATTTTGGAGGTGGGTGCAAAACATGTTGTCCAAGTCATAATGGACAATGCTGCAAATTATGTTACTGCTGGTAGGATGCTTATGGAGAGACATCCTACTTTATTTTGGACACCTTGTGCTGCACATTGTATTGATTTGATGTTGGAGGACATAGGAAAAATTTCCTTTGTCAAATATATTGTTGACTCATCAAAAAACATTACAAAATTTATATATAATCATGCATCTGTGCTTAGCTTGATGAGAAAATTCACGAACAACAAGGAGTTGGTGCACCCCGCCATTAAACAGTTTGCCACCGGTTTCATATCTCTTCAATCCCTCTTGAATTCTACATGGGATGTGAAGAGAATGTTTCTTTCAGAGGAGTGACGTGTTTTGACAATGAGTCACAAACTAGAGGGAGAGGTTATATGCAGATTAGTTTCATACCTGGAAGATTTTTGGGTAGGAGTGCAGGAGGTGTGCATCGTTACTAAACCTTTGGTAAAGGTTCTTCGATTAGTTGATGGTGAGAAGCCCGCAATGGGCTATTTGTATGAGGCCATGGACAAGGCCAAAGAATCCATTCGGGTCTACTATGATGAGAAGGGAGATGAGGAGTTTCAGAAACAATTCCTCATATGGGAAGTGATTGATGAATGATGGAACAACACACTCTATCGTCCCATTCATGCTGCAGGGATCTACCTGAACCCCGCATTTTCTTAACCATGTGGGTTCTTATTTGATGCTGAGATCATGGATGGATTCTTAACCCGTGTTCAGAGGATGGTGTGATCTCCAGCAGAATGTGCAGAAATCTCCAAAGAAATGGAGATATATAGGACGACAGGTGGCACATTTGGCTTTGAGATGGCTATAACTGATAGGAAGACTACAATGCCAGGTATTTTCAAATTTCATTGTCTCTTCAAGTTCATAACTTCATACTTTGCGTCAACTTTCAAATTTCATTTTTTTCTTATGTTTATCTTATTTGTATTTTTGTTGTAGATGCATGGAGTCGCTTTGGTGCCAAAGTACCCCATCTACGAAAACTTGCCATTCGAATCCTCAGCCAAACATGTAGCTCCTCAGGATGCGAGCGCAACTGGAGTGTATTTGAAAAAATACACAACAAGAAGCACAACAGATTAAACTTAAAACTTAAAATATTCCAAATTTCCAATTAATTTTTTGAATTCATTAAATATATATATATTTTTTATAATTATTATTTTATGATCTTTGTACAGGTTAGAGACCCAACAACTTAATGACATGGTCTACGTCTACTACAATCTTCGATTGTGGGTGAAGCAACTTGAGAGGATACTTGATATGGAGGCCATCTCATTGGATGGGATTGACACCACTGCTGCATGGAGGGTTGAGGCCGAGAGGCCTCTCATGGAGTCTGTCAATGATTGGTTAGAGTAGGAGGTAGTGGAAAGCGTAGAGGGGGAGGAGAAGGAGGAGGAGGAGGTGACACTACCTACCCAGGCTACCCCTGCCACTAGTAGAGGACGTGGTCTACCTCTATAGGCCCTCGTTCTTCAGCTTCTAGAGTGCAACAGAGTCCATTGCCAACTCCACCGGCATCTACATCTAGAGGGAAAGGGAAAGCTATTGCATTTTCTTGTAAGAGGGGTAGAGGAAATCAATAGTATTAGTTATTTGGTTCGTTTAATTGTATATGACATTATGACTCATGATATGAGATACATTATTATATTTTTTGTTGATATTTTGAGGTTGAGTTGGGACTCAGGAGTCAGGACTTACTATTCAGGACAAGATTCATTGTTATGTGTGATGTAGCACTAGAAATGATATTACACATTTTATTTATTAGTTCTTTTATTATATTTATGTGTCAATGTATTTATTTTATGTTGTAGATGCTTTAGATATTAAAAAAAAAATGAATATTTTTGTATTTTACGATTTTTTCCTGATTTTTACCGATTTTTTCCCGATTTTTACAATTTTTTCCCCTCACCAATTTAATCGCGATAACAATTTTCGCAACATTGACTTCAGCGAGTATTGGTGTCCTCATTTCCCCTAATGCAGAAACTGCATTCTGCGCTGATGCTCGAAGTTGTTCTGCCTGTTGTCTGGCAACTTGCATGTTCTTTGCTAGTTGTTCATTCTCGGCCGTCAGGTACTGAACATTTGAGCTTGCTGTTCCTGCATAGGCCAAGTTGGCTTGGGCAATGGTAGTTGGATGCTTCTTGGTGTCTGACACTATCACCCTTTCCTTGATGAATGCAAGTGATGCGTGATCATCCGAAAAGTGCTTCCTCCGCACCTGTACAATCTTCTTCTGCAACTTGTCAAATGATAGATTATACACATCCATGACCGGATCATCATCAAGGAGAACAACATCTCTTTGCTCGCTCGGGGATGATTCTGACACAAGAGGTTGTGGACACTGAGTGATGACCTATGGTGCTCTCAGCTTCAGGTCAGTGTCTTCATTCTGTGGCTCCTATTCCAACTCTATATCTGTCACTTCAATCAATTGCTCAATCTACTGAGAAAGCTCCTGATCTTGCATTTGTTCACACTCTTCCTCAATTGCTGATTGTTCTGGCTTATCAACCTATATCATCGTTGTTTGCTCTGTCATTGCACTTTGCCTTTGTTCTTCTTCCTGCTTCTGCTTCTCTTCTCTTTCTATCCTCCTCAACTCTTGTTCTTCCTTAAGCTTCCTCTCCGCCTCCTGCAGCTTCAGTTCTACTTCCTGCAACCTCTGCTTTTCTCTCTTCCTTTGCTCTGCTCTCTTCATCTGTTGCTCCCTCTTTGCTCCCGCTGCCAAAGTTGCCTTCTCTAGGATACGATCTGCATTCATTTTTCAGCTTTGCTCTCCCTCTGGATTCTTAGCAACCTTCCTCTTTCCCTTGTCTTGCACTGGATTGTTGCCTTCTGCTGCTGTTGCTGTTGCTTTCGGAGCTGCTGCTGTCTACAGAGAAGCCTTTCAAGTTATTGCTATACTGACCGGTTCGTGGAGTTTGGAGGTGTTGTCGCACTAAGTGTCTAGGCACCGCGACAACACTCAGAGTAAGGGCTATCAGTCTTGATTCTTACTCACTTCGTTTAGACTTTCTCCTAGGCAAGTCAAGGGGGGTAGTCCCTAAGGTAAATGGATGAGAAAGCCTGTGGAACACGGGCTCTAGGAGATTTTAATCATGGACAACTTAACGAATTTAAATGAATCTTGATTAACTCAGATTAATAGATTAAACACTAATGTAACCAAGACATGACCACCAACTAGAGATAATTATAGACCAGTGCCTTTAATTTGAATTAACCATAGATCAAGTAAGAAAACAAGTCATCTAGAATATTTTTCCAATATGTGACGAACAATGACAATCATGAATGATTAATACAAACACCCAAAACTTTAACATGCAAGAGATTCCAAATATAAAACGATTTTCATTTAACTGCCTAGATCTAGATTCATTTAATTTTCTCCAAAATCCTATTATGATTTAAAACGTTTATTGCACCTTGACCATAGAAAAATATGCATTTAATAACATTAAGGAACTTCAAATTTAAATCTTAATTATTTCTTAGGCGACAACTAAAAAAACAAATCAACGGGTTAAACAAATCGAAATTTTTAATGGGCCATATGCCACATTAAAAATTTTAATGTTTAAGCGAAAACCCCGTAATTTATTTCATTTTTAAACTTTTTAGAAAATTTTTAAAATTTTATATATATATATATATATTTTAATTTTTAGGATTTATTGAATTTTTAAAATCAGAAATAAAAGAAAGAAAAATAAAATGTGAAAAAGGTTAATTTTTTAAAAGTTTTTAGATTTTTTAAATGAAAAAAAAGATGAATCTTTTTTTATTTGTTAATGTCCCAAGTTAAAATTTTAATGAAACTAAAAAAAAATATACACACCCTAGCTATTTACTAACCTAAAAGTAAACCAAACTAAACCAAACACATATCTCACAGTGAAAATAAAAGTAAAGTAACCCTAACCATATACAAACTAAATAAAAAGATCAAATAAAAAAAACAAAATCAAAATAATTCAAAATAAAATAAATTTCATAAAGCTATAATACATCACACCTAACCCAACCCAACCCTATGAATGCACAAAGTAAGAAAAAAAAAGGAAAGCGTAAATGTAAATCTAACCCCAACCTAAATGAAAATACAAATGAGATCGCATATATGGAATGAAAGTCGAAAGTTTATTGCTGTTGTGCAGGTGCAAGTCGACGACAGCGGAGGAAGGAGCAAGTGGAAAAGAGAGGCTGCAAGTAAGGAGGCAACGTGCAGATGGATAGCAGAACGAGGCAGCTTGAGGGTATTTCATGGAGGGATAAGGCAACGATGGAGCAAAATGCGTGAAGGGCAGGCAGCGCGGAGAGCGCTGAGGATAGATGAAGGTTGAAGCAAGGAAAGGGTATCGAGGCTTGAAGATAAGGACAGACAATGAGGGTTATAACAGTGTGAATGAGCAGGGACGACGGGTTTAAAGTTGGACTGATATGGCCACAAGGAAGGAACTGCGGAAATGTAGCTGCGTGAGGGAAGATGGAGTAGGCAGCGTTACTATGGCCAGCGTATGAGGCAATAGAAGAAGATAATTTCAGATAGCAAGGGAGAAAAATAAAACCCAAGGCAGCAAAACCCTAAAAAAAATTGAAAATAAATTTGTTGGAAAAACCCCAGGCAGCAAACAGATATGAAATCCTTAGGAAACGGAGAAACTATAGCCCAAATTCAAGATCAACCTAGAAAAACGAATCTCACACTTATGCTCCAGATTTAGCAATGAAACCTCTGCAAAGTTCAATTTCTAGATTTAAAAAAAAAAATTTGGAAACCCTTGGACTGCAAAAATAATTCCCCTGCCAAAGCTGGTTTTGAGCCTAGATCTTACCCTCCAGGGCATAGATCTGGCTTCAAATCAAACTTCACCTTCAGATCTGCAACCTGCTAAAAAAAAAATCTTATGATAAGCCCGCGATCAAATTTAAGTTGGGTTCTTCAGAAAACACGAATCGGGAGTTGGTTTGTTCAACCGAGAACTTCCCCAAACGCTCGATGATCTAAAAAAAAATCAAGACTTTTCTGCAAAACTCAATTTAACTATCAACATAGAGCGAGAAAACGATAATAAAATTCAGATAAATAGAGATATCTGCTATTATATTCAAAACTTAAATTATCATTCAAACCCTAGCGACTGAGCAAGATACCTATATTCAAATTGCTCTTTAGAAAGCTATCATCAATGGCTAAAAAGAAATTACGCATGAAAATAATACATCTTACAACATTTCCATGAAGAGTAACTCCGGCGAAATTTAACCCCAAAGTCTTTCTTTATTACTCATAAAAAGATTACAAGAGAGCTTTTCGCTTAGTACACGATCTAGAGATCGGATGAATTGACTGACAAATGATCTTCTATTTAAAGATAAATCCTCTAGCGGCTAGTTCGAGTGATTCTCGTCAAAGCAATTTCGATTGTTGATGAGGATTAAAATCTCCTTTAATCTCACCTGTCGAAATTTTAAATTATTGAGGAAATTCTAAATTTTCAATTAAATGCATTTTAATTAATTCAAAAATTAAATTTTTGAATTAATTTCCCCAAAATTTTGACTTTGACTTAACCCCATGGACCAAAGGCTTAAAATTTAGCAAAATAATTAATTTACCTTAGTTCTTGGACCTCTTAAACTTTAATTTTTTAAGGACAACGAATTTTGCCTCTAGAGAATTTAAATTTACTTAGGACCTAGAATTAATTAAATTCCTGGCTTAGGATTTTAATTAATTTTGGCCAGAAAATTTAATTAATTAACCTATGAGGGGATAAATTACTTTTCCAACCCTCATGACTACCCAGTTCTGCGACACAAATATAATCTAGCAGATCAAGCAATTTGTAATAAAATAACCTAATTAAATGGTTAGGATTATTCCCAAATCACTTTTGCATAGACTCGATCTAGAACACTAGGACTTCCCTAAGACCCCAGTGACAAAATCCATTCTGGCTTTGGGGTAAGGCTGAAAGAAAACTTTGTCGACCATCCGAGAATGGATTGGTGAGACAAAAAACCTCCTGGAATGTAGATCGTCACCAGAAAAGTAGGTTTACCTAAGTGATTACATACATAGGGATTTTTGACAGTTTTTGAGATGGCCACTGCAGGGCTTAGCGATCAGGATAGGTTGGACGAATCATCCAACTATGTCATCTGGAAGGCCAAGATGTCTTTCCTTGTAGATGAATATGGCCTGAAATCCTACATTGAGAATGTAGTGGCAGTTTGTCATGATGCAAACCATCTCAAGGTATATAGGAAGGAGATGGTGCAAGCGAAGCGGTTAATCTTGGATGGAGTCTAGGATCATATAGTCTCACATATAGTGGCCAAGGGAACGACCAAAAAAATGTGGGATGCTCACTCGACGCTATATCAGGGCACTTCGGAGCAACGACAGATGTTCCTGGAGGACAAGCTGAGATGTATTAGGATGCAGAATGGGGAAGACATAGATCCCTTCCTCACCAAGATTCAGGAGGTCCGAGACTAGCTTGCAGCTGTTGGGACAGTGCCTCAACCAACAGAACTAGTGAGGTTGGCACTGAATATAGTCTTTGAGTACTGGAAAGTTTTTGTCTAAAGCATATTGGGCAGAGACAAGCTACCAGAATGGGACAGGATGTGGTCAGATTTGCACCAGGAGGAGTTGAGGCGAGCTGTATTAAAGAGCTCCATCAGTGGCAACAATAGTAGCGGATCAAAGGTGCTGAAGGAGGAGGAGAATGTGGCCCTCATGTTAAAGGGTCCCAATTAGGGGCAAGGGGAACAAAAAAGAAAGAAGGACCTATCAAAGATCAAGTGCTTAAGGTGTGGTGAGCTTGGTCACTATAGCACGTTGTGTCCTCTCAGGAAGAAGGACAAGTCGGAGAAGCAGGACCAATAGACAGCTTCTGCAGAGATCGACAGGTTGTCCCCTAGAATGGAGGAATACTACGTGATGTTTGCAGATATACCTCCAGGAGTGAGGTGGGGAGATTTGGTACTGTAGTCCCAGAGAACTACAGAGATTGGGCAGTGTCCTTGAGGAATCCATCTTGTGGATCAGTACCTTGCTACAGGGGCCCACGATATTTAATAGCAGGTTGGATCATTGGCAGTTGATGCAGTGAGTACCAGAGTGATAGTTGCAGACTCGTAGTAGTCAGGTGCTGGGGAGCGCAGTGCAGAGTTGGTAGCAACGCAAATTCCTTGGTGGACAGTGCAATTGCATGTAGTAGCAAGAGACTTGGGAGACAGATGCATCTTACTGAACACAATTGATTCAATATTTTGGATGCTTTTCAGTTGCAGATGTTGCAGTTGCAACAACAATAGATGAGAGGCAGTTGCAGTGTTGGCAGCAGTATGGTAGTGTTAGTAGCAACACAGATGCAGCATAAGAGTTGTGCAGTAGTTGGTGGGTTGTAGTAGCTAGACGTCAGCAGTGTAACAAAGATGATACAAAGATAGAGTGTTGTGGCAGGGTGTGCAACACTAAAGTACATTCCTCGCTAAGAGGGAGTGTTAGCTTTTGTAGCATCATATGTGTTCTAGCCACGAAATTTGGTGGAGAGGCTAGAATACATGAGATATCCAAGACCCATAAATCATTTATGGAAATTCCACTTAGACGTGACTTAATTAGATTATTAACCATTTTTTTAATGTTTCCTAAGTCCTAAGTCTAAACTTAGGAAAACTGGTTAATTAATCAGTATTAATTAAATCAACATGAGAATTATCTAGAAACTCACACGGATCGATTCTAAGATGGTCCTAGCCATCAATTAAGTTTTAATCTTGGTTGCTGGTGCTCCAACAGAGGATTATAAGAGGAAGTCGATGGGCACTTGGAGAACACACCAAAGAACACTAGAAATTCGATTTCCTTGGCAGATTGATTTCCAGAGTAGCAACAATCAGTTGCTGGAGAGTCAAAGATCAAAGTAGTGAGTGAGGGGTAGGGACAGTGATTTGGAGGAAGTTTTCCAGATCTGAAGAGGTAGCAACAAGAGGGCCGAGTTATTCCCAGTGAGGCAGCGCAGAGGATTGCACAGTTGCTTCATATTGGCAGTTTGATTTAGCTAAGGAAAAATTTGTTTCCAGTTCCAAAGGCCGGATAGAGGTTCTAGAGTGTTGTAGAGACGATTTCCTCAGGCGAGGCAAGCAGAGTGACTTCATCAGTGACTGGTTGGAGGCTTGACGTTGTAGAGACTGCACAGAGGCTGACACAAAAGGTCCAGGAGGCTGAGTTTTCTAAAGGCAGGTTGTGCCAGGATCGTTTGTGGAGGAAGAGTAGTTTGCTTCAATAATTTTGCCCAAATTTTCTTGCTGTGGATTGCGAGTTTCAGGCATCTAGATTGTACTCAGATTTTGACTGCTGCATAATAAAATAAAACCCTCATCTACTGCACTGGTTTTCTCACATTGGGCTTTTCCGGGGACTTTTGTCCCAAAAAATGGTGTTAATTCTTATGTGTGTGTGCTAGTATTTTCTCAGTTCCAACGCTATTTATTTCCTCAGTTTTTATTTGCGAATGTTGCAGTGCATTTATTTCGATGTTGTCGTAGCAATAAACTAAATAATAAACTATCAGTTAGAAGAAATAATACCAGTTGCTGCAATAGGATTCCGGTATTGGAATTTTCACACCTAGTGCTCCTTGGGCACCTCCTTGCTGCCCTCCAACAACCTTGATATTCCCAACACAAACTGTCCAATCTGGACTACTATCCACTAGGAAAACATCATCAACAAAAGGAGATACACATACCTTATTTCTGCTCCCTTTGTCCTTGGAAACTGTGCACTTTTTTGAGCTTATGACAGATCTTGTTAGGGCACACATCAGCCCTAACCCGTTGCTGCAAATCCCTGTGTTTATGCTCCAAGACAGGCTCAAAAACTCCGTTGCTCCTTCCTGTGAATGTGGCCTAGGAAAATCTGCTTTCTAGGCCTTTTAACCTCCTGTAAACCAATCCTAAACCCTACTATCTCCATAGAAGGTCTGCGTCCTGTAACAAAAGATGAAGCTGCCCAAAACATTCCTCAAATATGCACAAAATTTGCTCAGATTTCTCCCAACAGCCTCGGCTTCCCGCCTAGGGTAACCGACCCTCCAATCAGTCTAGAAGAGATACTAAACTAGCCCTTTTCATCTTCGCTAGAGTCTTCTTTCCTCTGCGGCTATTTCAGATACTAATCTTGATGAGTTTTGCACTTTGATGATGCTCAAATGAGGTCTCCTTATGTCTTATTTATATGCTTCTTTTGGGTGCAACGAACAACCCTCCAAATTGCACCTCATATGCCAACCGACCTGAACTTGTAGGCTTCTTTTACCCACATAAACATATAAAAATTTATATCTCGCTTTGTAGACCTCCGATCTTTGTGCTTGTTGCTGCCCCTTGCACGTCTAAGGGTCCTCTTCCATCTCCAAGAATCAAATTACGAAAACTCTTCTTGGTTTTGGCCCAACATCTTTGGGTGCAAAACTCCCACCTTGGGTTCTAATCCCACAAAGCACTTTTGTGGTGCCCATTCCTCCAAACCCCAAACCCTAGGGCTTGGAGTACCTCACAAGCTACAAATATCAACACGAAGCACCCCCAAGCATGGTATAAACACTTTTGGAGTAACCCTAAAAGCTAACATTTTGGTCCTATTTATAAGTAAGGTTCTTTAACAAGGTTTTGATTCATGATTGTTCCACATTACCATCTTTGCTTGAGGACTTGGCTTTGAATTTTGATTTGATTGCTATCTCCAAATTACAAGAATAATTTACAACTTTTTCATCGGAAGTAGGTGAGACTACCTTCATTTTCTTGAGGCCCTTTGTGTAATGTCCCCATTTTTATTTTTGTCCATAATATAGCCAGAGTGGATTTCCAGGGTAGGGGATGGCCAGGTTAGTGGAGCAGGTTTATGTCATCAGGGGTCTTGATTGAGTTTTGCGGAGTTTTTATGGGGTCCGATGGCATTCTCTTGGCATATTCATCATCATGAGTAGTTCCGCACATCATGCTTTTGGTTCCGTGAATTTCTGATAATTCTTGTAAAACAGGGTTATTATTGGCATAACTTAATTAATTATGGTCGAGGTGGCTTTCCGGGGAGATTAATTGATGGCACACCTCAGCGTAATAGCTTGTTGGAACCGGAACGAGAAGTGACTTCTAGTGGCCGAAGAGAGTATGGTGGGCGATTTATCATTTTCCTTAGTTAAAAATGACTTTAATTAGTCATTTAATTAAGGAGAAATAATTAACTCGAGAAAATGGGCCAAAAGTGACTTAAGTGAAATAAAATAAAATTAAAAGTTCACTTAAGATTAAGTCAATGGAGGAGCTTCTAGAATAATAATAAAATAATAAAATAAGATGTTTCTAGAGGCTTGGAGATTTACCCATTAGATCTATAAAACGGGAGGAGGAGATCATTTGGAGACATCTTGGATTTGTGTATTGTCTTTGTGGTGAGGTTTTGAGAACTTGGTTCTCTACTCCATGGTAGCCCTAGGACGGAAACCCTCGGGTGATTTAGTGAGAGTGTGTGAGCACCCATCACTTCCCTTGGTGGATCCATTCAGGGTTCACAGGTTGCAATTTATTGATTTTAGTTTGTTTGGAGGCCGATTGTGGCATTATTGTAGATCTATTTGAGCCCAGTTTTATCTCAACTATCTCAGCTATTTTGGTTTTCCCAACATGTAAAACCCCAGTTTATCTAAAATAATAAAGCTAAGAGTTTTCTTGTCCATTGTGTTATGGAATTGCAGTTCTCTATTTGTTTATCTTTACATGGCAATCTTTTGTTAAGTGAATAGTAATTTTATGTGAAGTGCTTGTTCCAATTTTTTTTCATTTGGGACATTACAGTGGTATCAAAGTATCAATCTTGGCTTAGCCTGCGGGTTTTCAGTTACAACTATTATGGTTCGAGGATTTCGAGATTATTAACAGTAATTTCGCAAAGTGTCGAATTCTTCAACTTGCTTTATTTATTTTGGGAGGTTGATTATTTGGGAGTAGCAAGGGTTTCATGAAGAAAATTGAAGGCTGATTCCTAATTATTTATAAAACTCAATGTCTTGAGCATAGAGTTTATAAAAGTCGTCGATTAAAATTTGGTCAAGTGGGGCCGCGCAATTTTTTTATTATAAAGGGGGCCGACTTTATTGTTTTATTAGCTAAATGACATGACTAATATTTCAAGCCAAATGTTTTTCGGTGGCCAAAATTATTAAAGGAACATAAGCGACTATATCAAAGTCTATTTATTTTAAAAGGCCGTGAGCTATACATTCAAGGTTTTTATTAGCAGCATAAGCATTTTGGGCGATGCTCCAATTCAATCAAGCGATTGTTGGTGTATTAGAAGTTTTCAAAAGTCAAATCTGCTGAAGGATTCATCTTGACAGATTGATTTCTTGTTGGTTACCGAATTCCCTCTTGATCTTGAGATCAAAATCTCAGTGCTACAAATCGATTTCATTAATGTTGTACACAATTCGAGGCTAATGAAATCGAACGCTGGAGAGCTGCGGGATGGCAGAATGCTGGCAGACAGTAGAGGGAGATGAGGGATGCCGCGGGAATGAGATGGGCAACACGTTGAAGGGCAGAAGTGTGAACAGGGATGGATGAGGAGCTGCGTAGGGAGCCCAGTCGGATCCTTTGCAATTTAGGATAGCTATGAAGACAACGTAGAAGATGGAGCATTGTAATGGAGCAGCAGATTGTAGGTACGGATATGGCTGCGGTGGTTTGAAGGGACTGCGTTTTTATATATATATATATATATATATATTTTTAATTTTATATTCTTATGCAGATTTCTGGCAGCATCAAAGATTGAAGAAAATGCAGGCATAGGGTGGAGCTGACTGCATGAAGGGTTTGTTGCAGGCCCAGGGCAGCACATACCCTAAAAAAATTTCGAAAAAATTTCCTGCGAAAATGAAACCCCAGGATGCCACACCATAAAAAATTTCGAGAAATTTCTGTCAAAATGAAATCCCAGGCGGCAAACTGATAGCCTAAAAAAAAAACCTCGAATTTCTTCAGAAAACCTGAAAATCTTTTGAAGAATATCCCTGCAAAAAATGACACTGAGGCCAGATTTTACCCTCCAGGGCCTAGATCTGGCTTCAAACAAAAATCTCCTCTTTAGTCCGCAACCTGCAATAGCAAAACAGAATACCCAGAAACAATATGTGCAAAGATGAAACTAAAAACCCTGAAAATCAGCTAAATAATTACAGTGTTTACAAACTGAAGGCTCTAGGTAGCTAGATTTATCGTTATGCCACAAAAATATTTTCAGAATTTAAAACTTAATGTGAGGTGCTTCAGAGAACCCTTCATGCATCTGCAACAAAATTTTAATGGTAAGCCCGGGATTAAAACTGGTTGGGCTCTTTCAGAAAACGCAATCTGAGAGTTGGCTGGTTCAGCCGAGAACTTCCCCTAATGCCCGGAAATCTAAAAAAAAATGGATTTCCTGCACAGCTTAAAACCAACCATTAACATAGAGGGAGAAAACAACAGTGAAATTTAGATCAAATGGAGATACCTGCCATTATATTTCAGAAATTAAACTATCATTCAAACACTAGAGATTAGACAAGATACCTGTGCCTAAATCAATCTTTATCAAGCCATCATCAATGGCTGAAAATAAAATTATGCAGAAAAATAAAACATTTTACAACATTTCCAGAAGAGTAACACCAGCAAGATTTTAAACCCCAAAGTCTTTCTTTATTGCACAAGAGAAAGATTACAAGAGAGCTTTCTTCAACACAAGATTCACAGATCGAATCATTTCAAATGACCCCTGACACCCTATTTAAAGGAAAATTTCCCAACGGCTAGTTCGAGTGATCCATTTCAAATGATCTCGACTGTCGGTGAGGATCAAAATCTCTTTTAATCTCATCTGTCAAAATTTTAAATGCATTTTAATACATTAAAAAATTAAAATCTTGCATTTATTTCCTCAAAATTTTGACTTATTATTATTTTATTTTATTTTTCAAATTTTTATTTTTTAGTTATTTTTTAATTTTATTATTCTTATTATTTATTTTTTAATTTTATTATTATTTTATTATTTTTATGTTTTATTTTTGGATCCTCGAACTTAGCCTTTGGAAAAATCACCTAGGACCTAGGACTTATGAGGGGATAAAACACTTTCTAACCATCAAGACACTTTACATCATGACTTTTACAATTTTACATCTCAACGGGGAAAACCCATTTGACATAGGCCCTCATAAACCACCCAGTCTTGCGACACAAACATAATCTAGCAGATCAAGCAATTTGTAATAACCTAACCAAATAGTTAAAATTATTCCCAAATTACTTTTACATAGACTCGAAGCACACTAGGATTCCCCTAAGATTCTAATGAAAAAATCCATTCTGGCTTTGGGGTTAGGCTGAAGGAAAATTCTGCCGATCATGGATCGGTGAGACAAAAAACCTTCCGGAACGTAGATCATCACTAGAAAATTAGGTTTACCTAGGCAAATACATACATGACACAGATCTGTTAAGATTATTTACAATTTACACATGTAAATTGGGTTTACAACATAATATGATCGGGCTGATGATGACTGTCGAATGGTACGGACACATCGATCAGGTGCTATCCCTTTTGCGAAAAAAAGGGGTGTAATGCTATGGGCAGTTGACATGTAGTGGTGAATATCTGGCTCTACTTGGGGACACGTTGCTGCACTGTAGGAATGTGAGAATCCAGAATCTGCATCCACGCAACACACAATCAAAATTAAGTAGCGTCCATCCAAAAATCATCATATAACATTAAGCACAGGAAAGATATAAGCTCTTCATTTATTAATTATCTAGTAACATGAAAAGTAAATCTAAGCCTAAAATAGAAATGAAAATGCTGAAAAAACAAGGAGTAGGGTTATAAATACAAAGGATGCCACATGGCATTAGATGTGTTCAATATAATGTATACTGAGCATTTGCCTGCTTTCAAGAAAATCTGTCGGCTGCTTATCAGATGTGCCATGTTCAATTCTGCATACGGTAGGACTTTTCCCTATCTGAAAATCAAGTTGCTTGCGGCCATTTGATGCATTAAATCTTCTTCTCGTTCTCTTTCTTTTGCGTTTTTTCTTTGTGGTAGGCTGTATCACTGATGACGTGGAACTTTCTACTTCAAAGCTCTCAAATGAAGTATGTAAGATATGCGTGACATGTCTTTCTTCATTCTGCATCTGCCTTGCCAAGTATGATGGATCAATCTCACAAGTGCCACGAGTAACTTGATCTTCAATGATTAGTGGATTAACTATGTGAGCATCAACCTGATTATTAATTTCCTTTTTATCCAAGTCACCTTCAATTATCTACATTTCAATGGAACAAAGGACCTCATAATAAGATGGAGCTTGTTGCAACAGATAAGGAGGCTCTTGATTTCTGAACCTGTATTTTAATGGCATCTATCTGACTAGAGTGTTCAACCTTTATAGCACTGATTTCCCTGGCATGGTCTTCTTCCATGGTCAATAACTTATTCTGAAGACATATTTGATTAGTTTCCATATCTTTTATTACTTTATTGTCTTTTTCCTTTATGGTCATCAAGCAATGCTGCATAGAGTTTATCTCTTTCTTATGATTTTCTTGCATGGTCGTCATATTTTCCTCTAAGCCTGATAACTTGCTTTGCATAAAACTAATTTTTGTGTCATGATTAGTTTTCATGGCCTCAATTTCCTTAGCATGTTGATTTTGCAAGTCGGTTATGTAATCAGAGTGTTTAATTTTCATGATCTCCATCTCCTTATTACGTTTTTCCAAGTGGGTGCATAAATTTCTCATATCATTGGCGTAATTAGTTTGATTGATCTCCATATTTTTTACCAGCCGCATTAGTTCTTGTATAATTTGCTTATGATCTTCCTTTTCATTGTCAACACTGTTTTTACAATTTGTCCCTGCTTTTCCACTATCATGGATTTGATTTGCAATGGTACAGGTGGATGGCACATTCTGATATGAAGAATCGACAGCTGGACCTTTTATAAGATTACTTTCATTCTGTTGCCACAATTTTAGGGGCACAAGGCGAGCTATCTGGATAACCATATCTATCTTTAAAAGCATTGAAAATGTCTTCTAAAGAAGTGAAAGAGTCTTCAGGACAATTATTAAACCAATTCAAAGCATTACCCTCTAAAGAAAGTACAAATAGACGCATTTTGACATTTTCATGATTATATTGAGGAAGTCTACAATACATGAACGTTATACGATAAAAACTCCATAAATGCCTTCTATCAGCGACTGAATACCCACCTGAGAACAAAGGTAATCTAGAAATGGCCACTTTTGGAATATCATGGAGAACATCTGTAAGATGACATGGTTTAAACGAATAATCCATGATGAATAACGAGGGACCAAATGGATGATAGAAAGAGATCTTTGCTCAAGAAAATCAAGAGGTGAAAGAAGTGGAGTCGCCATTTGAAGTCTTGAACAATGAATCTAACTCTAGGATCCAAAAGCAACAAACAAGCAGATATGAGGGAGGCTTCTTGTCTGGGAAAAATAAATGAAATGAAATGGAGTCGCCACCCAAACAAGAAACGAATTGAAGAGTAGGTGCTGATATGACGAAAGATAAGGTGATGAAAAGATCCAAATGATGCCAAAAAATATTGATTCAATCTGCCAGCTCAAAAGAGAGATGAGAAAGATGAAAGAATGATGAGAAATGAGAAGATGAATGTCGTTGAAATGGCGAGAATAAAATGTCCTCAGCAGCGACACCAAAAAATGTGTTGTCGCTACCGGTTGAAATGAAGAAATGAGAAATGAGAAGATGAATGAGGAAATGTCAATAAAATGTCGTTGAAGCGCCGAATATCAAATGCCCCCGGCAATGACGCCAAAAAATGTTGTCGCACAAATTTTCACGACAATGCTCAGACCGGGGCTGTCACCCTGACCCTGATCTCTTCGTTTAAGCAATCTCTCGAGGCTAAGGGGGGTAGACCCTATTGGACAAAGGAAGACCAATTGTGGACCAGTTAGGTTGGGAGACACAACAAGGCAATTTAGCACCTGATTGATTTTAGAAATTAATGTACCAGTGCCTTATGGAGTTAATGATTAAATGATGAAGAAATATGAACCTTGTAAAACAATAATTTATCATCAAAATAACCCAAGCAAAGATTAATTTTGCCAAATGTGAGATATTCAATAGATGCGTAATGCTTTAACAAATAAATTTCAAAAGATTGGATATTTTAAGCAACCACGAAATTTAAATGCTAACCAATTACCACTTTCATATAGCTAACTTTAGACAAACATTTAAGTGCATTTAACTATAAAGAAGTGGAACATAGATACCACAAAAAGACACCAAAAAATGAATTTTCAATTTTTAGTTTAGCTTCTTAATTTTTATTTATTTATTTATTTAATTTTTATATTTTTAAATGAAACAAAATTAAACTAAGCAAGAGCTAAAGTAAATACATTTTAAAATTATCTAATTCTAAAATCAAAGTCCTAAACTAAACTAAAACTAAAAAAAATTAAAAGTTAAGCTAAAAAAAAAGAATAAATGAAAACCCTTTTTATTCTTTTGATTTTTTAATTTTTATATTTTTTATTTGAAATTTTTAATGTTTTAGATTTAAAAAAAAATTGAAATCATAAAAGAAATATGAAACAAAACTGAACGGAAATGAAACCTAAGCTAAATGAAATAGAAAACTAAAGGTAAAGACTAACTAAAAAAATTCAAAATTTAATCTAATTTTTACTTTTTATTTTAATATTTAGGGACTCAAACTAAAAAAAAAAAAAAAAAAAAAAAAAAAAACCAAACCAAATAAAGGGAAAAGGGGGACTTATGCTAGGTTTAACTCTACAAAAAAAAAAACTAAACAAAATGAAATTTAAACATATATAAAACAAATGAAGGTTGAAATTTTATTGATCGTATGTAGGTTCGGACCTCTGAAGACAACAAAAGGAGGCCACAGGTTAGTGAAGGGATATGCGTGGAGCTGGAATGGAATGGATAACGATCAGCGTGGAGAGTTGGAGAACGCTGGAGAGTTGCGGGATGGCAGAATGCTGGCGAACAATAGAGGGAGATGAGGGATGCCTGAGATGGGCAGCACGTTGAAGGGCAGAAGTGTGAACAGGGATGGATGAGGAGCTGCGCAGGGAGCCCAGTGGGATCCGTTGCAATTTAGGATAGCTATGAAGACAACGTAGAAGATGGAGCGTTGTAATGGAGCAGCAAATTGCAGGTACAAATATGGCTACGGGTGGTTTGGAGGGACTGCGGTTTTATATATATATATATATATATATATATTAATTTTATATTCTTATGCAGATTTCTGGTAGCGTTAAAGATTGAAGAAAACGCAGGCACAGGGTGGAGCTGATTGCATGAAGAGTTTGTTGCAGGCCCAGGGCAACACATACTCTAAAAGAATTTCGAAAAAATTTCCTGCGAAGATGAAACCCCAGGATGCCACACCATAAAAAATTTCGAGAAATTTCTGTAAAAAAAAAATCCCAGACAGCAAACAGAGAGCCTAAAAAAAAAACCCTCGAATTCCTTCAGAAAACTTGAAAATCTTTTGAAGAATATCCCTGCAAAAAATGACGCTGAGGCTAGATCTTACCCTCGAGGGCCTAGATCTGGCTTCAAACAAAAATCTCCTCTTTAGTCCCGCAACCTGCAATAGCAAAACAGAATACCCAGAAACAATATGTGCAAAGATGAAACTAAAAACCTTGAAAATCAGCTAAATAATTACAGTATTTACAAACTGAAGGCTCTAGGTAGCCAGATTTATCGTTATGCCACATAAATATTTTTAGAATTTAAAACTTAATGTGAGGTGCTTCAGAAAACCCTTCATGCATCTGCAACAAAATTTTAATGGTAAGCCCGGGATTAAAACTGGCTGGGCTCTTTCAGAAAACGCAATCCGAGAGTTGGTTGATTCTGCCGAGAACTTCCCCTAACGCCCGATAATCTAAAAAAAAAAGGATTTCCTACACAGCTTAAAACCAACCGTTAACTTAGAGGGATAAAACAACGGTGAAATTTAGATCAAATGGAGATACGTGCCATTATATTTCAGAAATTAAACTATCATTCAAACCCCAGAGATCAGACAAGATCCCTGTGCCTAAATCAATCTTCATCAAGCTATCATCAATGGCTGAAAATAAAATTATGCAGAAAAATAAAACATCTTACAACATTTCCAGAAGAGTAACACCAGCAAGATTTTCAACCCCAAAGTCTTTCTTTATTGCACAAGAGAAAGATTACAAGAGAGTTTTCTTCAGCACAAGACTCACAGATCGAATCATCTCAAATGACCCCTGACACCCTATTTAAAGGAAAATTTCCCAACGGCTAGTTCGAGTGATCCATGTCAAAATGATCTCGACCGTCAGTGAGGATCAAAATCTCTTTTAATCTCATCCGTCGAAATTTTAAATGCATTTTAATACATTAAAAAATTAAAACTTTGCATTTATTTCGTCAAAATTTTGACTTATTATTATTTTATTTTATTTTTCAAATTTTTATTTTTTAGTTATTTTTTAATTTTATTAATTTTATTTTTTAGTTTTTAATTTTATTTATTTATTATGGTTTATTTTTGGATCCTCGAACTTAGCCTTTGGAAAAATCACCTAGGACCTGGGACTTATGAGGGGATAAAACATTTTCTAACCCTCAAGGCACTTTACATCATGACTTTTACAATTTTACATCTCAACGGGGAAAACCCATTTGACATAGACCCTCATAAACCACCCAGTCTTGCGACACAAACATAATCTAGCAAATCGAGAAATTTGTAATATTCTAACCAAATAGTTAGAATTATTCCCAAATTACTTTTACATAGACTCGAAGCACACTAGGATTCTCCTAAGATTCTAATGACAAAATCCATTCCGACTTTGGGGTTAGGCTGAAGGAAAACTCTGCCGATCATGGATCGGTGGGACAAAAAACCTTCTGGAACGTCGATCATCACTTGAAAATTAGGTTTACCTAGGCAAATGACACAGATTTGCTAAGATTATTTAAAATTTACACATGCAGACTAGGTTTACAACATAATATGATCGGGCCGATGATGACTGTCAAATGGCACGGACACATCGATCAGGCGCTATCCCTTTTGCGAAAAAAAGGGAGTGTACTATGATGGGTAGTTGACACGTAGTGGTCAACACCTGGCTCTACTTGGGGACACGTTGCTGCACTGTAGGAATGTGAGAATGCAGAATCTGCATCCACGGAACACACAATAAAAAATAAGTAGCGTCCACCCAAAAATCATCATATAGAATTAAGCACAGGAAAGATATAAGCTCTTCATTTATTAACTATCTAGTAACATGAAAAGTAAATCTAATCCTAAAATAGAAATGAAAATGCTGAAAAAACAAGGAGTAGGGTTAGAAATACAAAGGATGCCCCATGGCATCAGATGTGTTCAATATAGTGTATACTGAGCATTTGCCTGCTTCCAAGTAAATTTGTCGACTGCTTATCGGATGTGCCATGTCCAATTCTACATACAGTAGGACTTTTCCCTATCCGAAAATCATGCTTGCTCGCGACCATCTGATGCATTAAATCTTCTTCTCGTTCTTTTTCCTTTGCGTTTTTTCGTTGTGGCAGGCTGTATCATTGATGATGTGGAACTTTCTTCTTCAAAGCTCTCAGATGAAGTATGTAAGATATGCGTGACATGTCTTTCTTCATTCTACATCTGCTGTGCCAAGGATGATGGATCAATCTCACAGGTGCCATGAGTAACTTGATCTTCAATCACTGGTGGATTAACCGTGTGAGCATCAACCTGATTATTAATTTCCTTTTTATCCAGGTCACCTTCAATTATCCACTTTTCAATGGAACAAAGGACCTCATAATAAGATGGAGCTTGTTGCAACAGATAAGGAGGCTCCTGATCTATTGACTTTCCCTAGTTTCTTTCATCCTCTGACCATTGTTGAAATTTTTGAACCTGTATTTTAATGGCATCTATCTGATTAGAGTGTTCAACCTTTATAACACTGATTTCCCTGGCATGGTCTTCTTCCATGGTCAATAACTTATTCTGAAGACATATCTGATTAACTTCCATATTTTTTATTACTTTATCGTCCTTTTCCTTTATGGTCATCAAGTAATGCTACATAGTGTTTATCTCTTTCTTATGATTTGCTTGCATGGTCGTCATATTTTCCTCTAAGTCTGATTACTTGCTTTGCATAAAACTAATTTTTGTGTCATGATTAATTTTCATGGCCTCAATTTCCTTAGCATGTTGATTTTGCATGTCGGTTATGTAATCAGAGTGTTTAATTTTTATGATCTCCATCTCCTTATTACGTTTTTCCAGGTGGGTGCATAAAATTCTCACATCATTGGCGTAATTAGTTTGATTGATCTCCATATTTTTTATCAGCCGCATTAGTTCTTGTATAATTTGCTTCTGATCTTCCTTTTCATTGTCAACACTGTTTTTACAATTTGTCCCTGCTTTTCCACTATCATGGATTTGATCTACAATGGTACAGGTGGATGGCACATTCTGATATGAAGAATCGACAGCTGGACCTTTTATAAGATTACTTTCATTCTGTTACACAATTTTAGGGGCACAAGGCGAGCTATCTGGATAACCATATCTATCTTTAAAAGCATTGAAAATGTCTTCTAAAGAAGTGAAAGAGTCTTCAGGACAATTATTAAGCCAATTCAAAGCATTACCCTCTAAAGAAAGTACAAATAGACGCATTTGGACATCTTCATGATTATATTGAGGAAGTCTACAATACATGAACGTTATACGATAAAAACTCCATAAATGCCTTCTATCAGCGACTGAATCCCCACCTGAGAACAAAGGTAATCTAGAAATGGGCACTTCTGGAATATCATGGAGAACATCAGTAAAATGACATGGTTTAAACGAATAATCCATGATGAATAACGAGGGACCAAATGGATGATAGAAAGAGATCTTTGCTCAAGAAAATCAAGAGGTGAAAGAAGTGGAGTCGCCACTTGAAGTCTTGAACAATGAATCTAACTCTATGATCCAAAAGCAACAAACAGGGAAATATGAGGGAGGCTTCTTGTCTGGGAAAAATAAATGAAAAGAAATGGAGTCGCCACCCAAACAAGAAATGAATTGAAGAGTAGGTGCTGATATGACGAAAGATATGGTGATGAAAAGATCCAAATGATGCCAAAAACTGTTGATTCAATTTGCCAGCTCAAATGAGAGATGAGAAAGATGAAAGAATGATGAGAAATGAGAAGATGAATGTCGTTGAAATGCCGAGAATAAAACGTCCGTGGCAGCGGCGCCAAAAAATGTGTTGTCGCTACCCGCTGAAATGAAGAAATGAGAAATGAGAAGATGAATGAGGAAATGTCAATAAAATGTCGTTGAAGCGCCGAATATCAAATGTCCCCGGCAGTGGCGCCAAAAAATGTTGTCGCACAGATTGTCATGACAACGCTTAGACCGGGGGCTTTCACCCTGATCCTCGATCTCTCCGTTTAAGCCGTCTCTCGAGGTTAAGCGGGGTAGACCCTATGGAACAAAGGAAGACCAACTGTGGACCAATTGGGTTGGGAGACACAGCAAGGCAATTTAGCATCTGATTGATTTTAGAAATTAATGTACTAGTGCCTTATGGAGTTAATGATTAAATGATTAATGATTAAGTGATGAAGAAATATGAACCTTGTAAAACAATCATTTATCATCAAAATAACCCAAGCAAAGATTAATTTTTCCAAATGCGAGATATTCAATAGATGTGCAATGCTTTAGCAAATAAATTTCAAAAGATCAAATATTTTAAGCGACCACGAAATTTAAATGCTAACCAATTACCACTTTCATATAGCTAACTTTAGACAAACATTTAAGCGCATTTAACTATAAAGAAGTGGAATATAGATAACCACAAAAAGACACCAAAAAATGAATTTTCAATTTTTAGTTAAGCTTTTCAATTTTTTTTTTTTTTTATTTTTTTTTAATTTTTATATTTTTAAGTGAAACAAAATTAAACTAAGCAAAAACTAAAGTAAATAAAATTTAAAATTATCTAATTCTAAAATCAAAGTCCTAAACTAAACTAAAACTAAAAAAAATTAAAAGTTGAGCTAAAAAAAATTAAAAAAAATGAAAAAATCAAAACCTTTTTTATTCTTTTGATTTTTTAATTTTTATATTATATACATATATATATTTTATTTGAAATTATTAATGTTTTAGATTTAAAAATAAAATAAAGTTGAAATCATAAAAGAAATATGAAACAAAATTGAACGGAAATGAAACCTAAGCTAAATCAAATAGAAAACCAAAACTAAAACTAAAGCTAAAGACTAACTAAAAAAATTCAAAATTTAATCTAATTATGAAAATCGAATTTTTACTTTTTATTTTAATTTTTAGGGACTCAAACTAAACTAAAAAGAAAAAAAACATATAAAACCAAACCAAATAAAGGAAAAAGGGGGACTTACGCTAAGTCTAACTCTAATAAAAAAAAAAAACACTAAACAAAATGAAATTTAAATGTATATAAAACAAATGAAGGTCGAAATTTTATTGATCGTATGCAGGTTCGGACGGCTGAAGACAGCAAAAGGAGGCCGCAGGTCAGTGAAGGGATATGCGTAGAGCTGGAATGGAATGGATAGCGATCAGCGTGGAGAGTTGGAGAACGCTGGAGAGCTGCGAGATGGGAGAATGCTGGCGGATAGCAGAGGGAGATGAGGGATGCCGCGGGAATGAGATGGGCAGCACGTTGAAGGGCAGAAGTGTGAACAGGGATGGATGAGGAGCTGCGCAGGGAGCCTAGTGGGATCCGTTGCAACTTAGGATAGCTATGAAGACAACGTAGAAGATGGAGTGTTGTAATGGAGCAGTAGATTGCAGGTACAGATATGGCTGCGGGTGGTTTGAAGGGACTGCGGTTTTTTATTTTTATTTTTTATATATATATTTTTTATTTTTATATTCTTATGCAGATTTCTGGCAGCGTTAAAGATTGAAGAAAACGCAGGCACAGGGTGGAGCTGACTGCATGAAGGGTTTGTTGCAGGCTCAGGGCAGCACATACACTAAAAAATTTTGAAAATTTTCCTACGAAAATGAAACCACAGGATGCCACACCATAAAAAAATTCGAGAAATTTCTGTCAAAATGAAATCCCAGGCAGTAAACAGATAGCCTAAAAAAAAAATTCTCGAATTTCTTTAGAAAACCTGAATTTTTTTTGAAGAATATCCCTGCAAAAAATGACGCTGATGCCAGATCTTACCCTCTAGGACCTAGATCTGGGTTCAAACAAAAGTCTCCTCTTCAGTCCTGCAACCTACAATAGCAAAACAGAATACCCAGAAACAATATGTGCAAAGATGAAACTAAAAACCCTGAAAATCAGCTAAATAATTACAGTATTTACAAACTGAAGGCTGTAGGTAGCCAGATTTATCGTTATACCACATAAATATTTTTAGAATTTTGAATTTAATGTGAGGTGCTTTAGAATACCCTTCATGCATCTGCAACAAAATTTTAATGGTAAGCCTGAGATTAAAACTGGCGGGGCTCTTTCAGAAAACGCAATCCGGGAGTTGGCTGGTTCAGTCGAGAACTTCCCCAACGCTCGGTAATCTAAAAGAAAAAAGGATTTCCTGCACAGTTTAAAACCAACCATTAACATAGAGGGAGAAAACAACAGTGAAATTTAGATAAAATGGAGATACCTGCCATTATATTTCAGAAATTAAACTATCATTCAAACCCCAGAGATCAGACAAGATACCTGTGCCTAAATCAATTTTCATCAAGCTATCATCAATGGCTGAAAATAAAATTATGCAGAAAAATAAAACATCTTACAGCATTTCCAGAAGAGTAACACCAACAAGATTTTCAACTCCAAAGTCTTTCTTTATTGCGCAAGAGAAAGATTACAAGAGAACTTTCTTCAGCACAAGACTCACAGATCGAATCATCTCAAATGACCCCTGACACCCTATTTAAAGGAAATTTCCCAACGGCTAGTTCAAGTGATCCATGTCAAAATGATCTCGACTGTCGGTGAGGATCAAAATCTCTTTTAATCTCATCTGTCAAAATTTTGAATGAGTTTTAATACATTAAAAAATTAAAATCTTGCATTTATTTCCTCAAATTTTTGACTTATTATTATTTTATTTTATTTTTCAAATTTTTATTTTTTAGTTATTTTTTAATTTTATTATTTTTATTTTTTATTTTTTAATTTTTTTATTATTTTTATGTTCTATTTTTGGATCCTCGAACTTAGCTCTTGGAAAAATCACCTAAGACCTAGGACTTATGAGGGGATAAAACATTTTCTAACCCTCAAGACACTTTACATCACGAATTTTACAATTTTACATCTCAACGAGGAAAACCCATTTGACATAGACTGTCATAGACCACCCAGTGTTGCGACACAAACATAATCTAGCAGATGAAGCAATTTGTAATAACCTAACCAAATAGTTAGAATTATTCCCAAATTACTTTTACATAGACTCGAAGCACACTAGGATTCCCCTAAGATTCTAGTGACAAAATCCATTCCGGCTTTGGGGTTAGGTTGAAGGAAAACTCTGCCGATCATAGATCGGTGAGACAAAAAACCTTTCGGAACATAGATCATCACTAGAAAATTAGGTTTACCTAGGCAAATACATACATGACACAAATCTGCTAAGATTATTTACAATTTACACATGGAGACTGGGTTTACAACATAATATGATCGGGCTAATGATGACTGTCGAATGGCACGGACACATCAATCAGGTGCTATCCCTTTTGCGAAAAAAGGGGGTGTACTGCTATGGGTAGTTGACACGTAGTGGTCAACAGGGCCGATTATTGTTTGCAGGGGAAAATTATTGTAAAGGAGCCCATTATTAATTGCAGGGAACCACCACCATTTCAAGTTACAAGAGATTTCTGTGAGCGTGTGTCCAAACACTAGTGTGATTGGCAAGTCTGAGCATTAATTTCTAGTGACGTCTATGCTGTGTTGAAAAAAAAAATGGACTGTCCAGTGCTCCAAGACATATGCCAAATCCTCCCTTGTTTTCTCAAGGGTTCCATCCACAGAAATTGAATTATATTCAGAGAGGGAACTGAATTTGTTTTGGCGCCAACAGGCCAAATCAGTGTTGCGGGGGAGCGCCCCCCCCCCCTCGGATCTTGCTCCCAATTCGCACTCCAGGCGGGAGCGACTGGGGAGTGGGTCGGTAAAAAAAATTTCGCTCCCTGCCTTTTTGGGAGCGTTTTGCCTTTTTTGTAATTTTTTTTTGTAGTAATTTTCGAAATGCAATTTTTTTTGAAAGGAACAAATAATTTTTGAATGGGGCTGCTTAATGATCAAGTCTATGGCCCTAGTATTGATATGCTATTCATGGTAATGTTAAATTTTTAAAGTAAAAGTGACATCCTTTTACTTAAATTTTTAACATTACCATGAAATGACTCAGGATGTTTGAGAGTGGTTCTGGCCTCATTGGATTTCATATGGAGAAAGTAGAATTTTAGATTTCCTTCAAATTCCAACAAACTTATCAGTTTTTCAGGATTTCAGAATTGGGGGATTGCAATGTTTCCATTGAATTTTGTCATGTATTAGGGAATGGAACTCGTATTTAATCAAGAGCACCAATCCCTCTATGTACCTTAATGTTAGTGACATTGGTTGTCGAACTCCTCTATCATGACCCTTCTAAAAATGTATGCATCACTCAAACAAAATCTTGACTTGACATGCTATGCTTTTTCAATGTTGTGTTAATGCTTAGAGGGTGATATTAATGACAAAGATCCCTATACAAATACAGAGGTAATGACAAAGATACCTCTGGATATTAATGCGTAGAGGGTGATATTAATGACAAAGATCCTTATTTTCCAACAAGACTAAAAAATTAGACATTTTTCATGGTGGCAAGAGGCCCAAGCATAAGAAATAGATAATAGATTTACTTCTCTTTTCTAGTTTCTAGTAGTTTTTATAACTATTGACTCTTTCATATTTATTATGATATTTTTTTAAACAATATATGACAATTTAAGTTTGAAGTTGGCAATTCTAATTCATTAGTAATGAATTATGAATATGATGCTTCATGAAAGTTGAAAGTTGTTTCATTTCATTTCATTTTATAACATTTCATTTCATGTTAGATATTATTTGTTGTAATGGTTACACTTAGCTTGCAAGTACAACTTTGGTGATCAATGATGATAAATGTTATATATTGAATTTTGAAAGCTTGAAACTTTAAGATTGATGAATCATGAGACTCAATATGTTGTATGTTACTATGTTACTAACTTGTGGACGTGGTTGATGAAGATTATAGCTTCTAGATGATTGTTGTTATATGGTTCAATCTATGTTTTTTTTTTATGTTTTTTATATCTAATTCATTATTCTACATGTTTTTGTGGACATATATGTATCAAAATATAAAAAATATATATATTATATAAAAAACGCTCCGGGATTCGCTCCCAAACCAGGAGCTTCTGAAAATGTCGCTCCTGCTCCCTGCTTTCGCTCCCGCTCCCAAGAAACACTGGGCCAAATTGTTGTATGATCTAAGTGGGTTGAATATTTTTCATTCCAAACCTGACTGAGCCATTCCTTTGCTTAGTAGCAGGCCCTCATAAATTTCCTGTAGCAGTCAATTTCTTGAAAGAGGCCATGTGACATTTGCTCAAGAAATTGTGCCAAGGAGATCATTCCTGTCCCAGATCTGAAAGTGCATTTCGGTGCCTGTAGCAGTTTATATTTGGGGATCAGATTCATCTGGAAATCAAAATCTTGGTCAAGATCTCTTGCTGGGCGTATTATTCCTTCTACCAGGGATGAAACCATCATTATCAAGGCAGTGTTCCATCCTCTTCTGATCGTGGCCGCAATGGGAGAGATTCTGAACTTTAGAGTGGAAGTTCGAATAAAGAGCAGCGCATAGCACTTCTGCCTATCAAACGTGAGGTTCACAGGCTGTATATATATGTTCACTGCTTATTTGGTGAACTGTGACAGTGGGAGAATTCATAGTACCGTTGGGAACTTACACCTGGAAAGGCACTGCTAAAATCAATTGGGAAGCTGATCAACATCTTGAAGAACACCTTGCAGACTCTTGTATATCAGGTTCCTTATTATTGTGCCACTGTTGTTTTCAGTTAATGCATGGCTGCCCGATGAATATTTCTTAGTTCACAATTTTGTAGCAGTATCATTTGTATTTCTGGGTTAGTTTGTTCAAGATGCCTTTGGTTTGATGGCTGTAGCATCAATATTACAATGCTAAATGTATGTGGGTATTCCTATAACCCTCATTCCTGAGTTGGGTTGTTGCATGCATATTCTTCATTATTTATGATATAAAGCAACAAAGACACCTACAACAGTTTGTCATCAAACTGTTTGTTAAAACACTTCCCAGAGAAATACAACAAACTCAGAAAACTGTGGCCCCATTATCACAGATATTCTTGTCATCATTGAACTCAAACATGGAGAGGCTCACAACATTCTTGAATGACCTGAGAAGATTTAATAACACAAAAATTTGTTCCTTGAACCACCATGCACCCAAGCAAAACAACAAACCTTTCTCAACAGGGGTCTATACCATTCTTCAGAGAGAACAACCAAAGGATGTGTAGAAGGAGCAAGAAATAGGACACAAAATATTTGCACTTGGGACAGATTTGAAGCACATGAGGGTTGCATGGAAGATTCTCTTCAAACTTGATGAACTAGATGCCCTCCTTCCCAAAGTGAGCCAGTTAGAAGGGAAGAAATTAATTTGGGCTCTAGAACTAGCTATGCTTGCTCTCATACAACACAAGTTCTTGGAGGAACCTTGTGAAGGGGTTAGACTTCTAGTTGCATCTTGTCTCAGTAACATCATGAGACTAACCACCCCTATAGCTCTTTACAATGATGATGTTATGAGGAGAGTTTTCAGATTGATAGTAGAGACTTTCCAGGATTTGGACAACAGTGCAGGCTCTACCTTTGGGAAGAAGTTGGAGATTTTAGAAGTTGTGGCCATGGTCAGAACTTATGAAATCATGTTTGATCTAGATTGTGATGGTTTGATCCTACAGATGTTCCAATGCTTCTTCAGCGTTAGGAAACATCACCCTGGCACAGTCATAGCACACATGCAGTCCATCTTGTCATAATGTATGAGAGGTCGTGATGCCATTTGCTAGGAGTTGCAGTCTCGATTGTTGTCTGTTTGGAGGAGAGAGCAGTTGGTCTCACCTGCTGCTTATGAGCTAGCCAAAAGGTTGGTTGAGCAGAACATTGGGTTGTTCAGGAGACAGTTGACCAGGGAGGAGCTGCTCAGGTTTGGTGGATCATGCAACAAGAATGAGCTGAGGAGGAAGGGACTTTTCTTCATCTGCAAGGGACCTTGGGGACCTGACCACTCATGTTTGAGTGACATTGAGGAGATGACAGAGGTAGAGCAGATGGAGATTCCTTCTGACCATCAGAGTGAGGATTCTTCTTTGGATGAGCCCATGGGTTCATACGAAGATGCCTTCGAGGGGCACAGGTCATATAGTGTTGTAGACAACAGGCTAGATTTTTACAATGAGCAGTCACGTGGAGTTGTTGAGAGAAAGCCAAATTTATATTCTAGTGTGTATGGTGAGCAGTTAATGGATCCTATGTGAGACATTTGGGATGATGGGTCACCTGTGATGATTCGGCAGGAGTAGCATATGGTGGAGCATGAGTCAGCTCGGGAGGATGATATGCGCATTATGCATGATGAGCCTTTTGGGGAGAGCTAGTTGGAGGTTCATGTTGAGCCCATGATGGAGGAGGATGAGCAACCATCCTTAGGGCCAACCATTGATGAGGTGCAAAGTTCAAACAAAGGTAGTGGCAGTTAGCAAAGATGCAACATTTTCAGGCAACAGCCCTCTCTAGGAGTTGATAGATAGGGCTTGCAGCACAGTTTGCCCAGTTTTTCCCATTAGAGGGAGAGAGGTAGGATTTCTTGGACATGTTTTGATTGTTTAGATAGAGCATCATCAGTTGAGTAGGGACCCATATTAGCCCAATAGACTTGTTCCTTACATAGGTGTCCATGCGTTGGATTGGCGAGAGATCATGAGCTGGTACCCTATTGATGTATTATCATTTTTAGTCAGGAGCAATGTACTGCAGGAGCCCTTAGAGGTGAAGGATATTACATGCTTCAACTGGCAATATGATGTAGGCTGGCAACTCATCAGTATTTCAGCACAACATCAGTATGATGAGATTGACTTTGGTTTATGCCGAGGATTGGATTGGAGAGAGATGATGAGTTGGTACGTAGTGGATGGAGCAACATTCATGGTTGGAGATATAGCACAACAAGAGCCTTGGAGCCTTGATACTTGTTCTTGGTGGCATTGGGATCCAGGAGGATTTGTTGATGACAGGGTCAGTCAGAGATTAGTCTGGGATCCGGGCATTGACGGCTCCATTCATGGTGGGTTGACACAGGAGCAAGGCATCACCTAATGGTTCATATGGGATCTGGGCACTGGGTCTTAGTTGCCTTGGGCCACCAGATTGGTCCACCGATTTGGATTGCTTCAGGGCAAACAATCTTGGGGTGGGACGACTGTAGTGTCCCCATTTTTATTTTTCTCCATAGTACAACCAGGGTGGATTTCTAGGGTAGGGGATGGCCAAGTCAGTGGAGCAGGTTTATGTCATCAGGGGTCCTGATAGAGTTATGAGGAGTTTTTATGGGGTCCAATGACATTTGCTTGACATATTCATCATCATGAACAGTTCCACAGATCTCATTTTTGGTTCTGTGACTTTTTGGTAATTCTTGTAAAAGGGGGTTATTATTGGCATAACTTAATTAATTATGCTCGAGGTGGCATTCCACGGAGATTAATTGATGGAACACCTCAGTGTAATAGCTCGTTGGAACCAGAACGAGAAGATGTACAAGATGGGATGCTGAGAAGTGACTTCCAGTGGTCGAAGAGAGTATGGTGTTGGAATTTCTAAGTATTACCCATTAGAAATTTTATCTATATTCTCTGGTTTATTTCCAGAACGAGAAGATCTACAAGATGGGATGTTGAGAAGTGACTTCCAGTGGCCAAAGAGAGTATGGTGTTGAAATTTCTAAGTATTACCCGTTAGAAATTTTATCTATATTCATCATCATGAGCAGTTCCACAGATCTCGTTTTTGGTTCTGTGACTTTCTAGTAATTCCTGTAAAAAGGAGTTATTATTGGCATAACTTAATTAATTATGCTCGAGGTGGCATTCCATGGAGATTAATTGATGGAACACCTCAGTGTAATAGCTCGTTGGAACCAGAACGAGAAGATCTACAAGATGGGATGCTAAGAAGTGACTTCCAGTGGCCGAAGAGAGTATGGTGTTGAAATTTCTAAGTATTACCCGTTAGAAAGTTTATCTATATTCTCTAGTTTATTTCTCCTACTTGTTAATTACGAACAAGTTATTTAAACATATAAATATCGAAATAAACACAATACAATCTCAACCATCTACAGATCAATTGTTGAAAGAAATAGTAAACACACAAGTGACACCGTTAGTTTTGGATAACTCATCCTCGGAAAAACCCAATGCAGGAAAACCGGTGCAACAATTCTGAGGGTTATTTTATTATGCAGTCTATTTGAGTACAATTGGATGCCAAACTGGCTCACCCGACAGAGAAAATAATCCGGCAGTAATACCTCTTTATTCGGAAGCAGATATTCATAAAATTTGCCCCACAAAACCCTCTCCAGCACAATTGAAGCACTGTGTCAGCCTGAAAACCCCTTGCGTCAGCTCTCTGAGGCTTTGCGCAACCTCTCTAGCTCTCTGTGTCACTCCAACAGCCTCTGCGTGGATGACGCAGGCCCTCCTGGCCTCTACGTTTTCCCTGCTAGCCTCTGTGTGGCTCCTTCTGGCTTTTGGGTTTGGCTCTCTACCTCTGCGCTGGTCTTTGGACACTATATCTGCCTCTTTGTCTCGTACTCACTGCCCCTCGCTGCAAACTGATCACTGATTCGACTTTTCTTAGCAAAGCTTGCCCCAGAAAATCGAATTCTTGATCTCTCTTGGTGTGTTCTCCAACTGACCCTCAAGCCTCCTCTTAGACTTTTCTTGTTGGTCCATCAACGGCCGAGATTAAATCTCTAATCAACGGCTAAGATTATATTTGGCTTGATCCATGACTTTTGGAACCTTCTAACCCAGTTTTATATTAATACCCATTGATATTTTATTTTTCCTAAGTTTAGACTTAGGAACTCCATTAAAAATATTAATTATTTTAATATCTCCCAAACCGGTTAGAATCTGCCCAAACCATTTCTGGGTCTTGGAGATCTCATGTTCTTTAGCCTCTCCACCAATTTTCATGGCTAGAGAACATCCGATGCTACCCCAAATCAACACTCCCTCCTAGTAAGCACTGTGCTCTAGTAATACTCCACACAGAGCATTACTCTGATTATATGGCATCGGTACCTGTGTTGATGCTATGCCTCCCCGCCCAACGTCCTCTGTACTGCTGCCCAAGGCCCTGCCACTGCCACTGTTGCATATGTACGGAAGCTCCCTCTGCATCCATGCTGCTGCTGGTCCTTTCTCCCAACACTGCATCTGCACTGCAAGCCCTTCTCATCATGTTGCATCATGCTACTGCTAACTGCTACTGCACTGCAACTCAGTTACTGAGAAGTAACTGATCCACCCAACTACTGACATCCTTGTCAGGCTAGAAACACTCCCGATGCTGAAGCTCTCTCTGTGCTATCTCGTGCTCCCTATACTGCCTCTGCGTTGCTGCAACAACTCCCTGCCTCTCGCACCGCTGTACACCTCTCTGTGCTATTCTGCACTGTTGCAACCTCCTCTATGCCTCTCTCACTGCTACAGCCTGCTAGCTTTGCGCTGCACCTAGCACTCTCTGTCGCTTCACCTGCATCTGTTTCTACCAACATCCGCCATTCTGCTACTTCTCACTTTGGGGCTCTCGTTGCAAGGTATAATCCAAGAGTTTGGGTACCTCAAGGATTCTGCCCCTCATTGCCTGTAGTCTTCCTGACTACAACTCGATGTCTCCCCACCTCTTCTCTAGAGGTACATGAGCACTCATGGCACAATCATCATCCTCCTCTACCTCCTTTTCCTCCTTTGCTGGCGCTGCCTTGGAGTCAGACGCCTCTTCCTTAGTCTTCTTCCTCGGACACTGGTTCGCATAATGCCCCAGTTCCCCACAATTGAAGCACTTAATCTTGGAGAGGTCCTTTTTCTTCCTCTTCTCCTACTTCCCTGCAGATGCTAGAGCTGCATCCTCTTCCTCCTCTTTCTTGATCCAGACTCCTTTGCTGCTACTTCCCGTCTTGGACAACTGTCTGATCTCTTCTTGGCAAAAAGTTGCCCACAGTTCTTCTCAATCTGGAAGATTCGCCCTGCTCAGAATACTCTGGACAAGTTTCTCCCACTCCTCGGAGACTGCGTTTAGGGCGGTTGTCACCATCAACCCCTAATCCGGCGTGGCCCCTCTGGAAGTTAGTTGGTCCCGGATCTCCTTCAATTTGCGGAGGAAGTGATATATCTGCTCCCCCTTCTGCATCTGGTATGACCGCAGTTGATTCTCTAGTACAATCTTCCTCTGCACGAAAGTATGCTGGTACAATGTCTTCAAGGCGTCCCACATTTGCTTTGTTGTCTCCTTCTCAGCCATATGTTGGACCACATGATCCTTGACCCCATCCAGGATTATACATTTCGCCTTGGCCATTGCTTCCTCGTACTTTTCAATGTCAGCTAGGTCAACTGGGATAGCCATTGTTCTCAAGGCGAAGGCCTTGATGCGATGTCTATCTAGAATGGACAGGATCCTGGCCCTCCAGACAACAAAGTTGGACGCCCCGTCCAGCTTGTCTTGATCCCTCAGTCCATCCATGACCATCTCTCTACTCTTCCTTTCGACTCCTCCGAGTCTCTACTTCCCTCTGGAAGTTCTCTCTTCGACTTCTTCTGAGTCTCTACTTCCCATCTGGAAATTCGCCTGCCTACCGTCAAGTCGCACCTCTCCTATCTCCTATGCACCTATAACATTGATATGGATTTCTTGGCTAGAAATCCGCCTAGGTAGCGGCTCCCTCTACCTTGGTTTTGCCCTGTTAGGTACTGTTCTGTCTCGACAACAACAACACCCCACCAACTTCACTCCTCGCAAACTGCCCACAACTTCCTAAGCCCCAGCAACCGAAAGATTGAGCCTCTACGCTCTGCGCAATGCCGACACTGGCTGAAATGCTCCCCAAGCCAACTGCGTCAACCCTCATGGTCTTTGTGTGGCTCTTTGTGAGTCTTTTTTGCCCTCCTCAGCCTTTGCGCTGACCTCTCTCTGGCCCGAACTGATGACGTAGTCCCTCGTGTCAACCCTTCTCCATCGCTTTTTGCTAAGAACAACTTTTGTCACTCTGGACAATTGTTTCTGCTGCAAATGCTCTATTTCAGCTGGTGCCTTTAGCTCTCTTGTGATCTGCAACCACCCTCTAATACCATGTTGAAATTTCTAAGTATTACTCGTTAGAAATTTTATTTGTATTCTCTGGTTTATTTCTCCTACTTCTTAATTATGAACAAGTTATTTAAACAACTAAATATCGAAATAAACACAATACAGTCTCAACCATCTACAAATCAACAACTGAAAGAAATAGCAAACACACAAGTGACACTGTTATTTTTGGACAGCTCGTCCCCGGAAAATCCCAATGCGGGAAAACCGGTGTACCAATTCTGAGGATTATTTTATTATGCAGTCTATCTGAGTACAACTGGGTGCAAAATTGGCTCACTCGACAGAGAAAATAATCCGACAGTAATACCTCTCTATTCAGAAGCAGATATTCAAAAAATCTTCCCATGAAACCCTCTCCAGCACAACCGAAGCAATGTTTCAGCCCTCCCGGCATTTGCATCAGCCTGGAAACCCCCTGCATCAGCTCTTTGAGGCTTTGCAAAACTTCTCTGGCTCTCTGTGTCACTCCAGCAACCTCTGCGTGGATGACGCAGGCCCTCCTGGCCTCTGCATTATCTTTGCTACCCTCTGCGTGGCTCCCTCTGGCTTCTGCATCTGGCTCTCTGCCTCTGCGCTGGTCTTCCTGCACTATCTCTGCCTCTTTGTCTCGTACTCACTGCCCCTCGCTGCAAACTGATTACTGATTCGACTTTTCTTAGCAAGCCCCACTCTAGAAAATCGAATGAATGATCACTCTAGTGTGTTCTCCAACTGACCCTTAAGCCTCCTCTTATACTTTTCATGTTGGTCCTTCAACGGCTGAGATTACATCTCTAATCAATGGCTAAGATTAGATTTGGCTTCATCCATGTCATTTGGAACCTTCTAACCCAGTTTTATACTAATACCTATTAATATTTTATTTTTCCTAAGTTTAGACTTAGGAACTCCATTAAAAATATTAATTATTATAATATCTCCTTAACTGGGTAGAATCTGCCCAAACCATTTCTGGATCGTGGAGATCTCATGTGCTTTAACCTCTCCACCAATTTTCATGGCTAGAGCACATCCGATGCTACCTCAAATCAACATATGGTGGGCAATTTACCATTTTCCTTAGTTAAAAATGACTTTAATTAGTCATTTAATTAAGGAAAATAATTAATTGGAGAAAATGGGCCAAAAGTGACTTAAGTGAAATAAAATAAAATTAAAAGGTCAATTAAGATAAAGTCAAGGGAGGAGATTCTAGAATAATAATAGAATAATAAAATAACATGCTCTCAGAGGCTTGAAGATCTATCCATCAGATCTATAAAAGGGGAGGAGGAGATCATTTGGAGATATCTTGGATTTGTGTATTGTCTTTGTGGTGAGGTTTTGAGAATCCAGTTCTCTACTCCATCAGTATCCATAGGATGGAAACCCTCGAGTGATTCAGTGAGAGTGGCGAGCACCCATCTCTTACCTTGGTGGATCCATTCAATGTTACAAGAAACGTCCACCCCCGCGGATCTAACCCCCGGAGCGCTGTCCGTACGGATGTGTCCAGGAAGCGCCTCCCGAAACGCGCTTCCGAAATGCGTTTCGGACTGATAATGACGCTTCCTGGAAATTCTGGAAGCGTCCCTCCGAAACACGTTTCGGAATCTCCGAAGCGCATTTCGTATGACGCTTCAGCTGTACAAAGCGCGACGCTTTGGAGGCCAAATCGTACAATTCCCATACGATTCCGTATGCGCTTCGGAAAAGTGCGCCGCGCGGCCTAAGAAAATTGATTTTATTTTATTTTTTATTTTTTAGTGAGTTTGCTTGTTGGGGGTGGGTCCACCTTGGGTTAGGGTGAGGAATGAAGGCAAAAAAAATATAAAAAAATATAAATATAGCAGATGCTCCCTCATGGTAATGTAAAATTCTTAAAGTAAAAGTGACATTCTCCTTTATTTTTCATTTTCATCTTTTTTTTAAATTTTTAACATTACCATGAAATGACTCAGGATGTTTGAGAGTGGTTCCAGCCTCATTGGACTTCATATAGAGAAAGTAGAATTTTATATCCTATTCAAAATTCAGCAGACTTAACAGTTTTCAGGAATTCAGGATCAATGGGATTGTGGCATTTCATTAGATTATATCAAGTATGAAGGTATGCAATTACCATTTAATCAAGAGCACCAAGCCCTATATGTACCCTAGTGTTGGTGGTATTAATTGTTGAACTCCTTTGTCATGCCCTTAGCAAAAAATTACCTTTCAATCAAGTCAAAATCATCGATCAAGCATGTTAAGCTTTTTCTACCATATTTTAAGTCTTGAATTAGGTAGTTTGATCAAAATTTGGCACTGTTGACTAATATCCCTAGACAATCGAGGTAGAGGCAAAGGCTAGACAAGAGGAGAAGAATCTAGATTCTAGATGGTTGATGCATCTAAATGGTTGATGCTCGAATAATTAATCATTAATATACAATGGATGCTATATCTATCTTGATTTATGCAAAATATGCATGTTTTCATGTCTTCTACAACTAATTTGGTATTTGGGATGTTTGTTTTGAGTATAAATGCAAAACAATATATATATATATATATATATATATATATATATATATAGCAGACGCTTCGCTTCCTAGATTTTTGGAAAATGACGCTTCCGCGTCCTCGCTTCCAAAAAACGTCTCCGTTTCGTCCCCGCTTCGTGCAACATTGGATCCATTCAGGGTTCACAAGTTGCAGTTTATTGATTTCAGTTTGTTTGGAGGCCGATTGCGGCATTATTGTAGGTCTATTTGAGGCCAGTTTTATCTCAACTATTTTGGTTTTCCCAACATGTAAAACCCCTGTTTATCTAATTTAATAAAGTTGAGAGTTTTCTTGTCGATTGTGTTATGGAATTGCAATGCTCTATTTGTTTATTTTTACATGGCAATCTTTTGTTAAGTGAATAGTAATTTTATGTGAAGTGCTTGTTCCAATTTTTTTTCATTTGGGACATTACATGGTAGCAGTGTTTTCATGACCATATTTTTTTGTCATGTTGGTCATTGGTTTGTGCTTCAACTTCTTCATTAATGCCTTCAATTTTTCATGTTATAATAAAATTGTCTTGTTGTAGTCCTAATTCAAATCATAAGTTCCATTCACAGCCTTAGTGTCATCTTTGACCAACTTGAACCATAGTTGAATATATCGCCAAGTCTTCTAAGTACATTTGAGTCAAACCTTGTTTGACCTTGTTGTTGAGCCAAGTGAACTCGGCCTTGAATCTAACTCTTTGTCTATGAGTCAAACATGCCAAAAGTGAGTTAGACTTGTGAGTGGTCATAGATTATTCCCTTCTCGGTGAGTCTAATTCATTGGTGGAAGGAAAATCTTATGAATATCAAACATAAATCCAAAAATGGAAAAGAGACTCTCCTTTTGAACGATTTTGGTGTTGAGTTTTTCCCAATTTTTAGCTAAGTCTTGTTGAGTTTGAATCCACTTCTAAATTTGGTCTTGTTGCATTGTTTTTGGAGCTGAATTTTTCAACATAAACAAAATATTTCTTTCGTCATTCTTAGGGTTAGTCCATTTTTTGAAATGCTTGGGATTGTCTGCAAGTAACCTTCAGTGGTGTGCTTACTCAATGGCTAAATGGTCTTAAACAAATTGTAAAGTGGGTTGGACTCTCCTTCCCATTACCACTAAGTGTTAGAGGGCGTTCCCTCTCCAAGGATTTTGGTGCGACAATTATGTTCCCACTTATTATGGTTTGGGTCTTGCTGCATGGTCTTCTTACTAAAAAGAATAAATTTACGAGTCATTTGTTTTGCTAATCTTCTCTTTGATTTACTAGCCTTATTTAATTAGACGAACTGGTGGTTTTGCTAGTATTGTCTTTGAATTATTTACCTTCTTTGATAAACTCTTGGAAAAGTGTTCTCTGTGGTACCTCCTATTGACCTCTATGAAAATCTCCCCAAAGTTCCTCAGTAAACTGAATTTTGATTGTTATCCCACTTTAGGTCTCAATGTTTGTCTTGTAGTGTCATTATCTTTAAGCCTCAACCATAGGAATGAATGGATTAAGGTTGTGATCCATTCAGATTGGTTGCCTGTGTAAATCCCTAACCATTAGCTACATCAACCTTCTAGTCAAGGCATTATTGTTTAAAAAAAATTGTACACAAATATACCATTCCCCTTGTGGAAATTGGCAAGGCCTTGTAGTTAATTCCCTTGATCAAATACATTCATTGTCTTTATTATTTGGAGTGCAAAGTCCCTGATTGGCATTGAAAATCGATTCGATTGTGTCCTATGACATCCTAGAAACCTTAAAGCCATATTGTTTGCATGTTAGAGATGTTGCAATGACCTAGTAGTGTTTAATTGTGCCTTACATATGTTTTGAGGATTCACATTCAAAAAAATATTTGTTCCCTAGCCTAGCCAATGGTTTAATGATTGGTCATTTGGAACTTGCTTATTGATCTTGCTTTACTTGTAATTCCCAATTCGAACCTTACCATATGAGTTATTGAATGGTTCTTTTACCTGGAAGGCTGGTTATTAATGTCATTCCTTTTATTTCTCTCAAATTTTTCAGATAGAGGTGGTCAATAAGAGGAATCCAATGCTGTCACCATATGCACAAGTAACAGCAACAGGCGTTGATCCAAAAGTAGCTGCACAAAGGGCTAAAGTTGATTTAGACACACTGACTGAAATTCCTGCAGAAAACAAGAAAAGTATGGGTGATTCTTTGCCACCTGTTGTGGTAAATCATCATTTAGCTCTACCATTCTCTACTTCCTTCATGTACGTTTGCATGCTTTTGCTGGACCTTGGAGCCATGCTTCTACTTTACGTATCATAGTTCTGCATTGCTGCATGGTCCTACAAACAAAAAAATGCTGATGAGTCATTGGTTTTGCTAGTCTTGTCTTTGAATTACTTATGTGTTTTGATAAAAATCTTGGACATGTGCCCTTGGTAGTACCCCCTGGTTGACTTCTATGACAGTCACAACAAAGTTATTTAATAGAATGAACTTTTATTGTTATCTCACTCTAGGTCTAGAGGTTTGGCTTGCTGTATACAGTATCACCATCTTCAAGCCTTAAGTTTTCTTATAAGGCGTTACAGTCACATTGCCTTGTAACTTATTTTGTCATGCAGCACAATTGTTAGTGTAATTAATATTGATGGTCATTCTTTAGTAAATAGGTTTTTACTTTTATGTAAATAAATGTACATGAAGTACTTTAGTATAATGAATAAATTAATGGGAAAGACCTTATTACCACAAAATCTAACAGGCCTTAGGGAGGGAAAGCCTAAAGGACAAAAATCTAGATCGAGTGCTGACAAGGTCCCCATTGTCACCACAACCAAGGTCCCCCGCTCTTTACAGATTTTCACCAATGGGAAGAGTCCCAATATGATTATGATCACCTATAATAGATATTCTAGGGTTGAAGGTACAAGGTGATGGAGCTAGATCTCATTCGAATGAGAGGCTCAATAAAGGTACGAGGCTTCAAAAAAACAAATCGCTCTCTAAGAAAAGCCCTAGAAAAGAAGGCACAAGACCTAGGGTTTTGAGGTTTTCTGATGGTAATAGGTATTCACAAGGTCAAGGCCCGAGAGAAAAGGCTTCTTATGATATACCTCAACAAGTACTAAGCTCATACAACCTTCATGGAAGTCCTCAAGTGGAGGGAGAAGAAACCAGGGTTTGCCTCTTGGAGCAACACCTAAGGCAAGATATTTTATGGATGAAAATTGAGTGCATGCCCACCAAACTTAGAGCATAGGTAGCCTAGACCCTAAGCTTGATGTTTAGGCTCTCGAATTCTTGAAAAATCCTCCTCCCCAAAATTTCGTTGCAAGCCCTAGATTTTTTCCCTAGCCTTAAAAGGACCAAATTTTGAGAGGAAAAATTATGGATGAAAAGTAGAGATGACCACCAAGGACTTGTATTAATGCCTTGTTCTTTGGGCATATGGAGTTTTAGGATGTTCAAGATGAGCTAAATAATCTCTAAGGAGGCTTAAAATTGATGTCGTAGGTACCAATTCTAAACATTTACCCACTTCAAGAGATAATGGAATTTCATGGAGAGTTCAAGAATATCCTCCACTAGGAACATTCATTACATGCCATACATTGAATAACATATGCAATACTCAACTAGAAAGCCTTCCAAAATTGATTTTCAATAATTAGGGCACAATTAGCACATTCTAGAAGCAAAAATTCCATACACTAGACAAATTCAAGAGAAAATTTTCTATCAACATTAAGCACTTACAAGATGACATGCAATATATCCATCCAGGATCCAAGAAATAGCTCCAAAAAGAAATGCGAATTAGCTCCAAATGTCAAAATGCATTGCAAAAAATTCTCCAATCGCCAAAGAAACAAGTGCAAGTTCTTCTCAATGTGAAGATTTCATCTATCACAACAACTTGAAATTATATTCCTAATTGTTAATTTATTTAAGAATTTATTTGTAGTTTGTTACGGCAAACACCAAATAATTCACATTGTGATTTTCACAAATAAAAATTGCTGAAGAAATAGCATTGGAAACTGAGAAAATCTAGCATACACATAAAAATTGACAGTTATTTTTGCACAAATTTCCCCGGAAAAACCCAACTTGGGAAAATCGATGCAACAACTGAGGGTTTTATTATTATGCAACAGTGAAATTCTGAGTGAAATCTATGGATGCCCATCTGGCAATCCAAACAAGTATCTGACAGAAATAATTAGAGAGAAAATTATCTCATCCCACTAGCAGTCTCGACACTGGCTTCTCCAGAAAAAATGGTTGTCCAAACCCCAATGTAGGCCCTCTGCATAGTCCTTGCTGTTGATTTGGGGTAGCATCGGATGTGCTCTAGCCACAAAAATTGGTGGAGAGGCTAAGGAACATGGGAGCTCCAATACCCAGAAAGGGTTTGGGCAGATTCTAAACAGTTTGGGAGATATTAAAATAATTAATATTTTTAATGGAGTCCCTAAGTCTAAAATTAGGGAAAATAAAATATTAATGTGAATTAATATAAAACTGTGTTAGAATGGTCCAAAAGTCATGGTGTTGTCGCACAGAGTGTCTAGGCAGTGCAACAACGTTTAGAGTAAGGATTGTCACTCTTAATCCTTACTCCGTGTAGACTCTCTCCTAGGCAACTCAAGGGGGGTAGTCCCTAAAGTAAATAGATGAGAAAGCTTGCGGATCACAGGCTCTAGGAGATTTTAATGATGGACAACTTGATGAATCTAAATGATTAAATCAGATCGATAGATTAAACGCCAATGTAAACAAGACACGACCACAAGATAGAAACAATTATAGGCCAGTGCTTTCGATATTTGAATTAACCATCAATAAAACAAGCTATCCAAAACGATGAAAAGCGACAATCATAAATAATCCATATGCGAGAAATTCTAGATTTAAAATTATTTTCGCTCACTGCCCAAATCTAGATTTAATAATTTTTATTTTTTTTCAACAGCCAAATACGATTAAAAATGTTTTTCGCATCTTAACCATAGAAAAATCATAAAAATTGCATTTAATGACCAAATGACACTAGGAACTTTAGGTTAAATTTTTTTAATTATTCCTTAGGAATTTAATTTAATCAAAGAGCTAAAAAATCAAAATTTTAATGGGCCATAGGCCACATTAAAAATTATAGATTTTAAGCGAAAAAACCCCTGAGTTTTATTTTAAATCCTTAGTAACCAAATTTAGATTTATGATTTAAAGTTTTTTTGATTTTATATTTTTTTAAATGTTTTTGGATTTTAAATATTTTAGATATTTTTAGACGTTTGAAATTTTATATTTTTTAGATTTAAAATATTTTAATGTTTAGGATTTTTAGAATTTTTTTTTAGATTTTTAAGTTTTAGAATTTTAAATCAAAAATAAATTGCAAAATAAAAATGAAATGAAACTAAATCAAGTAAAAAATGAATAAAAGTAAACTAAATCACACAAATGATATCGAATGTCAACAAAATCAAAATAAGGAAATTAAAATAATAAAAAGAAATAAAAAAATATAAATCAAACCTAAGTCAAAAATCAATGAAACTAAAAAATTGCGCATACGCTAACCCTAACCAAACTAAACGCATACATGGTAATGAAAATGAAAATCGTAAATGTTTGTGTGCAGGTGTGAAGATATAGGGCAGAAAGAGGAATCGACTACAGAATAGAGGAGTTTGGGTAGGTTTGAAAGCAGCGATGGGGAAGAGTTGGGGACAAGCAACACGCAGGGGGGCAGGAATGCGTGGAGGAGATGACTGCGGAAAGAGGGAGAGCTAGGCTTGCGTAGGGGAGGGTGTGGAATGGCCAGCCTGGAGCAGCAATGAAGCAGCCGCGGAGGGGAATGCAAGTGAAAGCTGGATTGAAAGGCTGCAGATAGGATTGGAGCAGCGAATATGGAAGGAAATGATGGTTGCGCGTAGCTGGAATGGAGCTGCGTGAAGGGTGAAGGAGGATGGACGCAAGCAGAGTAGATTGAGGGATGGACTACGTGAAGTTTTGGCAGCGACGATGCATGCAGATAGAGAGAAAGGAGGGATGACGGAGCTGTAGACCAATGGAGGGTTTGGCTACGGTTTGAGAGGCTACGAAGGTTAAGGAGAGGGTTATATATGGTGAGCGTAAGGGTTTCGAGAAGATGTAGCTGGGACGCAGAGGATAAAAGAGTTGCTTTTTCTGATGTGTTTTTTGCAGTTGGAGCAGCGATTGAGGGAGGTTACAGTAGCAAAAAAAAGTTCTGAAATCTGCTAGAATAAGAAAAACGCCAGAATGAGAAAAACGCAGTCAGAGGGAAATAGACCCAAGGCAGCAAAAACGATTTTGAAACCCTCAGAAAAACATCCCAAACTCTAGAAAACGAATTTCACAATTGTGCTTCAGATTTATCAATGAAACCCTGACAAAAATTTCCGGATCTAAAAATAAATTTAAACCCTTGGACTGTGAAATCTAGATATGGTCCCTGCCAAAACGATGCTGATGGACCCTCAGAGATCCGGATCTTACCCTCCAGGGCCTAGATCTGGACTCTGCACAACTTTCAGTTTCAGATCCGCAACTACAGGACAACAAGGAACATCCGAACCGTCAAATATTTGATTACCCTCGAAGAACAAAAATTTCAGGCCTATACACTTTAATAGAATGCCCACAATTATCTAAGTTCCTGACTTCTTCTATTTTCAACATACTTCAAGAATGTCTACCTGATGGATCTTAGAAGCCAATGATAACGCTTACAAAAACTCAGATGAAGAGAAGGATGATGATATTCTCAAAGATCCGAACCTTTTCAACTGCTAAAAACATGTTGTCATGGATAAGTATCAAAGTTTGAAGAAGTACTGTTGGAAACCTCATCTTTTCTCTCCCATATCGATGCAATCATCAAAATCCTCCCTCCATCAGCTCAAAAGGTGTTGCCTTCTTCTTCAAAGATTGCACCCTGCCTTGCTGGTTAAAGATGTAACTTTCTCTGTGCTATGAAGTCTAATAATGCATTATGCACCTACAGCAGTGGTATAAGTTATAACAGTTATATATTTTTCCCATGCTTGGCATAATTCTGAAAGAAATTGTTCTCATTCCGTGCCAATTTGCTATGTGTTTCATTTGCCATTTGGATACCTCACGTTACAACATGTTCATACTCTTTTTTTCAAGAGTATTCAACAGTCAACTTGTATTACACTTCTATTCAACAGTCAACTTGTATTACACTTCTATTCAACAGTCAAGTTAAAACTGTTTTGTAAAATGATGTGGTTATTTGTAATTTGAAAATTTCGTATTACTTATTAAGTTACTAATTCCAATTTTTTTTTGGTGCTCTAGGTTTCCTTTTGAGTTAGCCCACTACAAAATACAAATATGCCAAAATCCTTGGACCCATTTTGGGAGTATGGGAGCCCTGATGGTGGGACAAATCATGCATATCTTACATGCAAATTGTGTGGGGACAAGATGACAGGTGGGATTACACGACTGAAATACCATCTTGCTAGACTCAGTGGACATGATGTTGGGCTTTGTACAGTTTCTAGTCCGGAGCTTATACAAAAAGCTCTTGAGGCAATTGAAGAAAAGGACAAAAAGAAGGAAGAGGCGAAAAGAAACAAAGCTGAACGTGCAGGTAGATCTTTCGGGATATCTTCTCCTGATTTTGGTGTTGAGGGTAGTGGGCCTAGTGGCCCTAGTGGGAGGGGCTCCACAACTGGCACACCATCACATGCTACTGCTAGTTTGAGTGCGAGGTCATCATTTTTTGTTCCACGAACAGGAGCTGGAGCACAACCTGGCATAAAATTGCTTGTTAAAAAAAAGAAGCAAGAAGCAGATAGAGTCATGGGGAGGTGTATTTTTTGGAGCGACTTACCTCTCAGCATCACGAAAACCAATCCATTTTGGCAGCCAATGTGTGATGCTATTGCTGTTGTGGGCCTAGGGTACAAAAGTGCCACATATGAGGAGTTGCGAGGGCCAATTCTTCAAGCAGAAAAACAGGACATCAACTCTAGATTGGCGGAGTTGAAAGAGACATGGGAAGTCACTGGATGCACAGTGATGTCTGATGGTTGGACAGATAGGAAGGGTAGGACCGTTCTAAATTTCTTTGTACATTGTCCTAAAGGTACCATGTTTATTAAATCGTTGGATGCATCAGAACATATCAAAGATGCAGCAACGATATGTGAGTTGTTAGATGGGTTCGTTCGGGAGATTGGTGTGCAGAATGTGGTGCAAGTCATAACAGACAATGCAACTAATTATGTGTCTGCCGGCAAAATGCTTATGGAGAGGCATCCCACATTGTTCTGGACTCCATGTGCAACGCATTGTCTTGATTTGTTGCTTGAGGATATGGGGAAACTCTCCTTCATCAAGGAGGCAGTTGATATGGCTAGGAGCATCCCCAAGTTTATTTATAACCATGCTTTTGTTCTTAGCCTTATGAGGAGGTTCACTAGAAACAAGGAGTTGTGGCGTCCTGCCATCACACGTTTTGCCACAACCTTTATTACTCTTCAGTGTTTGCTTCGATGTCAGTTCGAGTTGAAGCAAATGTTTGTGTCTGATGATTGGCGAAATTGTAGATACAACAGGAGACCTGATGGGAAATCCATTGCAAAAATGGTGTACTCTGAGACATTTTAGCGTTGAGTAGAAGAAGCATGTGCAGTTAGCGAACCTATAGTAAAGGTTCTTAGATTGGTGGATGGAGAGAAGCCTGCAATGCCTTATTTGTATGAGGGCGTGGATAGGGCCAAGGAGGCCATTCGTTCCTATTATGCAAACAAGGGTTCTGCTGGCCTTGATAGGCAGATGATGTTATGGGATGTGATCGATAGTCGGTGGACAGGGATGCTTCATCGACCCATTCATGCAGCAACACTCTTCCTCAACCCCGCATTTTCATACAAATGCAACTTTGATTTTGATGGCGAGGTGATGGAAGGGCTCCATTCCTGTATTCAGAGGATGGTACCTGATCCTGAGCTTCATAGAAAAATTAATTGCGAGGTACAGTGTTATCAGGATTGTGTTGGCCTATTTGGCTTTGATGATGCCATTAGGGCAAGGGCCCTCTTCATGCCACGTAAGTGACAAGTCATCACTCATTAGAAATTAGAAATTTGAATTTAATTATGTTTTAACTTCTAAGTTTTTGAATTTTTTATTTCATTATTTTGTTGTAGATATTTGGTGGCGAAGCTATGGTGCAAGGGCACCAAATTTGCAAAAATTGGCTATACGAATCTTGAGTCAAACATGTAGCTCTTCAGGGTGTGAGCGCAATTGGAGTGTATTTGAGAAAATACACGCCAAAAAGCGCAACAGGTATAACTTTGAACTCAAGCCTTCAGTTGAGCAATTACACGTATTGTAATTTTTAATTTTTAATTTATGACCTTCAAGTGTCAAGAGTCAAGAGTCAAGACTCATTACTTTTTTTGACACTCTTACAGGTTGGAGTTCGCACGCCTCAACGATTTGGTGTATGTGCATTACAATATCCGACTTCGAGTGAGGCAAATAGAATCACCAATGGATCCAGATGCCATTTCCTTAGACAATATTGATGTATTGTCTCCGTGGAGGGTGGAGTCTGAGGAGCCCATATTGGAGGAGTCACCTTCATGGTTAGAGCCAATGGTAGATGATCCATTAGAGTAGGGGCAGCAAGAGGACTCGGAGTCAGAGGAGCAGCAGCACTTAGAGGAGGAGCAGGAGGAGGAGGACACTGCAGGAGCATCAGCATCAACACCATCTGCTATAGATATAGGAGAGCATAGCTCCATGCCTAGCACTCATTATTTGACATTAGTTGCAGAGGCAGGGTCAGGGCCTTCTACTACTAGGGGCAGGCCTGGCAAACAACCCATCATGTTTTCCTGTAAAAGGGGGAGAGGGCAGTAGATAGATAGCTGCTAGTTTTATTTGTTATGCTACATGTAACTCATGATGATGATATACTTTTATATATGTGATGTTATTTTGTATTGGTTCTCCACATTTGAGTCCTTGAATGGACAATTATCAGGGATCAGCAGGATTTGGTATCGCCTTTGATATATCATTTCTATTTGACATCATATATATCAGTGTTTTCTTCATATTTATGTGCCAATGTGTTTATTTCATGTTGTTATTGCTTTATATGTTTAAAAATCTGAAAAAAAATGAATATATTATGCATTTTTTATGCTTGCCGATATTTGCCGATATTTTCGCCGATATTGCCGATAAGATATTTTCTGGACCCTCGCCGATATTTTCCTGATACCGATATTATCAACACTGCTCAAATCGCTCTTCAGAAGCTATTAATAATGGCAAAAAAGAAATTACACACGAATACATCTTACAACATTTCCATGAAGAGTAACACCATCAGAAATTTAACCCCAAAATCTTTCTTTATTGCTTATAAAAAGATTATAAGAGAGAGCTTTTCGCTTAATACACGATCAAAAGATCGGATCCTCTCAACTGAAAAATGACCTCCTATTTAAAGACAAATCTTCCAACGGCTAGTTCGAGTGATCCTTGTCAAAGAGATCTCGACCGTTAATGAGGATCAAAATTTCTTTTAATATCATCCATCAAAATTTTAAATATTGAGGAATCTTCGAATTTTTCAATTAAATGCATTTTAATAAATTTAAAATTAAAATTTTGCATTAATTTCCTCAAAATTTTGACTTTGACTTAACCCCAGGGACCCAAGGCATAAAATTTAGCAAAGTAATCAATTAACCTTAGTCCTTGGACCTGTTAAGATTTAATTTTTTTAAAGGATCCACGAATTTTACCTCTGGAAAATTTAAATGTATCTAGGACCTAGGACCTATGAACCTATGAGGAGATAAATTATTTTTCTAACCCTCAAGACACTTTACATCATGATTTTTACATTTTTTACATCTCAAGGGGGAAAACCCATTTGCAAAAGACCTTCACAGACTACCTAGTTCTGTGACACAAATATAATCTAGCAGATCAAGCAATTTGTAATAATATAACCTAACTAAATAATTAGGATTATTCCCAAATCACTTTTACATACACTCGATCTAGAACACTAGGACTCCCCTAAGATGCCAGTGACAAAATCCATTCCGGCTTTGGGGTAAGGCTGAAGGAAAACTCTGTCGACCATCTAAGAATGGATCAGTGAGACAAAAAACCTCCTGAATTGTAGATTGTCACTAGAAAAGTAGGTTCACCTAGGTGATTACATACACGACACAAATCTGCTGAGATTATTTACATTATACACATGTAGAGGAGGTTTACATTATAAGATGATCCTCAGGCTGATGATGATAGTTGAATGGCACAGATATGTCGATCAGGTGTTATCCCTTTTGCGAAAAAAAGGGGGTGTACTGTTATGGGTGGTTGACACGTAGTGGTCAACATCTGGCTCTACTTGGGGACATGTTGCTACAATAGAGGAATGTGAGAATTCAAAATTTGTATCCACGCAACACACAACATAATATAAGTAGCGTCCATCCAAAAATCATCATATAACGTTAAGCACAGGAAATATATAAGCTATTCATTTATTAACTAGTCTAATAACATGAAAAACACAAATCTAACTACAAAATGAAATATTGAAATAACAGGGCATAAGGTTAGAAATACAATACAAAGATGCCCCATGGCATCAGATGTGTTCAATATAGTGCATACTAAGCATTTGCCTGCTTTCAGGCAAATCTGTCGGTTGCTTCTTGGATGTGCCATGTCCAATCCTGCATACAGTAGGATTTTTTCCTATCCAAAAATCAACCTTCTTACGGCCATTTGATGCATCGAATCGCTTTCTCATTCTCTTTCTCTTGCATCTTTTCTTTGTGGTAGGCTGTATCACTAATGACATGGAACATTTTGCTTCAAAACTATCAAATGAAGTATGTAAGATATGCGTGACATGTCTTTCTTCATTCTGCATTTGATTCTTATCAATTTCTGTTTTATCTGGGTCACCTTTAATTAACCACTTTTCAATGGAACAAATGACCTCCTCATAATAAGTTGGAGCTCGTTGCCGCAGATAAGGATGCTTCTGATCTATCGACGTCTCCTTGTTTCTTTCATCCTCTGACCGCTGTTGAAATTTCTGTACCTGTATTGTTATGGCATCCATCTGGCTAGAGTGTTCAACCTTCATAGCGTTGACTTCTTTGGCACGGTTTTCCTCCATGGTCAATAACTTATTTTGAAGACATATCTGACCAGCTTCCATAACTTTTATTACTTTTTCATTCTTTGCTTTCATGCCCATGAAACAGTTTTGCATAGAGTTTATCTCTTTCTTATGATTTGCTTGCATGGTAGCCAACTGATTATTATAATCGAATCTCATGATGGTCATTTCTTCATCCATAGTTAATAACTTGCTTTGCATAGAATTAATTTCTCGGCTATGATTAACTTTCATGGTTTCAATTTCCTTCTGTATGTCGGTCACATGATCAGAATGTTTAATTTTCATGATTTCCATTTCCTTATCATGTTTTTCTAGGTGGGTGTATAAAGTTCTCATATCCTTGATGTAATCAGTTACAAATTTTTCTTGATTAAGCTCCATATTTTTTACCAGTTGCGTTTGACTGAACTGCATGTCTTTAACCAACTGCTTTAGTTCTTCTATAATTTGCTTATCATTTTCCCTTTCATGGTCAACACTGATTTGATAACTTGTTCCTACTTTTCCACTATCATGGATTTGATCTGCAATGGTACATGTGGATGACACATTCTGATATGGAGAATTGTCTTGAAATCTTTCATCGATAGCTCGATCCTTCACAAAATCACTTTCATTATGTTGCATATATCTATCTTTAAAAGCATTGACGATGTCTTGTAAAGAAGCGAAAGAATCTTCAGCTAATTATTAAACCAATTCAAATCATCACCCTCTAAAGAAAAGGCAAATAGACACATTTTGACATCTTCATGATCATACTAGGGAGAACTGCAATATGAGCATTATACGAGTAAACCTGCATAAATGCTTTCTAACAACGTCTGAATCACACCTGATAACAAAGACAATTTATGAATGACCACTTCTAGAATATCATGGAGAACATCAGTAAAATGGCACGGGGTAAATGAATAATCCATGATGAATAATGAGGGAACAAATGGATGATAGAGAGAGACCTCTGCTCAAGAAAATCAAGAGATCCACAAGAAGTGAGCTTCTAGTAGAAATTCTTGTAGAAACGAAAGAAGTGGAATCTCCACTTGAACATGAATCTAACTCTAGGATCCAAAAGGCAACAAACAATCGGATATAAGGGAGGGCTTTTTGTTTGAGAAAAAATAAATGAAAAGAAATGGAGTCGCCACCCAAACAAGAAACGAACCGAGAAGTTCAAGTGCTAAAATTGCAAATGAAACGATTAACGAGATGATGAAAGGTAGGGCGATGAAAAGATCAAGTGACACCAGGAAATGCTTGCCACTTGATACGCTAATGAATGGCGGAAAAGATGAGATGATTAAAAACGATGAGGAAATGTTGTTGAAACGCTGAGAATAAAATGTACCCAGCAATGGCGCCAAAAATGTTGTCATGCAGAGTGTCTAGGCAGCGTAACAACACTCAGAGTAAGGGTTGTCACTCTTAATCCTTACTCTGTTTAGACTCTCTCCTAGGCAAGTCAAGGGGGGTAGTTGATCCAGATTTAACAACAAATTACAGAGATAACCATAAACACAGAGATGTAATGGAAATAATACTTCATTTCATTAATGTAAATACTGAAATATGCTTACAAACAACAATGGAAATAAACCAGCTAGGGCGATGGTAGCTTATCTCTAAGAAGAGATGTGGCGGCTACATGCCTCTGAACTCTGTTACAATGAGGCTTGAAGACCTATTTATTGTTGAGAAACAATGGAAAACCCTGGACATCCAAAAACCTAACCCTAGAAGATGAAACGCCAAACTGTGGGCCCCGTTTGGGTAAATTGGTACATCAACTTCCCGGGGTCGTAACTTTGGCATATGATCTCTATTTGATGCGCACAATATCTCGTTAGAAAGATCTATCTAAGAACTACAACTTTGGGAAGAGAAACATCGGTCCATGGACCCATGTTGCTCCCAGTTTTCCCAAAAAACGTTGTTTAGGGCCTCAAAACAGCTCCGGAAGTTCAAGACCCGAAAAATTGCTAAAAATAGTAAACTGTGCTATAATTAAGGAAACTGAAAATTTGAAAGAAACAATGGTGGTGGTCCAAGTGGACTTGGAAGGTGGCCACCAATATCCACCCGGATCATTCCTCCCCCCTTAGGAAGCAGTGGTCCCCATTGCATTGAGTTCCTCCATGAGATGAGGAAATTTCTGTCGAACTTGGTCCCTGGTAAGCCACTTGCCTTGGTGAAGGAATTGGCCTGCTTTGACAGCTCGATGCAGTTGGATATTCTGTTGGTGAGTGTGCTTGATCTATGTGTCCATGATCCGATCAGCTACAGCTTGTTCCACGCAATCTGGATTTAACTCTGTGGGTGTGAGCTGTTTTGCAATGTCGGATGTGTCTAGCAATGGTGGAAAGTATGGACGAAGGTGGTCCACATTGAACACTAGGTGCAAGCCAAGGAATGGGAGAATATTGAGCTCAAATGCATTGTCTCCCACAGCCTTGGTAATGGTGTAAGGACCATATCAGAGTGGTCTGAGTTTCCAATAGGCTCTGGTAAGGCATTCCTTTTGCAAATGCAATTAGACTTTGTCGCCCACTTGAAACTTTTGTGGCACCCGATGTTGATCATGTCGCTGCTTATACTTGGCATTTGATTTCTCCAGAATGTCATGGACCTGCTAGCGAATATGTTGAATATGCTCAATGAAGTTGGTTGCCTTATCTGTTTCAGACTGGACATGAGCTGAATGTGCGTGAGCAGCTGCAAATGGCATGGCCACATCAATGGGACATAGTTGCTGGAATCCCAAGCCCACCTGAAAAAGGTTGTGGCCAGTTGAGTTGTGACGAGCCCAGTTGTAGTTGTGCTGAACATAGGGGAGGTTCTCGTCCCATGTGCATGGATGCTTTGAGTTGTACATGCGCAGAATGTGTACGATCATCCTGTTGACAACCTCTGTTTGGCCATCAGTTTGAGGATGGAAGGCTGTGGACTTAGTGAGTTTGGTGTCCAGCATTGACCAGAGACTGGACCAAAATATACTGAGGAACCTACTGTTCCGATCTGAGATGATAGACTGTGAGATACCAAAGTGTACCCACACTCGTTCAAAGAAGAGTTTAGCAGTGGCGTCTGTTGTGATATTCTTCTTGCAGGCCACCATAATGGCCATCTTCAAGAACCTGTCGACGACCACAAAAACATAGTCGTTTCCATGCTTGGTGGAAGGAAGGCCTGACATGTAATCCATGGAGATGGATTCCTAAGGTCGACTAGGGGTAGGCAACGGGGTATAGAGGCCTTGCTTCTTGATGGTCGGTTTGGCAATGGCATAGGCAATGCATGATCTGATGTACTTCTCGACATCCTGTCGAAGATTCAGCCAATAGAAATACTTCTGCGGTACTGTCACCGTTTTCTCGACCCCGAAATGCCCAGCAGCCCGATCGTAGTGTGCTTCCCAAATCATCTTGACACGCTCGCTTGAAGGAACACAAAGGTGACCCAGGTGGCATAACAAGGCATCCTGGAGGTGAAAATATCGAACATGCTGACCCTCCAAGAGTGTCTGGTATGTGTGGCCAAATTTTGGGTCGCTTTTGTAGAGAAGTGGCCAATCAGAAGTCTCGTGCCCACAAGAGTTGAGCACGGTGTTTAACGCCATGATCGGTGGTCGACTGAAGCAATTTGCAACATTATTGGTGCTTCCCTTCTTATCGTTGATATTCAAATGGAATTGTTGCAGGTATGTGGACCACTTATGATGGTGATCATTCTGCAATTTCCCTTGGGTTTGAATGAACTGCAGGGGTCGATGGTCTGTGTGGATGACCGTTTCCTTCCCCAAAATGTAATGCTTCCATTGTTAGCAGGCCTACACAATGGAATACATCTCTGTCATAAGTGGGATACTTCCGCACTGTGTTTGAAAGTGTCTCACTGTGATATGCCACTGGATGCCCGTGTTGAGTAAAGACTGCGCCAATAGCATAGTCAGAGGCATCTGTCTCGACCTCAAATGGTTGTTTTAAGTTTGCTAATGCGAGCACTGGTGCCGTGCAGAGGCAATCTTTCAACTCTATGAATGCCTTCTGTTGAGATTCAGACCAAAAGAATTTTGCTTTCGCTCCTCCTTTGGTGACTTGACTCAAGGGCCAAGTGATATGAGAAAATCCGAATACGAACCTGCGATAGAAGTTGGCAAGACCTAGAAAGCTGCGAAGCTCTGTCAGAATGGTTGGAGATGGCCAGTCCCGAATGACTTGGATCTTGGCTGGATCCACATGAAACCCTTGTTATTCAATAATGTATCTCAGATACTGAACCTGGGTCATGCCAAAAGTGCATTTGTCCAAATTGGCACATAACTTGTGTTGCCGCAGTATTTGGAGAACCTGTTGGATGTGGTGGAGGTGCTCTTCCCAACTCTCGCTGAAGATCAAGATGTCATCCAAGTATACCACTACAAATGAGTTGGTGAATGGCTGCAAGATGTCATCCATTAGCCTCATGAAGGTTGCAGGAGCATTCGTCAATCCGAAAGGCATAACCAACCATTCGAAAAGGCCCTCCTTGGCTTTGATGGCAGTCTTCCACACATCGGAGGGTTCGATTGGTACCTGGTGATATCCTGACTTCAAATCGATCTTGCTGAAATATTTTGCCCCCTTTAGTTGGTCTAGGAGTTCATTAATCCGTGGGATCAGTTACCTATTACGGACAATGATATTATTCGGCGCCCGATAGTTAATATAGAGTCTCCAAGTCACATCCTTCTTCTGTACCAACACGATTGGGCTCCCACAGGGTGATGAACTCGGACGAATGTGACTTTTCTGCAGCAGCTCCTGAATTTGCCTCTTGATTTCATCGTTCTCCAAAACGGAGCGCCGATACATTGGTCCATTGGGTAGCGGCACACCTGTTGTCAGATCGATGGAGTGCTTGACCTGACAGTGTAGAGGAACCCTTGCGGGGGAGGTGAAGATGTCCTCGTACTCCTCCACGACCTTGTCCATTTGTAGTTGTCGTGCGGAGGGGCCCTGTATGGAGGTCGTGGCCACCGTCTTCTTTCCTTGAGGGCGTATCATCAGGAAGACAAATTTCTTGGTTTTGGAAATGAGCTTACTGCATTGTTTCGCAGTAACCAAAGAGATGGCGGTAGGCGGTGCTACCTCTGGTACCCTGTACAACTTATTTCCCAAAGTAACAATAACAACACAAGGCCTTGATTCATACACAACATGTCGCTTCCACAATTATGGTTGTCTTAATAATACATCACAAACTTTAAGGGGAGCAATGTCACACAATACCTCATCTGTGAAGGGCTTGATGGTGTATGGAAGGCGGCACTACTGGCTCACATGAAGATCCCATCCTTGGTGAAGCCACCTGATGGTGTACGGTTGTGGATGAGATGTGGTCAGTAAGCCCAGCCGCTTCACGACCTCTGCCGAAATGAGGATCTTTTGGCTCCCGCTGTCGACAATGAACTGTAGCGGGGAGCCCTTTACCCACATCTAGGAGTGGAAGAGACGTTCCTCCTCCTCTGGATCTTCGGGTTCCTCCTTCTGTATCTTCGTGGTGGCAACGGTGGCGTTGGGCTCCGCATCGATAATCTGCTTCCCTTTGTCATTCCCCTTGTCGGGTTCTGACTCAGAGTCGGAACATGCATCTGATTCTGAAACCTTTAGCTCAGCCACTAGTGACTGCTTGGCCCGACACTCGCTTGTGTTGTGAGTGGAGCTCTTATGGAACTCACACTACTTTCCTGTGTTCTTTTTTGGCTTCACGGTGTTGTTCTTTGCTTGCAGCTTTGGCGGGTTGTCTTGGGCCACCCCGCCTTGGCTTTGTCCTTTATTCTGCGGTTTGGGGGCACCTTTCCCTTACTTTGGATTCGCAGATCCAAAGTCTCGCTTCTTCTGTTTAAACTTTTGCTTGACCTTGACGACATATCGGTATGCTGTGTCGAGCGAGGGTATGTTCGGGAATTCTATTTCTTCCTGGATGTACTTGTGTAGGCAGCCGCGGTATTTGAGTACAAAATGCTGCTCCGAATCCTTGATACCCAACTTTGTGCGAAGGGTATGGAAAATATTGGTAAACTCCGGCACGTCTTGGTCCCTCCCCTACCGCAGCGTGATCCACTTTATGTATTGATCTTCATAGCTTCTGACAGGGTAGTACTGCTCCTTGATGGCATCCCGGAATGAATCCCAAGTGGGTGCGACTAAAAATAGTGAGCCTGTACTTTCATCCTTTAGCTCGCAGTAGGTTTCCCACCAGTCCTTGACGTGGGGGGCTGCTTTCAGAAGAGCAAAAATAATCTTTTCCCGACTGGAAAAATCATGAATAGAAAAATAACCCTCTAGCATATTTAACCATTTATCGATGGCATCTGCGTCTATTTGACCCTCGAATATGGGGATTTCAAAATTAACTTGTACCCTAAACGATGCGGCTTTTCCAGAGTAGATGTTGGAAGCCGATGCGTCGCCGTTGGGTAACCGCTGAAGGATCTGGGCATAGTTGTCCATCATCGCATTCCTTTGTCGCTCGAGGGCTTCTTCAAGCAAGATTTTGATAGGATCTCTTGCCCCCTCGTCTTTCTTTTCATCCACCATGGGAGGCCATCGGGATTTGTGAGGTTGGTCTTGCAAAGGTTCGACCAGTTCAAGCCCTAACTCCTTATATCCCAACCTCGTTGGGGACATGTAAAGAAAAATAGAGAAAAAGCAGACCCCTCTGATACCACTGATTTGGATTTAAACAGGAACGCAACAAATTACAGAGATAACCATAAACACAAAGATGCAACGGAAATAATATTTCATTTCATTAATGTAAAATACTGAAATGTGCTTACAAACAACAACGGAAATAAACCAGCTAGGGCGATGGTAGCTTATCTCTGAGAAGAGATGTGGCGGCTACATGCCTCTGAACTCTACTACAATGAGGCTCAAAGGCCTATTTATTGTTGAGAAATAATGGAAAACCCTAAACATCCAAAAACCTAACCCTAGAAGATGAAACGCCAAACTGTGGGCCCCGTTTAGGTAAAGTGGTACATCAACTTCCCAGAGTCATAACTTTGGCATATGATCTTCGTTTGACTGGCACAATATCTCATTAGAAAGATCTATCCGAGAACTACAACTTTGGGAAGAGAAACATCAGTCTAGGGACCCACGTTGTTCCTAGTTTTCCTAAAAAATGTCATTTAGGTCCTCAAAACGACTCCGAAATTTCAGGACCTGAAAAACTGCTAAAAATAGTAAACTGTGCTACAATTAAGGAAACTGAAGAGCTGAAATAAACAATGGTGGGGGTCCAAGTGGACTTGGCAGGTGGCCACCAATATCCACCTGGATCAGTAGTTCCTAAGGTAAATGGATGAGAAATTTTGCGGATCACAGGCTCTAGGAGCTTTTAACGATGGACAACTTGATGAATCTAAATGATTAAATCAGATTGATAGATTAAACACCAATGTAAATAAGACATGACCACAAGATAGAAACAATTATAGACCAATGCCTTCGATATTTGAATTAACCATCAATAAAACCTGCTATCCAGAATGATGAAAAGCGACAATCATAAATAATCCATATGCAAGAAATTCTAGATTTAAAATTATTTTCGCTGACTGCCCAAATATAGATTTAATAAATATTTTTTTTCAATAGCCAAATATGATTATAAATGTTTATCGCCCCTTGACCATAGGAAAATCATAAAAATTGCATTTAATGACCAAATGACACTAAGGAACTTTAGGTTAAAATTTTTTAATTATTCCCCAGGAATTTAATTTAATCGAAGGGTTAAAAAATCAAATTTTTAATGGGCCATAGGCCACATTAAAAATTCTAGAGTTTAAGCGAAAAAACCCCCGAATTTTATTTTAAATCCTTAGTAACCAAATTTAGATTTATGATTTAAAGTTTTTTTAATTTTATATTTTTTTAAATGTTTTTGGATTTTAAATATTTTAGATGTTTTTAGACTTTTGAAATTTTATATTTTTTAGATTTAAAATTTTTTAATGTTTAGGATTTTTAGAATTTTAAATCAAAAATAAATTGCAAAATAAAAATGAAATGAAACTAAATCAAGTCAAAAATGAATAAAAGTAAACTAAATCAGACAAATGATATCGAATGTCAACAAAATCAAAATAAGAAAATTAAAATAATAAAAAGAAATAAAAAAAGATATAATTCAATCCCAAGTCAAAAATCAATGAAACTAAAAAATTGCACATATGCTAACCCTAACCAAACTAAACGCATACGTGGTAACGAAAATGAAAATCGTAAATGTTTGTGTGCAGGTGTGAAGATATAGGGCAGAAAGAGGAATCGGCTGCGGAATGGAGGAGTTTGGGCAGGTTTGAAAGCAGCGATGGGGAAGAGTTGGGGACAGGCAGCACGTAGGCAGGCAGGAATGCGTGGAGGAGATGACTGCAGAAAGAGGGAGAGCTAGGCTGCGTAGGGAAGGGTGCGGAATGGCCAGCCTGGAGCAGCAATGAAGCAGCTGCAGAGGGGAACGTAAGGGAAAGACGGATTGAAAGGCTGTGGATAGGATTGGAGCAGCGAAGGTGGAAGGAAATGATGGTTGCACGTAGCTGGAATGGAGCTACGTGAAGGGTGAAGGAGGATGGACGGAAGCAGAGTAGACTGAGGGATGGACTGCGTGAAGTTTTCGCAACGACGATGCATGCAGATTGAGGGAAAGGAGGGCTGACGGAGCTGCGGACCGATGGAGGGTTTGGCCACGGTTTGAGAGGCTAAGAAGGTTAAGGAGAGGGTTATATATGGTGAGTGTAAGGGTTTCGAGAAGATGTAGTTGGGACGTAGAAGATAAAAGAGCCACTTTTTCTGATGCGTTTTTTGCAGTGGGAGCAGCGATTGAGGGAGGTTACAGCAGCAAAAAAAATTTCCGAAATCTGCTAGAATAAGAAAAACGCCAGAATAAGAAAAATACAACTAGAGGGAAATAAACCCAAGGCAACAAAAACGATTTTGAAACCCTCAGAAAAACATCCCAAACTCCAGAAAACGAATTTCACACTTGTGCTTCAGATTTATCAATGAAACCCTCACGAAAATTTCCAGATTTGAAAATAAATTTAAACCCTTGGACTATGAAATCTGGATATGATCCCTGCCAAAACGATGTTGATGGACCCTCAGAGATCCGGATCTTACCCTCCAGGGCCTAGATCTGCACTCTGCACAACTTTCAGCTTCAGATCCGCAGCTACAGGACAACAAGGAACACCCGAACGATATATACAATGACCCAAAAAACACTAAAACCCTGAAGACCAAAGTCAGAAAGCTAAAATTAATTACAAATCTATGTACACAAATGGCAGATCTATTAGATCTAGGGAGTGTGAGTTGAACTCGGCTCCCAGATCTGATGATCTGAGGCTCTCAACAGCCAAATCTAATGATTTGGCACAAATTTTTTTTTTTGAATTTTTAAGGGAGGTACTGAGCTCAAAACCCTCTTGCATCACTCATAAAAATATCTTATGACAAGCGTGGGCTCAAATTCAAACTGGGCTCTTTAGAAAACACGGATCGGGAGTTGGCTGGTTCAGCCTAGAACTTCCTCGAACACCTGATAATCTAATAATCAAGGATTTTCTTGCAAAACTCAATTCAGCCGTCAACATAGAGCGAGAGAACGATAATAAAATTCAGATCTAATAGAGATACTTGCTATTATATTCAAAACTTAAATTATCATTCAAACCCCAGCGACTGAGCAAGATATCTGTACTCAAATCGCTCTTCAGAAGCTATTATTAATGGCAAAAAAGAAATTACGCACGAATACATCTTACAACATTTCCATGAAGAGTAACACCAGCAGAAATTTAACTCCAAAGTCTTTCTTTATTGCTCATAAAAAGATTACAAGATCAGATCCTCTCAACTGACAAATGACGTCCTATTTAAAGATAAATCTTCCAACGGCTAGTTCGAGTGATCCTTGTCAAAGTGATCTCGATTGTTGATGAGGATCAAAATTTCTTTTAATCTCATCCGTCGAAATTTTAAATATTGAGGAATCTTCGAATTTTTCAATTAAATGCATTTAATAAATTTAAAAAATTAAAATTTTGCATTAATTTCCTTAAAATTTTGAGTTTGACTTAACCCCAGGCACTTGGATAAGGCAGGCTCATGTAGAGACCAGGATGGCTGACGTAGTTGGTTGAGGAGGCTGATTTTCCGGTGCCGGGATTGCGCAGAGCCTAGGAGCTCTAACCCTTAGTTTTCTGGGGTTTAGGAAGGTGTGGGTAAGTTGCAGAGTGGAGCTGGTGGGGTACTGTAGTCAGAACAATACCTAATAGGGCAAGACCAAGGAGGAGGGAGTTGCTACCGAGGGTTTCTAGCCAAGAAATCCGAATCAGTGGTGCAACGACACTAAGGATCGGAGTAGGGGCATCTCGACATTGGCAGAAGGGTTTCTAGGAGGGAAATTGAGTCTCAGAGGGAGTCACACCGAGAACTTCTAGGAGGGAAGTAGAGGAGCAACGAGATGGCAGTGAACGGGGTAAGAGACCAGGACAGAATGGACGGAGCCTCAAATTTTGTAGTTTGGAAGGCCATAATCTTATCCGTTCTAGATAGGAATCATGTCAAGCACTTCGCCTTGAGGATGATAGCTATCCTAGTTGACTTAGCTGATACTGACAAGTACGAGGAGGCAATGGCGAGGGCCAAGAGCATCATTCTTGACGGGGTCAAGGACCATGTAGTACCACATATTGCCGAAAAGGAAATGACAAATGAGATGTGGGAGGCCCTAAAGAAATTGTACCAGCATACTTTTGTGCAGAGAATGATGTTACTAGAAAATCAGCTGCGATCATACTAGATGCAGAAGGGAGAACAGATCGACCCCTTCCTCAGTCGATTGAAAGAGATCCGGGATCAGTTGACTTCCATAGGGGCCACGTCTGTCGAATCAAGAATTGATGGTGAGAACAGCCCTAAATGCAGTCTCAGAAGACTGGGAGGTGTTTGTCCAGAGCATACTGGGCAGCAGTACGTATGCAACAGTGGTAGTGGCAGGGTCATGGTAGCAGTACAGGATGTAGCAGTGCAGAGGATGTTGGGTAGTAGGCGTAGCATCATCATAGGGACCGATGTCGGATGATCAAAGTGATGCTCAGTGAGGAGTATTACTAGAGCACAATCCTCGCTAAGAGGGAGTGTTGATTTGGGGTAGCATCGAATGTGCTCTAACCACGAAAATTGGTAGAGAGGCTAAGGCACATGAGATCTCCAATACCCAGAAAGGGTTTGGGCAGATTCTAAACAATTTGGGAGATATTAAAATAATTAATATTTTTAATGGAGTCCCTAAGTCTAAACTTAGGGAAAACAAAATATTATTGTGAATTAATATAAAACTGTGTTAGAATGGTCCAAAAGTCATGAATCAAGCGAAATCTAATCTTAGGTGTTGATTAGGGACTTAATCTCGGCCGTTGATTTGTTAACGAGAAAAGTATAAGAAGAGGCTTGAGGGTCACTTGGAGAACACACCAAGAGATCAAGATTTTGATTTTCTGGGGCTAGGTTTGTTGAGAAAGTTGAGAGAGTGATCAGAGTTGTAGTTGAGGGGCAGTGTATACAGAAGCAGAGAGGTAGAGATAACACCAGGAGGATCAGCATAGTAGCCGGAGAGAGGGACGCAGAAGAAGCTAAGGGTTCACGCAGAGACAGCCATGGCTCATCCAGAGACAGCGAGGAGCTGCGCAGTGCCTTAGAGGGCCAGTGTCGGTGACGTAGAGGGCTAGAGAACTAACGCAGTGCCTCCAAAGGCTGACGCAGGCCAAGCCAGAGTGATGTTGGGCTAACGTTGGGCCAGAGAGAGGCCGACGCAGTCCCCTTCGTGGGGCAGATTGGAGCTGTAGAGCTACTGGAGTGTTTATCCGGAGCTACTGTACCAAGAAACTGCCGCTGACCCAAGGTTGAAAATTCCACCTAATGTGCTCTTCCAATCTGATGGACTCCCTGCCCAATCTGCATCAATGAAGCCCTGTAGCTTCACTCCCTTTGTCCGTCTGTACCGTAATCCATACTGAGATGTGTCTCTGAGGTATCTCAATACATGCTTTGCCGCCTTCCAAAACATCTTGGTAGGCTGAACCATAGATTGACTTAGTTGGTTCACCGCATAACACAAATCTGGTCATGTGTTCACTAAGTGCATCAGTGAACCCACAAGCTACTTGTACACATTAGTTTCTACTACTTGTCCTGAAGTAGCATCCTCCTTCCTCCAGTTACCTGCTAGAGGAGTTTGCATGGGCTTGCACTTCTCCATGTGGAATCTCTTGAGTATCTCATTGGCATACTTTCCCTGAGACACAAACAACTCCCCATCCTTCTGCCATACTTCCATGCCAAGGAAGTAATGCATGAGACCCATGTATTTTAGCTCGACATGATCAACTGATCATCACTTGTCAGTATGAGATCATCAACATAAAGTACAATGATCAACTGCTTACCTTTCACCATGATGTGGTACAGGTTCGCATCTGTTTCACTCTTTGTGAAGCCCAACCCGGTGAAGTAGTTGTCAATCCTGGTGTACCAAGCACGAGGTGCTTGCTTTAGCCCGTACAAAGCTCTCTTGAGTCGGCACACATGCGACTCACGATCGAAGGTCTCAAAACCTTCCAGCTACTCTATGTACACCTCTTCCTCAATCTTTCCATTGAGGAATGCAGTATTCACATCCATCTGATGGATCTTCCAACCCATCTGTGCTGATAGTGCCAACATCGATCTGATAGATGAGTACCTTGCTACAGGAGCAAAAGTCTCATCATAGTCAATCCCCTCGACCTGTGAGAAACCATGGGCAACAAATCTTGCCTTATGTTTCTCCACACTACCATCAACAACTTGTTTTACCTTGTAAAGCCAATGGGAACTCACAACTGACTTGTTCTCCAGTGTTCGAACCACATCCCAAACACTGTTCCGAACTATGGAGTCATACTCCTCCACCATAGCATCAACCCAAATCGGCTGCTGCACTGCTTCCTCAAAGGAAGATGGCTCGATCTCAACACATTCCCCAACAAGGGCCATGTATCTAGTGTACCTCACAGGTGACCTCCTCTGTATGTGTTGAGAAGATGGTTCTCCCACATTCTATCTCGCATCCAACAACAATCTATCAACTTCTCTTGTGTGCTTCCGTCCATCTCTAGAAGACTCTGCTTGAGTGGATGTCTCCACTCTTGGATCCTCTGCATGCGGCTGCTCTGCATCAATCTGAGGCTCCTCCTCCTTAAGAACCAAAAGTTCCTCCACAACCTCTAGTTGGAGCTCCCTCTCAAGGGAAACTCGCATGGCCTTCTGCTCATCAAACTTGAGATCTCTGCGAACCATTATCCTCCGACTGGTAGGCAAGTATACCCAATAGTTGTGGGGTGTATCAGTGTACCCCACAAGTATCCCCAACTTGGTTGTCGGCTCAATCTTGTTCCGTGCATCCTTTATCACATGGCAATATACCGATGAGCCAAAGATCCTGAAGTGACCCACATCTGGTCTCTTACCGAAGAAAGTTTCCTCTGGTGTTTTCATCCCAAGTATGCGATGCGGGCTTCTATTCTGCAAATAGACCGTTGTGTTGCATGCCTCAGCCCACAAATGAAGTGGTAGGCCTTGGTCATGTAGCATCGCCCGAGCTGCCCCTACAATCGTTCTGTTCTTCCTCTCGGCCACCCCATTTTGCTGTGGGTTATGAGGTGCTGTCAACTCTCGTTTAATTCCTTTCGCTGCACAAAAGTCCTTAAAATCTTGAGAGACATATTCTCCACCATTGTCGCTTCTCAAGGCCTTGATTTTCTTCCCTGATTCATTCTCAACCAAAGCTTTGAACTCACAAAACTTTGAGAAGGTTTGGTCCTTCTTTGCATGAAATAATTCCAACATTTACGAGAAAAATCATCAATGAAAATCACATAATACCTTTGCTTCGCGGTGGATGCCGTTGAGAATGGTCTACGCAAATCAGTATGAACTTGCTCTAAGATCGCTTCTGCTCGACTGTCTCGATTATGAAAGGAAGACTTGGCGTACTTTCACAAGGTACAACCTTTGCATGTGTCAACTTGCTCAAGTTTACCTTTGGGAAGTCCTGTAGATATCTGTTGCATTATCTTCAAGGCCCCATGATGCAAATGGCCCAACCGCCTATGCCATAACTCGCCAATGTCTTGGCTTTGCACCAATTCTACTTTTGAACTCAATGCAGCACAATCATCTACCTCTAGTTTATAGAGATTCTTCACTCAAATCCCAATCCTCTTGGTCTGACCCGTGGCTATGTGTCTTAGGAACGCCTTTCCTTTACTGAAGACAACATTGTAGCCTTTGTCCTCCAACATCGCGATCGATACCAAGTTCTTCTTCAGTCCAGGCACATACTTCACATCTATCAAGGTGAGAGGAGCTCCATGCTCCCTCTGAAAAGCAACTATGCCCACTCCTAAAACACAGTACTTTTTGTCATCACCCATTTCTATGCGCATCTTGAGGTCTTTCTCCTCCAAGGTACTGAATAAACTTTTATCTCTGTCATGTGGAATGAGGCTCCACTATCAAGATACCAAACACAACCCACCATCGATGAAACCATACATGCGATGAGGATGAAGTCTATTTCGAACTAAGAGGGTAATGCCTCACCTTCCGATCTTTTTGTGGATCCCTTCTTGGACTTCTTTGATGGGCAATTAGTTGCATAATGTCCCATCTCGTGACAATTAAAGCATCTCACTTTAGATTTTTCACCCTTCTTCCCTCCATGAAAAGAATTTGATTTGGAATGGGAAGCCTTCCCTTTCCCTTTCCTTGCCTTACTCGCTAAGGACAAATTTTCTTCATCATCATTCTTTAATGAAGAACCATCTTGAGTACTCCTCCTGATTTCCTCCTGCATGAGATCCAACCAAAGTCGTTCCCAGTCCGACAATTTCTCTTTTCCATTTACAGAGTCCTGGTAGCTATTCCAACACTTTGGAAGACCAAGGAGAGCAAGGCTCACCATATCATCATCGGCAATAGTTATTCCCACACTACCAAGCTCATCTCTGCAAGTGGTGAACTTGTTTAGATATGTAGAAATAGTATCACCCTTCTTCATCTTGATTTTCCGAAGCTTATCCTTGAGCGCCAGTTTCCTTTGGTCGCTACTGTTCTGATAGAGGTCCTTCAATGTCTTCCACATTGAAAACAGAGTATCCTTCCCATGGAGACTCGAGACAATATGGTCTTGAACTCCCTCCAGAAGAATCCGTCTCGCCTTTGCCACACACTTCTTCCATTCAGCCAATTCTTATGCATTAGTTGCAGCTGGCTTGGGGATTTCTTGATCAATGAAATCCTTCAAACCATTGTCTTCTAATACTGTTTCCATTCTATCTTTCCATGCTATGTAATTTGCGCTGCCTTCCAAGGCATACTCGAGTCTCAAACCGTAGAACGCCATTGACCAACCTAAAAGTATGAGATGAATTCGATTTGTACCTGCAATCTCGAACTTGAAACTTCGAATTCTCTTCTCTGTATACTGTTCACAACTCCGATAACCTTTGCTCTGATACCATGTAGAAATTGTCACTATAGATTAACCTGATAATGCAATATAACTAAAGAAAAATACTTTAATCTACTTCTACAATCAAACTTGTGGAAGCTTAATAGATTTGAGCAAGATCACGCAGAACACATATAACTAGAAGCAAAATCAATGCACATGAAACATAGAAAAATACTCTGGGGAAAGTTCTAGCTAAAAACCCCGCTATTTGTATTATCATACAAGTGGAAATACCTCAAGATTACACACAGCTTTAGCTCTCAGTACAATTCTCACTGATGCTCACAGACAAAATAGACTGCTCATATGCCTTCTCATCTGCTCTCCAAGCTCCTATTTTCTTGCGCTGTTTTTCTTGGGTGATCCAGTTGTTACCAAGTGTAACACTGATCACTCACACTGATCTTACACCCTGTAAAACTGCGCAAATCTCAAGGAATGAATTCCTTTTGCATGCAAGAGTTTTCCTTATAGGAAAATTCTTGCAACTGACAGTACACTATCCTTGTCTTTAATTTCAACTGGGTCTTTCTCTGAATAGACATGCATGAGTTATTTATGAGAGAATCTTCAGTTATCTGCAGTACACTAGTTTGATGCATGCATGCATTAACTGACTGAACTCACAATTAGTTCCTCAAACTGTTTGGAACTAATTTAACTGGACATAACTCAGTGAACTGAGCTAACTAATTACAACTCAATTATAACGCATACTTATCTTCTTAATTAAGGGATAATCTCCTTAATTTCAGGGATAACTGTTGCATGACTTCACAAAGACTTCTAACTTGAATTTATCCAACTAATTAATCCAAGATGAATTAATTAATTGTTTATCAAGCAGCTGGTGAGACTAAATTTGAATTTTAATTCTCAGTTTTAAATCAAGGACAAATTAAAATTGGAATATTCTTGTTGGCACATTTCAACACATACCAGATGTAGAAGGGAGAGCAGATAGATGTCTTCCTTGGTTGATTGAAGGAGATCCGGGACCAATTAACTTCCATAGGGGACATGCCGGATCAGGAATTGATGGTGAGGACCGCATTGACTGCAGTCTCAGACATGGTAAATTTTAGGGGTGAATTTTAGCCCTAGGGTGAAATTTAAGGGGTTTTTCATTTTAAAAGGGCGAGATTTTTATAAAACACAAATTTCATATCTTTAGCCCAACTTTTATTTAAAAAATAATTATTTTTTTATTTTAGCCCCCAAAAAAAGGGACAGATAAACTATGAAAAGACTCATTTGACTCGATTCGCCTCGTTTGGGAGGTTATATTCCATTACAATCATCCGATTTTTTGCTTTACAATGTTAAATTTGTTTGCAATTGCCCATTTTCTGGTTTGGGAGGTGGTTTGAGAGGTTGTATTTGGTCCCAATAAATAAAAATATAAATAAAGTGGAGGTATGGTAAATAAATAAAACCTCTTTTTATATTTAGTCCATCACCCTCTTTCTGTTTAAGAAGGCTCAAAAAGAGGTTTTATTTAAGTGAATACTATGGGCCAAATACCATATTTATAAAAGAGGTATGGTAAATTAATAAAAATATAAATAAAATGAGAGGTATGGTAAATTAATAAAAATATAAATAAACGAGAGGTATGGTAAATAAATAAAACCATTTTTTATATTTACTCCATAAGTCACCTTATATTTACGAACGCTCAAAAAATGTGTTATATTAGGTGAAGCCTATGGACCAAACACTATGAGCCAAATACCATGGGCCAAATTTATTAACACCATGCAAAAAACATTATTAACCCTAATATTAGTATTAATAAAAATAAAGATAGCACATGGTATTGACCCATGGTATTCACGTGGAATGTAGCCTATTCAAAGGGGGGAATTAAACCAACATATATCCATCTTTACTCTGGATTTGCTAAGCGCTGAGAGGGATCAAATATTGTGATATCAAACTAGCATAGAGTGAAAAAATATTTGATCCCTCTAGGGGCTTGGTAGATCAAGAGTAAAAATGGATCTTGTAATTTAATGTCACTTATACATTTTAACTTGGTTAAAAAATAAATAAATAAAATCAATTATTAATTTTGCTAATTTTTATAAATTACTAATAGTAGTTTTCAAGCTCTAGGTTTATGATAACCCATGGTATTTACCCACGGTAATACCATGGTATTCATGTGAGCATAGACTATTTAAAGGGGAAATTCTATCAGCTTAGATCCATCTTAATTCCAGGTCTAAATAGATTTCATCCCTCTAAGAGTGGTAGATGTGGAGTTAAGATGGATATAGGTTGGTTTTTATGATAATGAAGATATTATTATTAAATAGACTTAGGAAATTATATTGTAAAAAACATCTTAAGGTGAATGGTTAAAGCTACATTTAGTCACTTCACAAAATTTAATAAAAAATACCAATGTCTCCATTAATATTGGTTTTTTTGATTTAACAAAAAAAATTCAAAACAATGAAATCTTATCACTCTTTCCACATCACCCTCGCAAAAGAGAGATAGTCGCTGCCCAAATTTCCCACTATTTTTCAAATGTTCTCAATATGATATCTTCATGAAAAAGTTAAGGTATTGATGTTGGATTAGTTGTTTAAAAAATATGCTGGTTTGTTCAACCTTTCATCTTCTATGTTATTCTTAGCTTGTTGTAATGATCTGTGGGGGTTGGGCCATTGCACCATATTGTCCTAAAAGGCGAAGATTGTGCACCAAAAAGGAAATTAATCCACATGTTACAACGCTGTTAAAAAATTCAAGACGTATGAAGGTAGTAAATTATGCTAATAAGCAATTTAGATTGAGAGAGACATAATTAAATTTTATTATTTAATTGAAGATTTCCAATTCAAATAATAATAAAATCTACATTTATATATTTATATATTGATTGGAAGGCTTCTGACAACGGTCACTTCTTTCCATTAGATCCCCTTCAGGCCTTTGGGATACCTACTACTTTCTTATATTATATTGTTGGGGCTTGCTACTTGTTGGTGTGTTGGGGTAAATAAACTTGATGTGTTTTTTTTTTTATCTCACAGTTGGAGTCTATGGAATAAGAAAGAAATTTGATAGCTTGACAAAAGTGGTAGAGAAAAGATTAATCTCTCCTACCTTGACAGAACTGGTGGTCAACATCAACACCTACAAGAACTTTGTTGTGGAATATTATCAAAACTACTAGAAGGATATGAAAGAGTGTACAGTAAGAACCTTGACAAACACAGCCATTGAAACTTGCAACATTGTTTGTAGGAAGAGAAAATTGTGTTTCTTTTTTCCAAACATGTATGTTAGTATATTACAGTTTAATGAATATGTTTTCCTATTATCATATATGGTTTCATACTTGAACAAAACATTTGCCAAGACTTCACAATGTTTTATTATTCAGTGAAAGATTTGCCAATATATATATATATATATATATATTATTGATAAAATCGCCTCCCATTTTTCCTATGTATCATGGGGATGTTGGAAATACTGAGAGGGGGGGTGAATCAGTATTTCTTTTTCCCACTATTGTTTTACCAGTTGTTGACACCTAATCCTCAACGGATGGGTGAACTGGAACGTGAACAGTCATCAAGAAGATGAACTGTTCCGTCTCCTTCTTGTATATAAACAATAGTTCTCTTAATGAAATATCATCTCAGTTTTCTTCTGTTCAATGTGGAGTTACCCTGGCCTGACATGGTATCAGAGCACAGGTCCCAGGTTCTTAAAATAGCCGTAACTCCTTCATTTCTGCTGTTGTCCTCTGTCTCTCTGCGCATTCATTTATGCCAACGCATCTGCCTGAAACGTTCTCTGCCTCTGTCGCTGCCCAGAGATGCATGTAACGTTTGCCTGAATGCACCAAACTGAATCGGATTTTGCAATTCATAGCACGCCACATATCCAGCTGCGTAGATATCATCATATCCGCATGCTCCGCTCTGCTTCCGCTCATTTAGCATAAGCCTTCTGATTTGGCATTACTACATAGTTTTCAAAACTTACCGCTCTCCATGACTGCTGGCTTCAACTAAGGACTGCGTTTGTAGCTTCTCGGCCTTAACCTGCATTGCAGAACAATTGCGCTGCTTTCCATACTCAATTGATGGAACATGTGCAGTGAGCTTGATCAAAACTTGGACGTGCTGTGTTGAACAGTGAGACTGCAGTGTGCATTTTGCGTCAATTGTGTTCGAATATTGAAGGCGTTTGGTAAGTGATTTAAATGATCAGAATCCATTAAGAAGCTCATAGCATTGAAGAAGATTGATAGTTGATTGAATGGCATGTATGCTGGAGTGACCGTGTTTGTGTTGGTAAATTGACTATTCATCAACCATTATTGTGAAATTTGAGTTCGAATTGTCGACTTGTGGAACGTTGGCTTGGCACCGCCCTTATGTATTGCACTCCCATTCTGGCTCATGAGTTTTAAACTCCTCTCTGTCGGCTCCCATACGCCGCTGAAACTTCCCATACATAGAACACTGCTCCCCATTTCGTTTTCCAATTCAATCTTGTTGACCGACTCCATATTACAGTGGTGGTGGTAGTATTTGATAACACTGGTTCAACGACATTGCCGTGTTCAACTCCAACTGTTCACCAGTTTGAAATTACCGTTGGGGGATATGCAGCCATAAATCCCATACCATTCATTTAATGTGTAATACGATGGGGTAGCTGTGAGTACATCGTAGTAGGTCCTGGTATGAAAAGTATTATGGAGAATTGATTTCATATACGCTGGGCGGTGCTGAATATGTATATGTGCACTAACGCCGTTGCTGTGGCGGTGCTTTATATGTGCACTAACGCTGTATATATGTGTGCATTGTGGTTACATTGACCAGGGTTTGAGTTCTGGACGCTATTTAAATAAGTTTTGAATGGTTTTTTGGACACTGTTTGAATATTTTGTGGAGGATATTTTATAAAATTTTGGAAACATTTGAAGAAAACTTAGTGCATAAAGAATTTGAAATCTATTGCCCTTTTGAGTACAATTTCACTGTACATCAGTAGAAGTTTTCTTTTATCAGCAGAAGTTTTTTAGCAGAAGTATTTTTTCTATCAGCAGAAGTTTTTTGTTACAGTATGCCTTCAAGAGAAAGAGGAAGATACTTCAGAGGCAGGGGGGGCAGACATTCTCAAGCAGAAAAGGGAGATCTGCATTGCATTCGCTGCAAACGAAATGGATCACATGATGCTTCTACATGCAAGCTACCATGGGACAAAATTGAGCAGAGAAGAAATCAGCAGAAAGGTAAAACTGATGACACAGACAAAGGTAACGCACCTGAATCCGCTCACTATATTGAGGCACAGTGTAACATTGGAGTAAGTGAAGATTTGTTTAATGCTTCACTTGCTACTTCGAAAAATGACTGGTTGCTTGATTCAGGAGCAACCTGTCATATGACTCATAGGAAAGATTTTTTTGAAGATTTCACTGACAATGTTGGAGCAGTATACTTTGCAGATCAGTCAAAAATCAAGCCATCAGGGCTTGGCACAATCAGGCTTAAACTGCCTGGTCTTCCAGACTTTCTTCTGGATCATGTTCTATATCTCCCACAGCTCAAGAGAAACTTGCTGTCCTTGGTCCACATCCGCCAGCAAGGTCACTCCATTCATATGTTTGATGGAAAGCTTGAGGTAAGAAAGGCATTTGACCACTCACTTGTCATGAGGGGTATAGAAGAAGAAAGACTTCTTAAACTGCAAGGAACCTCTGCTCATGCACAACATTTCTCATATATTTCTCATCATGAAGAAGGTACACTTCCGTCAAGTTTATTATGGCATGCTAGATTTGGACATTTAAACTATGATAGTCTCCGCTTGTTGAAGAAAAATGGTGTCGCTGGTTTGCCTACAATTCCTAGAAAACATAAGCAATGTGATGCTTGCATTCTAGGAAAGCATAGCAAACAGTCTTTTCATGATTCACATTCAAGAGCACATAGGAAGCTTGAACTCATTCATTCAGATTTATGTGTTCCAATGCCTGTTCCTTCTGCAAATGGAAATAAATATATCATGACATTTATTGATGATTACACCAGAATGTGTTGGGTTTATTTATTGAAGAACAAATCTGATGCTTTTCAAACATTCAAGAATTTTCATAAATGGATTGAAAATGATGCACAATCTCATATTGGGTCTATTCGCACTGATAATGGAAAAGAATATACATCAAATGAATTTGAACACTATCTTCGCCAACATGGGATTAAACATCAAACAACTGTGCCTTATAATCCCCAACAGACTGGTGTAGCTGAAAGAATGAATAGAACAATCTTGAATATGGTACGATCCATGCTCTTTTTCAAAAATGTAAAGACAATGTTTTGGGCTGATGCTGTTCTATGTGCTGCATATATAAAGAATAGATGTCCATCTAGTGCTATAAGAAACAAGACTCCTTATGAATTGTGGTATGGACATGTTCCTTCGGTAAAACATCTCAGGATCTTTGGTTCCACCTGTTATGCTTTAATACCAAAGGTACATAGAAACAAACTTGGTGCTAGAAGTCGTAAGTGTATCTTCCTGGGGTATTCAAACACATCTAAAGCATACCGCCTCTATGATGAAGTAAATAAAAAGTTTGTTTTATCTAGAGATGTCATTTTTCTTAATCATCCAAATCTGACAGTGTTGTTGAGCGACAACTTAATCGCTTGGATAGATTCACAAAACCAAAATCATTTCAAGAGTTTGATAATCAGATTCCACATCTTGAAGGGGGGATTCCTATACTAGATCAACATGTGGAATCTTCTTCTGAAGAACAATCTCCCCTGCATGACACTCCAACAACGGATGATGCTTTAAGTGATGTAATTGATAGAATTGGGAGACTCAATCTTGATTCAGACCCAACTCAATCAACAGAGCAGCCTGGACCATCTCAGAAAGGTCCCCCAAAGTGGCTGACAAAGACACTTGAAAGTGTTCATCCTGATGAAATTGGAAAAACAGGAACCAGAAATACAAACCGACAAGATGGAGGTGATGTAGATAACTCTAATTCACCTGTTGATATGGATGTTACTTATGATTGTGAATTGAACTTGTCTACAGATTTTGAACCAACTTCCTTCAAAGAAGCTGCTTCTCATGATGAATGGAAAGAAGCGATGCAGAAGGAGTATGATGCCCTCATAAAGAATGGCACTTGGAAATTGGTTGATCCTCCATTTGGAACCAAACCAATTGGCTGCAAGTGGGTCTACAAGAACAAGTACAAAGCTGATGGCTCACTTGACAAGCACAAAGCTAGGCTTGTGGCAAAAGGTTTTGCACAGAAGGAAGGGGTCGATTATGAGGAAACCTTTGCCCTCACAGCAAAATGGGCCACCATCTGGACACTCTTTGCACTCGCTGCTCAGAACGGTTGGAAAGTCCATCAAATGGATGTAAAAACTGCATTCTTGAATGGAGATCTAAAAGAGAATGTTTTTATGTCCCAGCCTGAAGGATTTGCTGTGAAAGGACATGAACACAAAGTATGCAAACTTGTGAAGTCCTTGTATGGCCTCAAACAAGCACCACGAGCCTGGTATGAAAAACTAACTGAGCATCTTCTGAAACTCAACTTCAAACATTTTGATCTTGATGATGCAACTTTATTTGTCAAGAAAGTTGGCAAAACAGTTGTATATCTTGTGGTATATGTAGATGATCTTTTAATCACAGGGAACAATGAAAGCTATATTGCATCCATAAAGAAAGAATTAGGAAAAAGTTTTGAAATGACTGATTTGGGCTATGTTCATTACTATCTTGGCATTGAAGTAACCCAACATCCAAAATCCATATTTCTTTCTCAAAAGAAATACATTGGAGATTTGTTAAACAGATTTGGCATGACAGAGTGCAATCCTCTTTCTACTCCAATGGAACAAAACTTGAAGCTCACATCTATTGAAGGAAAGGAATTTGAGGATGCAACAAAGTATAGACAGCTTATAGGAAGTCTCATCTACCTCATTACTACCAGACCAGACATTTCATTTGCTGTTGGAATCCTCTCCAGGTTTATGCAAAAGCCTTGTGAGGGACATTGGTCTGCTGCAAAAAGAGTTCTAAGGTACTTGAAGGGAACTCAAGACCTTGGAATCAAGTATACACAGGTGGACGACTTCAACTTGATTGGATACTCTGATTCAGACTTCGATGGAGACAAAGAAACTGGGGTATCTACTTCAGGATATGCTATGAGTCTTGGATCAGGAGCTGTCTCCTGGAGATCACGCAAACAATCAGTACCAGCAGATTCCACAACAGAAGCAGAATACGTGGCAGCAGCTGAAGCAACGAAAGAAATTGTGTGGCTCAGGAAAATTCTTGAAGACTTGCAGGTAAAACAAACACAATCAACTCCACTCATGATTGATAACACCTCTGCAATAAAGTTGGCCAAGAACCCAAAGTTCCATGATCGTACTAAGCACATCAATACTAAATATCATCTGATCCGACATCATGTTGAGGCCAAAACAATCCATCTCCGTCATTGTTCCACAAACGAGCAAATTGCAAACATCTTCACCAAAGCGCTTGGAAGAGAAAAGCTTGAAAGATTCAGAACGATGCTTGGACTCACCAACATCCCTTCAGATTAAGGGGGGGAATGTTGACACCTAATCCTCAACGGATGGGTGAACTGGAACGTGAACAGTCATCAAGAAGATGAACTGTTCCGTCTCCTTCTTGTATATAAACAATAGTTCTCTTAATGAAATATCATCTCAGTTTTCTTCTGTTCAATGTGGAGTTACCCTGGCCTGACACCAGTTAAAACATATATATATTCAAAACACAATATAAACAGCAAGAATAAATGCTTTTATTAATATAACTGTGCAGTAAAATAAATACAATATATAGATGGTCACAATCGGTTGCTAAGCTCCAACTTGGACTTTGGTGAGGCTCCAACCTCCAGAGCACCAACTCTATTTTCCCAAGACACCAATCTTGGACTTAAGAGCACCAACTCCCAAGGACTTCAATCCTTCCTGCTTTTGAGGGACTAACCCCAAGGACTCCAATCCAATCTCACTTCTGAGGCACCAGCCTCAAGGACTCCCATCCTTCTCACTTTTAAGGCTCCAACCCCAAGGACTCCAATCCTTCTGCTCTCAGAACTCTTCTTTGCTGATTTCTTTCTATTTACAGCTTCACTGTAGTCTCCAAACTACAGTATCAATGACAACCATGTCTTCTTATGGATGAGTCTTCACAGCTCTGCACACTGCCCACGCATAGTCTCCAATAGCCTTTTCTGTTGCTGCTGCCTCTATAACCTCCACTACTTCTGCAGCCTCTACAGCCTCCGCTGCTTTTACTACCTCACACTCTGGTTCTTCACCCCCACAACAGCTCCAACAGTGTTCAACAGCCGCAGCAGTGTTCACTAGCAAATTCAAACAATGCTCCACCACCTCTGCTGCTTCTGCTACCTCATATTCTAGTTTGTTTTCAACAACCTTCGTACATGTAGTCCTTCTGTTTACTGTTTTATGCATACCTGTCTTTGTCCATTCGTTTCCTCTTTCTTGCTGGCTCTTCGGCTTCCTTCTCGCCTGCTTCAGCTTCCTCACTTGTTGGCTTGTTTGTCGCTGTAGCTTCCTCTGTCCATTCGTTTTCACAGGACACATTGAATCAATGAGCAAGGATCGAGTCATCCGTAGAGAACACAAGTTCAAAAACTTGTAACAGCGCTGCTTTGCCAACGATTGTGGGCATACACAGGGATGGCATTTTTTAACGGACAGCCACGTCCTTATCACAATCATAGTCGCCATGATTTGGTCTCCCGCACTATCGGGACTGTTCCTCACAGTATTTTCGCCTCCACACTATAGAATCAGAGCCACCCTATTATCACCGCTTTTATGTCTATCGAAAGCTTTCCTTAGGCTATGTGCCTTCTATAAATCTTGGACTTACTTAGAATCAGAGCCACCTTTTTATCGGTGCTTTTAATCACGCATCGGAAGCCACCACCCGAGCATTTTAATCACCCATCGGAAGCCACCACCCGAGCGTTTTAATCAACCATCGGAAGCCACCAACCGAGCCTTTTAATCAACCATCACCGAGCGCTTTAATCAACCCGCCACACTTATAGAATCAGAGCCACCCTTTTATTGCCGCTTTTATGTCTATCGGAAGCCACCGCCCAACCGTGTCCACACATGCAATCAACACAAGCGTTTCAATATATGTCTTAAGGCTTAAACCCACAGCCACATATAATATATGGGAAACATTATAAAACCCCTTTATAAAGATTTTGGTCACATATACATTACTACACAGGAACCCATGTAAATCCGCTCAAATGAACATTCGCGGATTTCAAATCTTATCCGCCCGCCTTTATAGTTATCGGTGGGTCCGGATTTCGGCGATCACAATAAATCCCTTTACTCCGACCTCCGATGAGGAGCGGACCCGATGCTCTTTTAGACTCCCTTCTATACTGATTTCGGGTCCGATGTATATCGGCACTCGCTGTAAACAATAGTCCCAATCCTCCGACGGAACGCGGACCCAATATGGCTTTAGACTCCCTTTAATATTGTTTCGGGTCCGATGAACATCGGCGTTCGCTGTAAACAATAGAACAACCTCTTCTGATGCGACGGACCCGACACCCTTTTATGATCCAGCCTATTCAAATTTCGGCTCCGTCAATTTGGCGAGGTCACCTCGGCGACTTTGTAATACGAAGGGTTTGTGGACCCGACACTCCTTTAAGCTCCCTTCTAAAGATATTTCGGGTCCGGCCTATCGGCAGTTCCCTATCGGCAGATTTGCAATGTAATGGGTCTGCGGACCCGATACTCCTTTAAGCTCCCTTCTAAAGAGATTTTGGGTCCGGCCTATCGGCAGTTCCCTATCGGCAGATTTGCAATGTAATGGGTCTGCGGACCCGATGCTCCTTTAGGCTCTGTTTTATAATATTTCGGCTCCAATTATCGGCGATGTCACATATCGCTTCCCCCGATCCTTCCGACGCGATCACTCCGATATGCCGATTGCCGATTAGATCTCCGCCGTTCATTATTCTTTCAGATCGGACGGTCAGCGCTAAATTGCATATCGCATCCTCCATTCTCCATTCCCCGATCGCCCGACAACTCCCGATGGAGTTAAAGCATGCATATATGGCCTGATGACTCCCGATAAAGATTAAGCATGCATTCAAGGGTTTTATAAGCCCGATAGTGTTAAACAATATGTATCTAAGTCTTCCGCCTCCGATACAGTTCCTCTTGCTCTGATATCCTCCGTTTGCTCCTCTTCTTTGGCATATATATATGGCATATATATATGCTCTGTTCCATTTGCTCTGTTTGCCCCTGTAGCTCCGCTAACTCTGTCTGCTCCATTGCTCTGTATGGCTCCGATAACTCTGTTAGCTCCTCTGATGGCTTTGTGCGCTCCTCTCATCTCCATCTGCTCCTCTTTGGCATACACCGATGGCTCTATATATATTGCTCCTCTTGGCTCCTCTTGCTCCATCTGCTCCTCTCGGTCCATTTGCTCCATTTGCTCCATATATATTGCTCCTCTCTTGCTCCATCTGCTCCTCTCGGCTCTGTTTGCTCCAATAGCTCCTCCGATGGCTCCTCTTGCTCCATCTGCTCCGATATGCCTGTTTTACAGGCAGCGTTCCTCTTGCTTTGACATGGCTCTCCGATGGCTTGGTGGCTCTGTCTGCTCCTCTCGTCTCCATCTACTCCTCTTGGCTTGGCAGTGTCTTTCAAAGACCACCTCCTTGCATATATGTCTGTTTCCTCATATATATATATATATCTATATATATATATATATATCTATATATATATATATATATATATATATATGGCTCGGCTATCCTGATGGCCTTTGCTCCTGTCTCTTCATGAATCTGCTCTGCATCCCCTTGGCTTCATGTCATCCTCTAGTATCCAGAATATTGCCATATTGACATCAATGACAACCTAGTTCAACAGGGGATTCGCCCATTTATTATACATATAAATTTAGGGTGGTTTTTAAAATTTTCCTTGGTCTCAGAAGATTGGGAGGTATTTTTCCAGAGCATACTGGGCAGGTTGAGCATTCCGAATTGGGAGGAACTGTGGGCGGCTCTTTGGAAGAGATCAAACGAGTGACCAAGGCAGGGAATAGCGGCGAAGGGGTCAGAATCAAGGAGGAAGAAGAAGATGCGTCTCTCGCATCTGCGGGAAAGCAGGAGAAGAAGAAGAAGAAGGACCTCTCGAAGGTCAAGTGTTTCCATTGTGGGGAACTGGGTCATTTTGCGAACCAGTGTCCTAGGAAGAAGAGTAAGGGAGAGGCTTCTGACTTGAAGGCAACGCTGGCGAAGGCGGAGAAAGAAGTCGAGGAGGATGACGATTGTGCCATGAGTGCTCATGTGCCACTTGAGAAGAAGTGGGGAGACATTGAGCTGTAGTTAGGAGGACTACAAGTGATGAGGGGTAGGATCCTTGAGGTACCCAAACTCTTGGATCAGATCTTTGCTACGGGAGCCCCGAAGTGAGAAGTAGCAGGACTGGCGGATGTCGGTAGAAACGGATGCAGATGGAGCAGCAGAGAGTGCTACAATACAGGAGTCTTGGGACAGCGCGAGGCTAGCAGGCTGCAACATAGTGCGAGAGGCATGGGAGTGTTGCACCAGTGCAGGATGGCACAGAGAGGTGTGCAACGGTGCGAGATGCAGGGAGTTGTTGCAACAATGCAGAGGTCAGTAGAGGGAGCACTTGTTAGCGATAGAGGGAGCTTCAATATCGGGAGTGTTTTTAGCCTGACAGGGATGTCAGTAGTTGGGTGGATCAGTTACTTACTTCTCAGTAACTGAGTTGCAGTGCAGTAGCACGATGCAGCATGATGAGAGGGGATGCAGTATAGATGCAGTGCTGGGAGGATGGACCAACAACAACACAAATGCAGAGGAAGCTGTCGCACGTATGCAACAGTGGCAGTTGCAGGGCCATGTGAAGCAGTACAGGATGAAACAGTGTAGAGGACCATGTTGCGGGGGAGCGCCCCCCCCCTCGAACCCACTCCCGAATCGCGCTCTGGGCGGGAGCGGCTCGGGAGTGCGCTCCCATAAAAAAATTTGCGCTCCTTGGTCTGTTAGGGAGCGATACAGGGAGCGATTTTTAATGCCCGGGAGCGATTCGAGCCGGGCCAGGAGCGGTTCGGCGGAAAAAAAATCCGCCGGACCCGAAAATAAAAAAAAATTTAGAATTTTTTTTTGGTTTTATAAGCCCAATGGGCCAAAAAAAATTCATTCTAACTTCATTGAGCTTGAGTTTGGAGCTGGAGCAAGAGCAAAGGAGCGAGGAGCAAGTGTTGAGGAGCGAGGAGCAAGCCTGCAGAGGTAAGTAACTTAGTAATTTAGTTAGTTTAGCTGGTTAGGTAGTTAATTTAGTTAATTTAATTTAGCTGTTTGAGTTTAAAGATCATGTATTTAAATTAAATTAATAAATTAAATTAATTAATCCCAATAAATTAAATTAATTTGCAGATTCAAGAATCAAAACCCTACAAACATCAAACACCATGGACCTGGCTATATTTATTGGCATTTTCCTCTTCCTGGTCCCTTTTATGGTTATTATGGTGCTGGAGAGTAGGAAACGGAGGGGGCCCCAAACTGAAGAGGGGGATGAAGAAGCCGGAGAAAGTCAAATGGGTGAAAACCCCAGTGAGGAGGAGCTGGAGGAGGGTGAACATGACACTCAAAAAACGAAACAAGACCAAACTCCATTGTGGAAATATGTTTACAGGGCTGAAACAGGGAGAGGGGGTGGAACCACTAAATTTCATTGCCCCCATTGCAACACTGATTACACAGGTTCATACACCCGTGCTAGAAGACACCTCTGCGGGAAAAGGCCATGGGATGGAGAGAAACAAATAGGAATCAAAACTTGTACAGCAGTGTCAACAGCGGATAGAGCCAAATACATAAGGGAAGAGGAGGAAACCCAATACAGAACAAAAAAATCAAGGGGTTTCTTTGAACCAAGCTCAAAATCACAAAGAACTCCTTCAGCATCCTCCCAAGGCAGTGGATATGGACATGGAGGCACAGGGTCATCATCTTTAAGGCGTAGAACCATATCAGATTTCCTTGATGAGGGGTGTAGGAATGATGTGGATTCAAAAGTTTACGAGTTTCTCTATGCATGTGGGATACCATTCAATGTTCTACGCTCACCTTATTGGCACGAAATGATTTCTGCCATAAATGATGCCCCTAAAGGATACAAGAGCCCTGGGTATGACAAGGCAAGAACCGTTGGCCTTGATCATGAAAAAGCAAAAATATCACATTCTTTGAATAAAATGACAAGTTCTTGGACTGACCATGGGGTGTCCATTATATCTGATGGATGGACAAATGTAAAAGGCAAGCCATTGATAAGTGTTCTTGCTGTGTCTGTTAGTGGTCCCATCTTTCTAGCTGCACATGATTACTCAGACAAGTTCAAGACCGCCATCAACATTGCAGAAGCATTACTTGAAACAATTGAGCGTATTGGCCCATACAATGTCATCCAAGTCATTACTGATAATGCTCCTAATTGTAAGGCAGCGGGAGCAATTATTGAGGATAAATACCCGAACATATTTTGGTCTGGATGTTTGGTTCACACATTGAACCTTCTGTTGCATGATATTGTCAAAAACAAAAATGAACAATACCAATGGATTGGTAATTTGTACAAGAAAGGCAAACAAATGATAAAATTTATTACAAATCATAGCAATACCCATGGCCTTTTCCGCAGTCACTCGAGATTGGAGTTGCTGAAGATTGCGAGGACTAGATTTGGTAGCTATTACCTCACCTTCAGGCGCCTTTTGAAGGTAAGAGAGGCATTAGCTAGCATGGTATCAAGTCCACATTGGCAGGTGTTAAAGGAAAGGGCTACAAATGTAGCTGACATGGCAGGTTTTGAAATGGTGGAGGAGGCCGCTCTTGATGGGCAGTTTTGGACAAGTGTGAGGCAGGTATTGGATTTCACCAAGCCAATTTATCACATGATTAGGTTTGCAGATACAAACAAACCAGTGATTGGCGAGGTGTATGAGAAAATGGATACCATGTTGGGGGAAATAAAAGACATTGTTCATAATAGAGATCCCAACTTGTACAAACTGATTCATGATTGTGTGTGTGAACGGTGGAATAGGCTTAACCTTCCACTACATTGCTTGGCGTATATCCTTACGCCAAAATACTACTCTACATCTTGGTTGGGCCAACCTGCAGCAGGGGGTGGGGTTAGGACCAAACCCCATTTAGATCAAGAGGTAACTAAAGGATATTTGGAAGCATTAGAAAAGTTGGTACCTGACAGGGAGGAATGTGCAGTTGTGCGCATTGAAATAGGCAGATACTTCAGTGGCACTGGTTTGTATGGTAACTTCCATGTAATGGACGACAAAGATAAATTTGAATCTCTCACATGGTGGGAAACATATGGCGGCCACGGACTTTTGCCAAAATTGGCAAAAAAAGTTCTTTCACAGGTTGTAAATTCTTCTTCTGCAGAGAGGTGTTGGAGCACCTACATCTATATACATAATGTGAAAAGAAACAGACTCAATGAAAACCGAGCAGAAAGCTTGGTTTATGTGCACTACAACTTGAGGTTGTTGAGTCATTACTGTGATCGGGCTAATGAGGATTCCACATATAAAATTTGGGACAAGCACCCATAGGATGACAATTTGGAGGATGGCATTGTACATATTGAAGAACTAGAAGAGGAACTTGTAAGGGATGAAAATGAAGCAGCAGCCATGCCACCTCCACCTCCACCTCCACCATCCAGTAGCAGTGCTCGAGGTTCGAGTCTTGTTCCTTTGCTGTCGCCACCTCCATCTACACCCTCGCGTGGAGGTTCTAGTTCTGGTCGTCGGTCTGTGGGGGAGACTCCTAGAAGACCACCACGACTTGCTTATACTCCTGGAGACTCTCGTGGCAAGGGCCACATGTAGATTTACAGTTTACTTGTCTTTTTTAGTTTCTATTAGACTTTAGTTTTCATAACTGTTGAGTTTTGAGTCCTTGACTCTTGACTCTTGACTCTTTCATATCATAATGATATTTTTTGTAAACATTATATCACTGTGACAATGAAAATTTGAAGTTTGAAGTTGGGCCTTGGCAATTATAACTCATTGGTAATGATTGTGAATTATGAATATGATGCTTTGTGAAAGACTAAAGTTTTTTCATTTCATCTCATTATTCATGTTTCATTTTATAAATTTTTAACATTTCATATCATGTTAACAGTTAGAAGTTAGGACTTAGAAATATCTTCGATATTACTTCTTGTAATGGTTAAACTTAGCTTACAAGTACAACTTTGGTGATCAATGATGATAAATGTTATTGAATTTTCAATTCTGAAAGCTTGAAGGTGAAACTTTAATATTGAATTTGATGAATCATGATTTATAAGACTCAATATGTTGCAGTTGTAATATGTATTTTACTAACTTGTGGACATGGTTGATGACGATTATAATTTCTAGATGATTGATGTGATATGGTTCAATGATCAATCTATGTTTTTTTATGTTTTTTATGTCTAATTCATCATTCTACATGTTTTTGTTGACATATATGTATCAAAAATTAAAAAACATAAAAAATATATATATTTTTAAAAAATCGCTCCCGGATTCGCTCCCAAACCGGGAGCTTCTGAAAATGGTCGCTCCCTATCCCGTTTTCGCTCCCGCTCCCGCTCCCGCTCCCCGCTCCCGCTCCCGCTCCCAAGTAACATGGGCAGAGGATGTTGGGCAGGGAGGCTTGTTATCAGCATAGGGACTAATGCCAGATAATTAGTGTGATACTCAGTGTGGAGTATTACTAGAGCACAGTCCTCGCTAAGAGGGAGTGTTGATTTGGGGTAGCATTCGATGTGCTCTAGCCATGAAAATTGCTAGAGGGGCTAAAGCACATGAGATCTCCAAGACCCAGAAATGGTTTGGGCAAATTCTAACCAATTTGGGAGATATTAAAATAATTAATATTTTTAATGGAGTTCCTAAGTCTAAACTTAGGAAAGATAAAATATTAATGGGTATTAATATAAAATTGGTCTATAAGGTTCCAAAAGTCATGGATCAAGCCAAATCTAATCTTAGCCGTTGATTAGAGATTTAATCTCGACCGTTGATGGACCAATGAGAAAAGTATAAGAGGAGGCTTGAGGGTCAGTTGGAGAACACACCAAGAGAGATCAAGAATTCGATTTTCTGGGGCAGGGTTTGCCGACGAAATCAAGTGAGTGATCTGAGTTGTAGCCAGGGGCATTGAATACATAACAGAGAGGCAGTGTTGGCACCAGAGAGGCAGCACAGAGCCTGTTGACCACTACCGGTCAACTACCCATGCAGTACACCCCCTTTTCTTCGCAAAAAGGGGTGGCACCTGAATGACGTGTCCGTGCCAGCCTGCAGTCATCAGCAGCTTGATCATTTTAATTGTAAACCCAGTCTGCATGTATGAATTGTAAATAATCTTAGCAGATATGAGTCGTTTATGTAAAATTGCCTAGGTGGACCTAACTTTCTAATGATAATCTACGTCCCGGAAGGTTTTTCGTCTCACCGACCTGTGATCGGCAGAGTTTTCCTTCAGCCTGACCCCAAAGCCGGGATGCATTTTGTTATTAGAACTTTAGGAGAATCCTAGTGTGTTAATCTGCTAGATTATAGTTGTGTCGCAGAACTGGGTGGTTTATGAGGGTCTATGATAAAGGGTTTTCCCCCTTAAGATGTAAATTGTAAAAGTCATGATGTAATGTGTCTTGAGGGTTGGGAAATGTTTTAAATCCCCTCATGAGTCCTAAGTCCTAGGTCCTAGGTGATGTTTCCAAAGGCTTAGTTTGATGATCCATTTGATAAAATAAATAAAATAATAAAATAATAAAAAAATTAATTAATTAAAAAATTAAAAAATGAAATAAATAATAAAATAATAAAAAATTATAAAATAAAGCAAAAAACCCTAAATAATAAAATAATAATATTTTGAGTGAATGCATGCAAAATATTATTTTTAATAATAAGTTAACAATTTCGACGGATGAGATTAAGAGATGTCTTGATCCTCATCGACGGTCGAGATCATTTCGACATGGATCACTCGAACTAACCGTTGGGATCATTTCCTTTAAATAGGGTACTAGGGGTCATTTCAGATCATTAGATCTGTGAGTCTTGTACTGAAGAAGCTCTCTTGTAATCTGTTTCTGGTTAATAAAAGAAGACTTTGGGGTCCAAATCTCGCTGGTGTTACTCTCTAGAAGTGCTGTGAGCTGTTTTAGTTTCTGCATATTTTATTTTCAGCCATTAATAATAGCTTATTGTAGAGTATTGTGAGCACAGGTATCTTGTTCACTTGCTAGGGTTTGAGTGGTGTTAGGGTTTCTGGAGTAATGGCAGGTATCTCCATTACTTTTTGAGATCTAGCAACATTTTTGCCCTCTTTACTGATGGTTGTTTTGAGCTGTGCAGAAAAACCTTACTGAAGAAAATTGGTGGGCGTTTGGGGAAGTTCTCGGCTGAACCAGCCAACTCCCGCAAGCATTTTTTTGCTGAGCCCAGTTGGATTTGATCCTGGGTCTATCATTCAGTTTATTTTTCTAATTTACATGAGAGATTTTCTGAAGTTCTTCACAGTGAAATCTGAAGTTGTTTTCGATAATATTTCTGTGCTTATTGCTGAATCTGGCTGTTAAGGGGCCAAAATCTGTAAATTAATCAGCTGTTTTGGGGTTTTAACTTTTGTTCTATATACAGATTTAAGATTAGGGTTTTATTTTTTATTTTTTTATTTTTATTTTTTTTATTTGCAGCTGCTCAGCCAGCAAATCCAAGCCAAATCGAAACACTCAGTTCTGAGCCAGCTTGCAGTGAAGGTGATACGTACAGGTCAAGTAACTGTGGTGTCGTTCCCTATCCACCGTCAAAGAAAATATACCAGCAAAATCTAAGCCTGCCTGCGTGACACGTATTGATGCTCAGGCACATTGCACTGCTTGCCCGTATTGCTGTCCCGCCATCATCTCAAGCTCCGCCTGCTAGCTGCGTCCTCCAGGAATTCTCTGTTTCCTTATTGCCATTCATAAATCTTTCTACGCGTGGCTTTCTGGGCGGACTAGCCAGTTTTCGATCCTCTTCACCGACGGCTTCTCATCGCAGCAATTTGCCTTCATATCAGTGTCCAGTTCTACGATTCCCATTCTCGATACGGGCCAGATTTCAGTCTCAGATCATCAAGCCAGGTTCATCGTGTCTACGCTATCAGTCATTGAAACTTGCAATATTACGATTCATTTAAGCCGCCGACAGGTAAAGTATCAAGCTAATCTATGCAACTGTCATCCTCCGTCGAGCTGGATCACAAGGTTTCTCCCTGCATGTGCTCAATTTTTCTCCGGCCAAGTGATTTACGAGTTCTGGTGAGGTGATTCGCATCAAGCGCAAGATAAGGAACCCGTTCCAAATCATTTTCAAAACGCTCAGGTAGCTTTGTCGTAGGGGCTCTCGGCTGTTATATTCTTTTTAGGGTTTTATGATTATGTATATATTTGCGTAGTTTTGGATTTACGATTATTTCAGGTTTCGTTAGGTTTAGATTTAAAATTTTTATAGTTTTGTTTTATATTTAGAATAGATTGTAATATTTTCTTTTTATTTATTCTTAGATTTTAAATTTTTATAATAAAAAAAAAAATTGAAAAATAATAGAGAATAAAAAGGAAAAGTGTTTTTGGTTTTGTTTTAAATTTTAAATTTAAAAATAATATTTTTTTATATAAATTTCTTTTTTTAGGGTTTTCATATAGTTTAGATTTAAAAAAAAAAATAAAAAAAAATTAAAAGATAAAATTTCCTTGGGAAATATTTTTGCCAGTTTCAGTCTTGGCTCGGGAATCACCTAGGTTTCATCTTTTATGCTGAGGTTGAAATTTTTTACGTGGGAATTAGTGTTTAATCTGATTAAATTTTCATCTGATGATTAATTGCATGAATGTGGTCTCCTGTTATTATTTTACATGGTTGTTCAAAGCACTTTATCTCTCGAAATCTAAATTTGCTGGAGTATCACTAAGTCGTTAAGCATTTTTCTCGCATTTGATAAAGGTTAATTTTCGCTCAGGCTTTGATGATAAATGATTGCTCCTAATGAGATCATATTTCTGCAGCATCTGGTAATCAAACGATTAAACATTTACTCCACAAGGCACTGGTCTTTTAATTTCTAAATCCATCTAGTGCTTATCATATCGTGTCTCCCAACCAGCTGGTCGACAGTTGGTCTTCGTCATATCATAGGGTCTACCCCCCTTAGCCGCGGGAGACAGGCTTAAACGGAGGGATCGGGGATCAGAGTGACAGCCCCCGGTCTGAGCGTTGTCGTGTCAATCTGCGCGACAATAGAGCCCAGTCAGGTTGACGTAGAGGCAGTTGGAGGCTACGTAAAGGCAGCCAAGAGCTCTGCAGAGCTAGAGAGGCCAGCATGTGAGACGCAGAGGGTTGAGGGGCTGACACAGAGGCTAGGAAAGCTGACGCAGGGCCTAGAGGCAGTGCTGGAGGATTTCGTGGGATAGACTGGGAGTTGGTGAGCTAGATAGGGTGACACAATCCCTATCAGAGTGACGCAGAGCAGTAGAAGCTGCAATTTTTGCTATGGAATCGTTCATTCGGTGATTAATCAGCTAGAATATCTATCTCCGGGGATAGGTACTACTGCCGAGGGCATTCTCTGTTGGGTGAGCCATTTCTAGCACCCTAGTTGTATTAATAATAAAACCCTCTGAATAGCTACATCGGTTTTCCCGCATTGGGCTTTTCTGGGGACATTGGTCCAGAAAGAACGGTGTCACTTGTGTGCTTGTTTACTTTCAGTTGATGATCTGTAGATGTTGATACTGTACTTGTATTTATTTTCAGTATTTACATAGTAAATAACTTGTTATTAATTGGACAAGTAGGAAGAAATAAATCAGATAGTACAGGAAGAATTTCTAACGGGTTAAACTTAGAAATTCCAACAAAGCCCAGGTGCACCATTCCACTATCTATTGTATTTGGCTTGCAGAAATATAATAAAATGGCTCAAAAGTTTTTCATTTGTAGTTTTCCTGTGAGTGCTTGATGAATATTTTGTTTTTGTATTTTGCTGCATAGAATATTTGTTGTTATCACTTGTATTTCCTATTTAGGATCATTACAATGGTATCAGAGTATGATCTTGCCCAGTTGTGGAGTAGCCAACAAGATCATGGAAGATTTGGGCATGTATGCACTGTGATGGTCGAACTATAGACAAACCCATGGCTCAAGGGAGAGTGAATATCATTGAGGGAAAAATGACCCTCACCCACTTTGACAGTTTAGCTAGGAGTTCTGTCAAAAAATGGGTATAAGAATTAGACACATATTTCCGGCTAAACCCCATATGGGAGGTGAACACTATTAGACATGCCACTTTGCACTTGGATGGAGATGCTATGGAATGGTTGTATCGAGGGCTGATCCCTTTGGGTCATGTACGTATCACATCCTACAAAGAGTTCACACAGAGGCTTGTGGAGAGATTTGACTGAAAGGACACCAGACCCCCTCAAAGGGAGTGGATAGGACGAGGAAAGCTATAGGATGAGACCAGGAGGCATTTCTACTGGTGGAGACCGAGCTTTAGATGTCAGAAGCTCAAGGAGGAGGTTGAGCAGGAGGACACGCAGGATGGTGAGGGGCACATCGATATACCCGGTGTGGTGCAGGAGTCACCATTGTTGGAGGCCTCTTTGGTAGCTCCAGTTGACACCTTGGTTGAGGGAGTAGAGCATACACTTGGAGGGCCATCTATTGATGAGATGCCAACGGTTGATGAGGTACCCAGTGCTATGACCCAGTTTCTAGACGATGGCTGCCCACAATAGGTTGATGAGGTGCCTGGAGGCATACTTGTCATTGAGGAGGTACCAGAAGAGACGGAGGGGTCCAGAGCGGTGACCGAGTTTACAGAGGATAGCTGCCCTCCACAGTTTCATCAGTTTCGGGCTAGCCTTCTAGCGTTGAGAAAGAAGGCCACAATAGTGCGAGAGGCCATTCTATAGCAAAATGAGGAGTTGGAGGGCATGAGAGCGGTTTGTGCTGAGTCAACGGCCAAATTGACTCGCGTTGGGGAACGGTTGGGTTCCCTAATGGTTCAGTTGGAGTGCACATTGGAGCGATGGGGCAACCCTACTTAGACATTACAAGTTGGTAGCACTAGCAGGTTACCACTACACATTGGAGAGGGAGAGGCAGAGTCACCTCGACATATTTTATGTGTTGACCAACATGGTGAGATGAGGCAACATGAGTTGCGCAGGGTGCATCCTTGGCAGGATGGAGGGTTAGTTCCATGTACGAGAGTTTATGCTCTCGATCCTTCCCTTAGGGTTGGATGGCGAGAGATATTGAGTTGGTATTTGGTGGAGTTGGCTAGGAGGTTAGATGCATCCATGGCCACAGCTCAGCGGAGGTTGTGGATTACCAGAGGGGCTCGAGGGCCAGACTGTTGTTGGGATCCAGGTGGGATTCTCCATCACATCGTGGAGTCAGTAGGTCATGGTAGCAGCTACGTGATGGACTCGGTGGTTGGGTGCACACACCTTTTCATATCCCCTTCAGAGTTCCTGACAACACTAGTGACAGGATGGATTGGCAGAGGAGCAGGCAGATTTCATGAGTTGTCATGGCATATTGATTGTGCATGGAGTCACAGGCTGATTAGCCTACTCTGGCAGGAGCTGGTAGGAGGAGGTGGCATTGGCAGACCACCGGATAGGGCATTACATGGATACAGTGCTCTCTCATTGGTATATTGGACACTGGAGCTACTGAGGATAGACACAATAGTGTCATTCCCATTGGCATGTGAGGAGTCAAACCACTTAGGTCTTTCAGGGAAGATGGGGAGATGTAGCCCACATCATGGAGGGATTACTAGCAGAGTGGTGGATGTGTTGGTGCATGCAGGATGGCATATGATACAGGGTGGTATGACTTATGCAGAGGGATGCGACTTGATGCATACAGACCCAATTTTAGGACCTAGCTTCCAGTGTTGTATAGAGGTATGCAGTGATGGGTAGTGGCTTGCAGAGGAGCATGGAAATGCGTGGTTGCTTGATGTAGCATCTTGGTTTGCATTGAGCAACTCACTTCGCATCGAGTACACGTGGGGAGAGCCAGATACAGTGACACAAGCTGGATACGAGATGGTACAGGATGGTACAAGAGTAGCACGTGGTATTTAGTGGTGTATAACGATAGGCTGCAGGGTACAGTGCCAGGTTGAGTAATACAAGGATACTCGGTGGGATGTAGGGGCATATGGTGCTGCACAACGAGGTCTTGGAGGGTTGCCTCCAAGGAGACTTATGGACGAAGACACTGTTCATACCTTTGGGTGTACCTCACCCAGGATCGACGGGAACGCAGATGAGCAATACTCGATGGTATCCATGGGGACTCACATGCTTATACCTCTTATACATCACTTACAAGCACAGACGATTTGGCTGTTGTCCTTTGACACTCTGGGTGCAAGCAGCTGGGGACAGGGAGCTCACCCGAGATATTGGGATGACACTCAACGCACTAGGGGAGAGACTTCTCAGTGGTAGCATTGGGTTGGTGCACGAGTTGACAACCACAGGTTGGGGGATGATGTGATCATCTGCAGGGGTGGCATATCATTCATCAGTGAGCCTACACTTGGGGAGCAGGTCACGAGGGAGACATGTGTCACTCTTTCCACAGGGCATGTCAGGACCATGCATGAGCAGAGGATACCGTGTACGATTGAGGCAACTTCCAGTATGTGTCTGACCTCCAGACATTGTATTGGCACATTATCGAGAGGGCGGATGGCAGACTCAATGGTGATGGTTGGCAGGAGCAGGATGGGTCTACATACACTGAGTCGATTGTGAGTATCAGATACCCATCTATTGGCTGCCTTCAAGGGGTAGTTATTTGGCACATGTGGCTTCCAACAGTCATCGGTACTACACAGTGGCAGGCACAGGGCAATTTAGCATGCATCAGATTAGTTCATGATATATGGGGCCTATATGTCGGTTTCATGTAGGGATTAGGGACAAGGAACAGACAGATTCTAGCAATTGTTAGAGCTATGCCGCAACAAGTCTAGCTATGGGATCTAGGGATTGAGTTGATTGATAGGACACTCCATTCTATGATGAGTAGGTTCATGCGAGAGAGTGATCTAGTTCACCTTGGGTGTGACACATGGGAGATTGTTGAAACCTCCATTGTATGGCGAGGTAGATTTATCTTGTTGCTGCTTAGGATTGAGATTGACAGTGGATGGGTAGACATTGACATCATGGAGATGCCTGGGCAGGATAAGCTTGGCCTTCACAGATATCCCACCATTAGGTTTTGGGAGGGGAGGATACAGTCTGAGCATGATAGGAGGTTTGTCATAGTCAGAGTGGCGCAGCGTGAGCATGGTGGCACCCTTCTGAGACTAGCATGGGATCTGGGTACAACAGGATTTGGCAGTTCATCTACCCTCAGGGGTGAGCTGCTTTCTACAAGGGGAGATCATTTAGATATTCCATTGGAATCTGGTGATTTGCTGTTGACATGGGGATCGTCACTAGTATGGCAGGATGTTCAACAACGAGGAGTGGTTCAGTGGCACATTTGGGACCCTGGCATTGGCTAGGCCAATGTTTGGAGCAGCAGGATATTGCTTGAGGACAAGCAATTTTTGGCGAGGAGGACTATAATGTTCCCAATTTTTGTGAGTGCAAAATTCACTAAGGAGTTTTGCCAATTTTTGGTGATATTAAATAAAAAGGAGAAAATATTATTTTGTGGGAGAAAAGTGGAAATTATTATTTTAATGAAGAATGGCGGCAAAGTAATATTTTATTAGTGGAAGGTGGGGACCACCAAGGGAGAGGACTAGCAATTATAAATAGAGCTTGGAGGCCTCCATTTGGTATCTTTGACATTTGCAAACAAACACTCATCTGTACACTTTGTTGTTTAGCAAGTCTACCGGCTGTTTAGCCACGAGTCTCTCAAGCGGGAGATTCAACCTCTACTTCGGGGGACCATCCATGCCCGCCCTAGGGAGGCTATTCTACAGGAGTTTTAAAGAGTTCCGAGGCAATAACACACATCAATAGCCAACGTAGAGAGGGGAGTGCGTATCTCTGGGCAGCCAGGAATCACGCAGAGGGAGTTTAAGACCAACAGGGATCTCATTGCTTGTCGGGAAGTTAGGGAGCTGAGGTAGTAGCATTGGGCAGGCATTTTCGCTAGAGCTTTCAGCTAGCTAAGCCAACATACCAGCAATTCACATTTTTGGGCAGAGGGACAACACAGAGGCCACTCAGTAGAATTTTGTGGTGTTTGGGAGCAGGTGATCCGGGCCAAGAGTTCATCTGGGAAGTTAGGAGTTGGATAGCAGGAGTGAACCCAACATTTTGGAGGACTTTGTAGAGGGATTTGCAGGCAATTTCTAGTAGGTCGAATTTGGAAGCCATAGCTAGGGTGAGGCTTGAAGGGGGTCGAAAAACAAAAGTAAAAACTAGTCAAATTACCTTCTGGGTTTTGGCCAAGGAGTCCGGGGTTAAAAGCATATAAATTTCTGGGTGATTTTCGTGCACTTTCAGCCATTCGAAATTCAACAGGGCAACAATTTTCTAGGCAATGCCGTGCAGATTGGTGCAACAGCTGGGCAGCCTTCAGCTCAACCATTTTCCTACTGGGGTTTGGTCTTGCTTGTCGATTGAGACAAGCCCAGGTGCACCATTCCACTATTTATTGTATTTGGCTTGCAAAAATGTAATAAAATGGCTCAAAAGTTCTTCATTTGTAGTTCTTTTGTGGGTGCTTGATGAATATTTCGTTTTTGTATTTTGCTACGTAGAATATTTGCTGTTATCAGTTGTATTTCCTATTTAGGATCATTACAAAATGAAATGTTTCAACTTTCACGAAGCATCATATTCATAATTCATTACCAATGAGTTATAATTGCCAACTTCAAACTTAAATTGTCATATATTGTTTACCAAAAATATCATAATAAATATGAAAGAGTAACAGTTATAAAAACTACTAGAAACTAGAAAAGACAAGTAGAATTATTATCCACTGCTTCCTGTGGCCTTTGCCACGAGAAATGTCTAATTTCTGAGAAACTCATGGTGGTCTATTGGGAGTCTCCTCCTGCATAGTCAGACAAACATGTCCAAAACTAGAACCAAAAGGCACATGACCTCCATGTGAGGATGTAGATGGAGGTGGCGACAACAAAGGCAAATATTGTGGAACTCAAGCACTGCTACTAGATGATGAAGGTGGCATGGTTGTTGTTGTTGCTTCATCATCATCTTTCAAAAGTTCTATTTCCAATTCTTCTAGATGTAGAGGTCCATCCTCCAAATTATCTTCCTCTAAGTTGTTGTTCCAAGTCATATATGATGTATCATCATGAGCCCAGTCACAATAATGTGTCAACAAACTCAAGTTGTGGTGCACAATAACCAAGATTTTCGCTTGGTTTTCATTGAGGTTGTTTCTTCTCACATTATGGATGAAGCTGTAGGCGCTCCAACACCTCTCTGCAGAAGAAGTATTTACTATTTACAACCTGTGAAAGCACTCTTTTTTCCAATTTTGCCAAAAGTCCATGGCAACCATACATGTCCCACCATGTGACAACATCCAGTCTGTCCCTATCTTCCATTGCATGCAAAGAACCAAACACTCCAGTGCTAGTGAAGTATTTGCCTAATTCAAGACGCAATCTAGCACACTCCTCCTTGTCAAGGACCAACTTGTCTAATGTTGTCATATACGCATTTTGTGCCTCTAGATCTGTATGGGTTTTATTCCTAACCCCACCTCCAAGTGCAGGTTTTCCCAACCAAGATGGAGAGTAGTATTTTGGCATAAGGATATACACCAAGGCATGTAGTGGAACATTAACTTTATCCGACCATGCACACACAAAATTGTAAATAACATCATACAAGTTGGGATCTTTTGGCTGAAAAATATCTAAAATTAGCCCCAACATGTTATCCATTTGCTCATACACCTCCCCAATCATTGGTGCATCTATATCTGCAAAACGAATCATGTTATAAATGGGCTTAGTGTATTGCAAAACTTCCCTCACATGTGCTCAAAATAGACCATCAAGAGGATCTCCTCCACCTCTTCAAAACCTTGCCTGTCGAGTGCAGTGAGAGCCATGTCCTTTAATACCTGCCAGTGTTGACTTGATACCATGCTAGACAATGACTCTCTTAGCTTCAAAAGGCACTTGAAGGTTACGTAATAGCTAGCAAATCTAATGTTCTCAGTCTTCAACCACTCCAACCTTGAGTGACTGTAGAAAAGCCCATGGGTATTGCTATGATTGGTAATAAATTTTATAATTCTCTTGCCTCTCTTGTGCAAATCACCAATCCATCTATATTGAGGTTGTTTGTTCCTAAAAATATCATGCATCAAAGGTTCATTGTGTGAACCAAACACCCAGACCAAAATATGTTGGGGTATTTATCCTCAATGATTGCTCCTGTTGCCTTACAATTAGAAATGTTATCAATGATGACTCATATGACATTGTATGGCCCAATACTTTCAATTGTTTGAAGTAATGGTTTTGCAATGTTGATGGCGGTCTTGAACTTTTTTGAGTAATCATATGCTGAAAGGAAGATTGAACCACTAATAGACACACCAAGAACACTTATCAATGGCTTGCCTTTTACATTTTTCCAACCATCAGATACAATGGACACCCCATAGTCATTCCAAGAATTTGTCAATTCACCTAAAGCATGTGATATTTTGGCTTTTTCATGATCAAGTCCCACGGTTCTAGCTATATCATAACCAGGGCTCGTGTATCTTTTAGGGGCATCATTGATGGTGCTAAACATTTCATGCCAATAAGGTGAGCGAAGAACATTGAATGGTATCCCAAATGCATAGAGAAACTGGAATTTTTTTGCATCCACATCATCCCTACACCGTTTATCAAGGAAATTTGAGATGGTTCTACACCTTAAAGGGATGTCTGTGCATGTGCCTCCAAATCCACTACCATTGGTGGATGTCGATGGAGTTCTTAGTCTATGTGATTGTGGGCTAGTGGTGTCATGTGCAAAGTCACCCTATGATCTTATAGATTTGTATTAGGCTTCCTCCTCTTCCCTTGTGTATTTGGCTCTTTGATGTTGTGACACACTTCCACAAGTTTCGATTCCTATTTGTTTATTTCCATCCCATGCCATTTTCTTACAGAGATGCTTTCTGGCACGGGGTATGAACCTATGTAAGTGTTTTTGCAATGCACGCATGTAAATTTAGTGGTTCCACTCCCTTTCCCTCCTGAAAGCCTAGTAACATATTTCCACAAGGGGGTTTGGTCTACTTTGGTTTTTTTCCCTCATCATCTCCACTCTCATTATCCTCCTCCTCCTCTTCCTCTTGGTAGTCCTACTCTCTAGGGTTTTCAAATCCACCACTACCCACTTCATCCTCTTCATCAATGCTTTTGCTTCCCAACACTATCATAACAAGAAAAGGAACCAACATCAAGAGAATGCCAAGCCATATAGCCATGATGTTTGAAGTTTTGAACTTTGGTGGAGTTATAGTTTCTTGCCTACAATAAAATGGAGGAATGGGAATGGGAAAGAGAGGAGAGAACATCTTTCATTTAACAATGAACATATACAAAACACAAATGCCACATGGAAAATAAAAGAATGGGATTAGAGTCTAGACCTTACCTCTTTGGCTCTCCAATTGTGCCTTCAATACCAAGCTCCAATCTCCCTTGCAATCTTCAAACAACCCTCTCAATCTCAAGCTCCAATCTTCCTCTTACTCACCTCAAGCTCCAAATGCAAATGATGCATTGTGAGAGGGGAGGAGAGCTTTTATTTCTTTTGGCCCTAACTCACCCTCCCACAAAAAAAATCAGGCCCTTTTCTTTGTCATATGAGCGCTTTTTGGCATGCGGGAGTGGTCAAGAGCAATTGCTCCCCGACTTCTCCCGGAGTTAATAATTGGCTCCGGGAGCGAACAAGAGCTGACCGCTCTTGTTCGCCAACCACTCCCTTGTTCGCTCCCAAAAAGGCAAGGAGCGAATTGTTTTAAGGGAGCGAACTCCCAAGGTCGCTCCAAATCCGCTTCCGAGCGGAGCGTGCTTCGAGAGCGGATTGGGGCGGCCAGGGGGGAGGCGCTCCCCAACAGCCTTGGGTGGAATCACTCCATATCTAAATCATTGATCTACTCATTTTAATTGATTCTCTTCCTACCAGGGCTCCTCCCATTGATGAAAGTCCGTAAAAAGCAAGGGACCTTGACTGAGGTGATAGTGGGTCATTGTCCTGTTGTTGTCACTTAGTCTAGTAGTTGTCCCTTAGGTTTCCCTTAGGGCCCTGCGAGATTGTGTGGTAATAGTCTCCATACAAGTTATGACCAAGTCACAAGAGTTGTGCCCATTTGAGAACAAGGATATGCTTCGAGACTTGAAATTTCAGAGAATAATTTGATCATTGATCTTAAATCATGAGTTCAATCCTGTTGGTTTAACTCATCAAATCTCCTTTAGAAGGTTTTGATCTTGAGTCGATTCTTGACCAACTGAGGCTCTTTGTAATATGAAGGTCGTTTTACTTAGTGCAAAAATATTATCCAGATGAGCTCGGATCTTCTTGAGGTGGGCTCTTTCTGCGATGATTCTTAAACCCCTGCAATTTAGATTTGGCCTACCAGGGATTTCAGACTAGGGCTTTTTTCAATCCTTAGCCATATTCCTTTTATTGGCTATAAATTTTCTGCTAACATTTTGAAAAACCTTTCGTTGCCTTATGAGGCCTTCTCGGTCTTCCTGAGGCTTCAACAATCTCTAAAATTTAGACTTTTGAGGATTTAAGGCTTTCTGAGGCATACTGAAGTTCGATTTCAGACTATCATACAAACCTTAAAAGAATTCAATCAGAGACTTGATTTGGCCTTTAGGACTGATCTTCCATGGAGTAAAGAGATTCGATCTTTCACTAGAAATTTCAACCTTCTTGAGTTCAAATTTGGTCTATCCTGCAAGAAAGACTTTGAATCTGCTGCTGTTATATTCTTTCTTTGCCTCTGTAAACACCTTGCTGCCCTTCAAGAATTCTTGTCCTAGATTAGTCCTGTGCTTCTAGTCTTCATAAGGGTCTTGGCCCTCTTTACTAGGCCTGTAATTACCATGGACTAATCACAGTACTCCCCACAGTAAACTAGCCCAGAACTTCTCCTTAAGAACTTGTTCAGCAGCTCTTTAAACTTGGCCTAGATAGAACTTGTTCTTCAACTAGCTCTGATACCACGTTGGAATTTGAACTACAGTGATGAATTTCTGATCATGATAATTACTTGTGACTCTTATATGTGTTGTTTTTCATTTAGCATTTACTTCATTTAATTAGGTCATCAAGCAATTATACAAGTACAATGCACAAAACGACAAGAGACACTAGAAATTAGGCCAGTGGCCAGGGCAAAACCCACAAGGGGAAAACCCAGCAATCCTTTCCTTATAGAATCTTTGTCAACAAGAGAAATCCAAGTCAAACTAACCAGTAACCCAAGTGCCAAGTCAGCCCTCCATCTGTCCATAATACTGTTCACAAGATTGTCCACAAATCTGTCCTTAGGATGCCATATATCACTGAAATAGAGTGCCTCAGGAACTTTTCTCAACCACAGAGAATATGTTTCAGGAAGTTCGTACTTCATCACATAAATACCTGCTTCAGAGCTTGGGTCTGTGCTTCAGGATCTGCCACAGGAATCTCACGTTATCACTGAGAGAGGATGCTACAGAAAACTCACATTAACCAGAAGAATGTGCCTCAGATTCGTATGCCACAGACCCGAATTGCTTTCCACAGAAGAGAGACCCGAATTGGTTGCCAAATGGTGGATGAATGGTGCCAATATATAGTTCTTTCCTCATGATAAAAGGTGCCTCTAAAGGCTGAGCTGACTTGACTTCTGTAGGGCCGACTTGGTCAACTTGGGGACACAAATAACCTTCAAATTCTATTTTTCTTTTTCCTTTTAAATGTCCAAATGGGACATGATAAAATACTTTTCTTTTGACTCGAATAAATTCTTTCCGACTCATACAAAATCATAATGACAAATATACATTATGAAGACCGAACCTAGTTACAATTCCATCACCCTTGATTAAATATATCCATGTTCTTTATAATTGGATTTCTGAGTCTCTGACTGCCTTTGAAAATGGATTTGAACTCAAGTGCCTTATGACGTCCTGTATTATTGTTGTTATACTTTTATAATTCGTGTTGCAAATATCTCCAATTTCTCTCAGCATTTCTGATTTCTCCTGAGATATTTGGGTTACCGATATGTCAGATATTTTCAGAATTCTTTAGGTCTAACTTTATTCAGTCTGATATTTTCCCTAATATTTCCAATAAGTTTCTTTTTGTACCCTTGGCGACATTCACTGAAATGAGATTTACAACAAAAGTTTTATTATATGAAAGGGAGTGAGAAACCTTAAAAGTGATGTTGTTTTCACATTATAGATGTTGACCTCGTAGCGTTTATTTGTGTCTCAGATATGTTTTGAGGCTTCACATTCAAATGAAAACTTTGTTCCCTACCCTAGCCAATGGTTTGATGATTGCTTATTTGGAACTTGCTAATTGATTTTCTTTCACTGAAATTCCAAATTTCAACCTTACCATATGGATTATTGAATGGTTCTTTTGCTTAGAAGGTTGGCTTTTTAATATTGGTCTTTTTGTTTTTCTATAAATTTTCAGTCAGAAGTGGTCAGTAAGAGGAATCCTATGCAATCACCATACGCACAAGCAACAAAAACTGGTGTTGACCCAAAAGTAGCTGCACAAAGGGCTAAAGTTGATTGGGATGCAGCAACTGAAATTCCCACAGAAGATGAGAAAGATACAGATGGTTCTTTACCACCTGCTGTGGTAAGCCATCATATAGCACCACCATTGCTCCTTATGCATGCATGCATGTTCTTGTGCATGTAAGAGAGTGAAATATTGTGCATGGTTTGATAGACATGACATTTTTAATAATTTTTATGATACCATCTAGAGGTCTTCATTTTTAGTAGGATTAACAGTTGAGCATTTATTTATTGCTTGAAATTTGAACACTTGCATTTCTATCTGATCATTCATTGGGGATTTTGGCAGGGTTTCAGTGTACTATATTTGATCACAGGTCTGCCTGTCATCATTGGAGTAGCTGTTGTTTTGGTTCTTTTCCTCAATTCTCTGCAGTAAAAGGTCATTATTGTTGAGTCTCATGTCTCACAGTTATTACAGTTAATATTAAATCTTGATAGAACCAAATATCCATTTCTTTGTATTAAGCCTAAGCAGAGAGCAAGTTTCAATTCATTATTCAAATTCAGGGGAATAAGTAGGAGGAAAGGGTAATGAATGTACCTGCATGATGACGACTGGCCAGTATGGACCAACATAAAGTTTATCTGTAAAAATTATAAATATAGATTTTGAGGGAATGTATTCAACATAAGAAGCATATACCTGGGTGTAGAGTAGGTGATCTTAGTCAATAGATTCAAAAATAGTTCTCTATGGCAAGTATACAGAGGCCCCTGTCAACTTCAAGCAAATTCTTGAAGTTTCCAGCAATGTAAGTAGCATAGGTTTAATATCTTGTGAATTAAATAACCAGTCGCCTTCAATACAAGAAAATGGGATTCTTAAATATTATTGCTTGTACGCAGACAATATTTTTCTTGTCACATCACCATTTACATGTGCTTTTCTGAAAAGTAAATATTGAGAGCCATGATATCTGTATCAGCTATGAAACTAAGTAATAGGACACAGCCCTAAGGATGATGTGTCCGTATCCTGCGTGCCGGACATGTGTCCTAAAACGGGACACATGCCAAACATATGTTGGACGCGTGCCCTAGACGTGTCTTACCAGTTTGAGTCAAAGTCATTTTTTCCTTGCTATTTTCACTTTCAGCTGCACGGAAAGAGCTCTTGCACTCTTTCATTGTGCAGATGAAAGGTAAAATCAAGAGATTCAAGAATCAAGTGTTTTACAAATGTTCTATTTTCTAAAAAAAACTGGATATCTATACCTATATTTCATTTTTCCATTTCTAATATATATATATATATATAACATGTGCTTCATGTCTTCTTTCCAGGGTCAATGTGTCCCATGTCAAATATTCGTGTTTCCATATCGTTCATGAGCCATGTTCTCGTGACATAGCTTTGAATTGGTCAAAATACTAGAACAATTGTTTTGAGAGTTTTACCAGACTTATCCATTTCTAAATGACGTTTCGGACCAGACTACTATCATCCACCATCAGGAATACTATGATCTTCATTTCTTTGTATTAAACCTAAGTAGGAAGCTAAGTTTCCATTCATGATTCCTCTTCATTATTCAAGTTAAGGGGAATAAGTAGGAGGAGAAGGGTAGTAAATGTATCTATACGATGACAACTGACCAGTATGGACCAAAATAAAATTTATCTACAAAAAATATAATAAATGGATTTATATTATGAGGGAAATTGTATGCAACATAAGAAGCATAAACCTGGGTGTAGAGTTGTTAAACGTAGTAAATAGTTCCAAGAATAGTTCTCCATGGCAAGCTAAGTAACCTGACACGTGGATTCGGGATTCGTTGGATACGGGGATTCGAGTGTCGGATTTAGACACATTGATCCCCTGGAACATGACACGTTCAGATACGTTATATATATATATATATAAATTAGATATTTCTTACACAAATTCTCATTCATGATACAAATTCATTGATTTCAAACATAGATCTTCATCTAGATGTAAGTTTTACTGTTTACAAAGTAAGTTAGTAAGATCATAGCATGCATAGTACATACAAAATTTAAATACAATTGTAATTTGTGACATGTCACATAAATGATAAATCAATGAATTATAAATTCTAATTTCATAAATGATAAATCATAATACATATTCAATTCATCAATGATCCAATAGGAGAAAGACGAGATAGTAAGATAAAGACATTGACATCTGTAGTTTTCTTATTAAGTTATCAAAATCAAAAATTTGTTATATAGGTAGTGCAATGCCAATGGAAAATAGAAATAGAAAATACAAAACAACTACAAGTATACAAGCCTCAAGACAGTAAGTAGCTCATGACTCATGAGTCATCAATCCTCATAGTCATCATCAAAATTAGCATCACTGTCCTCATCATCATGGTCACCACTGCTCTCCTCTGTTGCATCATCCTCCCCTGTATCCAAAGTCGCCTCTGCATCTGCTGGTGTGGAGGATGACCCCTCTACAATATCACCATCATCAAATCTAACAGGCTCTAGCACTAGATCATTGAGATCCATGTTGGCCAATGTCAACTCAACACTGTTGTCCAGACCCATATCATCAGGAAAGACATCCCACATCTTTGTCTTTCCCTTCAACCACTCTTCCCTTTGCCTGTAAATAAGACAGAGGTTGGTGTGCACATACACCATTGTCTCTGCCCTGGACTACTCAAGCCTACTCTTCTTAACACTATGCGAATTCCCATATGTGCTGCAATTCCTCTCGCAAAAGAGGATGAAGTCACTTGAGAGAGGAGCCTCATGGCTAACTACTATATAGGAGGGCTTTTTGCCCCATGACTTGTTGACCAAGAATAGGGCTTCTTAGCCCCCCTCTCTAATCACATCATATCTTGCAAATCGACCAGTGCCAGTGGAAAATTCTGCAAAGGCATCCTCCACCTCATCAAGCAATGCCCTATCCCGAAAAACCTGCCTGAATGCATCTTTCCTCCCCTGTGAGATTTCACCATCCATGTGAGGAGGGAATCTGCGGGAATGTCCACCATTTAGGCACTCATAGATGTAGTATTTTGGGTTCAATGAGTGAGCCAAACAATGTAAAGGTGTGCAATTCTTGTCCCATTTGCTGACAAGAATATCCTATATAGTACCACAGAAGGCCTCTGGCGATGTCTCATACTTGGGGCACTCACTCTGTAAAATAAGGCTCCTCACAGACTCAATCATGGAATCCCATCCCTCATAAACCTCTCCTAAGATGGGTTGGTCTATATCTGCAAATCGAAGCAAAGGAATTCCATGATCTGAATAATTAGATCTACCCTCTCCCACCAAGCATCATCTAGCACTGTGTCCTTCACTCTTTTAGAGGCTACTTGATCTGTCTTTCTCCAAAAAGATTAAAAATCTGAAATAACCATGGCCCCAAGACCGGTCTTGACCTCCCTCAACCTCTTCAATATGATGAATGAAGAGGCAAATCGTGTATCCGCAATCTTCAACAATGATAGATTGTTGTACTCCTTGTAGATAGTGAGGGCATTTGTATGGTTTTGTACAAAGTTACGGATATGTCGTGCATCCTCAATAATGTTACCAATCCAAAGCACATCAGAAACAATGGATTTCAGTGTTAAGTTCAATGAAAGGAAAATGCAAGGTGTCTAAAACACTTGTGGATAGTTAGCTTCCACAATCATGCTAGCAACCTTGCAAACAAGTGCATTATCTGTAATGATTTGCACACAAGAATCAACACCTACATCTTCAATAACTTTAATAAACAACTCACCCATATATTGTGCATCCTTGTATTCTCCAAGTGTATCCATTGCTTTCAAGAAAAATTGACCATTCAAGGAAGACACCATGAAGTTGATGAGTGGGTGGGTGTCGTGTTGGATCTACCTATCCATCAGAGACAATGCTAACCCCAAATGTTGACCATGATTCTTTAATAGGCTCAAGAATTTTTTGCACTTCTTTTTTTGCCTTCGTCAACAATGTTGTTCTAAGCTTCTCTAAACCAGGAGGCATGTACCATGATGGAGCGCCTTGAGTTAAAGCTCGACACATCTCAATAAATAGAGGTGTGCATGCAACATTAAAGGATATGAAGTTTTAATAGAAGAAAAAGGCAATGGTGAGATCAAGCTTTTTTAGTTTCTCCTTTTGAAATTGCCTTTCTTTTTGCTGCTTGTCCCCCACTAGAACTCTCAAATGGGAATTTGTTGCTGCGTTTCCTAAAAATTGGAAGGGGGTCATGATTCTTGGTTTTTTTAATTTTGCAGCCACATGTGCCATACCATCATTGAACTCTCTTTCCATTTCTTTCCTATTGTGTAAAGGAACTTTTGTACAAGCTCTAACATAACAACCTAGTAAAGCCAACAAATGGCCTTTCACACTGAAATATGTGCTTGTGAAAGTATTGTGGCAAAAGTTGCATCTCCAATTCACATTGCCTCCTCCCTTCACCTTGCTGCTTGGCCCATACTCTCTTGTGACATATTTCCACAAGGGATATTTCTCAATGTTACCTTTAGGAGGAAGTCTTCCCTCAACATTACTTACAATAGAGGGAATACTTGCAGTGGAATTTGATGAAATTGGGGGAGGAGAGGCATCTCCAATGGGATTTTTCCCCTTCCTTTGCCCCTTACTTGTTGCCCTTGATTGAACCATGAATACTATAAAAACATAAACAAAAAATGCGCACATTTGTAAAAGAAATGCATATGCATATTGTTGTAATACAAAGCAAAAAAATAGAGGAAATGCACTTACATGTTGCTTGAATCTCCTTGAAAACACTCCACACCGTTTGGTCCTTGCTCCAAACTCCTCATAGCCCACCTATTGCAAAAGAGACGAGTGAAAATGATGCAAAGAAGAGGGATTTTTGCCCTTTTTGTTGGAATTTCTAAGTCTAACCCGTTAGAAACCCTTCATGTACTTTCTGATTTATTCCTATGTACTTGTTTTGTTAATTAACAGGTTATTTACCATGTAAATACTGGAAATAAATACAAGTGCATGCTCAACACATTACAGATCATCCACTGAAGGAAACAAAAACAAACACACAAGTGACATCGTTGTTTTTGGACTAATGACCCTGGAAAAACCCAATGCGGGAAAATCAGTGCAACTATTTGAGGGTTTGATTTATTAAGTAGTTTCAGAATACAATCTGGGTGCCAAATTCGGCTCACCCAACAGAGAAAAATCTCGGCAGTAGTACCTCTCTACTTGGAAGTAGATATTCTGGCTGAAACCCCGGATAAACAATCCGACAGCTCCACAGCTCCAATCTGCGCCACGAAACCCCAACGTCAGCCTCTCTCTGGCCCAGCGTTAGCCCAGAATCACTCTGGCTTGGCCTGCTTTAGCCTCTAGAGGCACTGCGTCAGTCCTCTTTCCCTTTGCGTCACCCACGCTGGCCCTCTAAGGCACTACGCAGCTCCTGGCTGGCTTTGTGTGAACCCTTGGTTGCTTATGCATCCCTCTCTCCGGCTACTGCGCTGATCCTCCTGGTGCAATTTTTGCTTCTCTGCTTCTGTATTCACTTCCCCTCAGCTGCAACTCTGATCACTCTCTCAACTTTCTCAGCAAACCCAGCGACAGAAAGTCGAAATCTTGATCTCTTGGTGTGTTCTCCAAGTGACCCTCAAGCCTCTTCTTATACTTTTCTCGTTGACAAATCAACGCACGAGATTAAGTCCCTAATCAATGGCTAAGATTAGATGTGGCTTGATCCATGACTTTTGGACCATTCTAACATAGTTTGGTAATAATTCACATTAACATTTTATTTTCCCTAAGTTTAGACTTAAGGACTCCATTAAAAATATTAATTATTCTAATATCTCCCAAACTGTTTAGAATCCGCCCAAACCCTTTCTGGGTATTGGAGATCTCATGTGCTTAGCCTTTCCACCAATTTTCATGGCTAGAGCATATCTGATACTACCCCAAATCAACACTCCCTCTTAGCGAGGATTGTGCTCTAGTAATACTCCTCACTGAGTATCACCTTGATCATCTGGCATCGGTCCTTGTGCTGATGCTAGGCCTGTTGCCCAACATCCTCTGCACCGTTGCATCCTGTACTACTACCCATAGCTCTACCACTACCACTATTGCATCTGTACGACAACTCCCTCTGCATCCGTGCTACTGCCCATGGCCCTACCACTGCCATTGTTGTATTTGCACTGCAACCCCTCTCATCATGCTGCGTCATGCTACCCATAGCACTGCCACTGCTAACTGTTGCACTGCAACTCAGTTACTGAGAAGTAAGTAACTGATCTTCCAATTTTGACATCTCTGTCAGGCTAAAGACACCCTCGATGTTGAAACTCCCTCTGTCGCTAACAAGTGCTCCCTCTCTGACCTTTGTGCTGCTGTAACAAATCCATGTATCTCGCACCATTGCACACTTCTATGTGCCATTGTGCACTGGTGCAATACTCCCGCGCTTCTCGCACTACTGCCTCACGCTGTCCTGGGAATCCTGCATTGTAGCTCCCTCTGTCACTCCATCCGCACCTGTCTCTACCGACATCCACCAGTCCTGCTACTCCTCTTAGGGGCTCCCGTAGCAAGGTATAATCCAAGAGGCTGGGTACCTCGAGGATCCTTCCCCTAATCACCTGTTGTCTGTCTGACTACAGCTCGATGTCTCCCCACTTCCGCTCAAGCGGTGTGTGTGCACTCATGGCACAATCATCGTCTGTCTCCACTTCCTTCTCTACCCTTGCTAGTGCAACCTTGGTATCAGAGGTCTCTCCCTTTCTCTTCTTCCTCGGACACTGGGTCGCATAACGACCCAGTTCCCCACAGTGGAAGCATTTGACCTTGGAGAGGTCCTTCTTCTTCCGTTTCTCCTGCTTTCCCTCATACGCTAGGGCAACATCCACCTCCTCCTCCTTCTTGATTCAGATCCCCTTGCCACTACTTCCCGCCTTGCTCAGCTTTCTGATCTCTTCTTGGCGAAGAGCAGCCCACACTTCCTCCCAATCTAGAAGGGTCGCCTTGCCTAGTATGCTCTAGACAAACACCTCACAGTCTTCTGAGATTGCGTTTAGGGTTGTTCTCACCATCAATTCTTGATCTAGCGTGGCCCCTATGGAAGTCCGCTGATCCCAGATCTCCTTCAATCGACCGAGGAGGGGTCGATCTGTTTTCCCTTTTGCATCTCGTATGATCGTAGCTGATTTTCTAGTAACATCCTTATCTGCATAGAAGTATGCTGGTACAATTTCTTTAGGGCCTCCCACATCTCATTTGTCGTTTCCTTTTGGGCAATATGTGGTACTACATGGTCCTTGACCCCATCAAGAATGATGCTCCTGGCCCTCTCCATTGCTTCCTCGTACTTGTCGTTATCAGCTGGGTCAACTGGGATAGCTATTGTTCTCAAGGTGAAGTGCTTGACATGATTCCTGTCTAGAAAGGATAAGATTTTGGCCTTCCAGACTATGAAGTTTGAGGCTCCGTCCAGTCTATCTTGGTCTCTTACCACGTTCAGTGCCATCTCGTTGCTCCTCTACTTCCCTCCTTGAAGTTCTTGGTGTGACTCCCTCTGATACTCAATTTCCCTCCTGGAAACCCTTCTACCAATGTCGAGATTCCCCCACTTCGATCGCTAGTGCAGCTGCACCACTAATCCAGATTTCTCAGTTAGAAATCCTCGGTAGCAACTCCCTCCTCCTTGGCCTTGCCCTGTTAGGTATTGTTCTAACTACAGTACCCCACCAGCTCCACTCTGCAACTTATCCACAGCCTCCTAAACCCCAACAAACTAAAGGTTAGAGCTTCTAGGCTCTGTGCAATCCCAACACTGGAAAATCAGCTTCCTCAGCCAACTACGTTAGCCCTCCTGGCCTCTGCGTGGCTCTACGTGAGCCTGTCCTTGCCTCCCTCAGCCTCTGCACTACCTCTTCCTGGCTCAATCTTGATGACGCAGCCACTGGGTCACCCTTTCCTTGCTACTACTAAGCTAGGAACAATTTCTGTCACTCGGGACCACTGTTTTCTGCGGTTGCTGCTCTGCTCGACTGATGTCCTTCATTCTCCTGTGATCTACAACCACGCTCTGATACCATGTTGGAATTTCTAAGTCTAACCCATTAGAAACCCTTCATGTACTTTCTGATTTATTCCTACCTACTTGTTCTGTAAATTAACAATTTATTTACCATGTAAATACTGGAAATAAATACAAGTGCATACTCAACACATTACAAATCATCAACTGAAGGAAACAATAACAAGCGGACAAGTGACACCGTTGTTTTTGGACTAATGTCCCTGGAAAAACCCAATGCGGGAAAACCCTTGCAACTATTTGAGGGTTTTATTTATTAAGCAATTTTAGAATACAATTTGGGTGCCAAATCCAACTCACCCAACAGAGAAAAATCTCAGCAGTAGTACCTCTCTACTTGGAAGCAGATATTCCAGCTGAAACCTCAGAGAAACACTCCGGCAACTCCACAGCTCTAATCTGCCGCACGAAACCCCAGCATCAGCCTCTAGGGGTTGCGTCACTCTCTCTCTGGCCTAGCGTTAGCCCAACATCACTCTAGCTTGGCTTGAGTCAAACTCTGGAGGCACTGCGTCAGTCCTATGGCCCTCTGTGTAACCCACGCTGGCCCTCTAAAGCACTGCGCAGCTCCTGGCTGCCTCTGCGTGAACCCTCGGCTACTTTTGCATCTGTCTCTCTGTACTGCGTTGATCCTCCAAGTGCTATCTCTGCTTCTGTATTCACTACCCCTCAGCTGCAACTATGATCATTCTCAGCAAACCCAGCCCCAGAAAGTCGAAATCTTGATCTCTTGGTGTGTTCTCCAAGTGACCCTCAAGCCTCCTCTTATACTTTTCTTGTTGACAAATCAATGGCCAAGATTAAGTCCCTAATCAATGGCTAAGATTAGATCTGGCTTGATCCATGAATTTTGGACTATTCTAACACAATTTTATATTAATTCACATTAATATTTTATTTGACTCCATTAAAAATATTAATTATTTTAATATCTCCCAAATTGTTTAGACTCTACCCAAACCCTTTCTAGGTATTGGAGATCTCATGTGCTTTAGCCTCTCCACCAATTTTTGTGGCTAGAGCACATCCGATGCTACCCCAAATCAACACTTTTATGGACGTGTGGGTCACTATTTTCCGGATCCGTGTTCGAAAATTGGGATACGATGTGTCTGATCAGGACAAGATCCTGATTCGATTGTGTCCCAATCGGACACGACGTGTCCCGATTTTAGAACATGAATTGCACGAATCATCTCTGATTTGCCGGATTCGGGACACGTTAGCCTGTTAGAATGAATCTGGTTTCAGAGATGGCAAGTATATAGAGGTCCATGTCAACGTCAAGCAATATGTTGAAGTTGGAAACAATGGAAATAGCATATGGTAAATTTCTTGTGAATTAAATAACCTATCACCTTCAATGCAAGAAATTGGGATTCTTAAACTGTTATTGTTTGAATGCAAAGAATACTTTTGTTGCGTTTCCATTTATGTGCTTTTTTGAAATGTAAATATTGAGAGGTGTTATATCTGTATCAGCTTTGAAATGGTCAATACTAGAATACTTGTTTGAGAATTTTTCTGGACTTATTGCATCCATTTTTAAATAACTTTCAGACTAATACTTGATTCTGAAATTGAAATTGAATATTTATTAATGTCCATTAATGATGAAAATAGGTCAATGGGACTAGAAAGTACAACATGCACTAACAATTACACAATGTAATGCCCTGCTTGATCTTATTATCTTTATTTTATTCGCCTACCTGTTAAATGATTGAATTTTTTTATTTGTATTCCAATAAGTATTATTAGTATACATACGGGGTATGCATATGCTAGCTACATACCCACACCTTGCACGAATACACTAATATTCTAAAAGCTTAAATTTTAGATGATAAAATAAATGGTTAGGCTTGATTAATGACTAATCTTAATTAATTTTTAATTAACTTGAAAATATTGACTTATAATTATTAACTAATATTGGTATATACTTATTACTTGATACTTGTGAATATGTAATTTTATTCTATTGAAATGACTTAATATATTAATATTTTATTATTTGTTATTATTTAATTATTATTCATTTCCCAAGGTTTGACAAATTGCCCCCAATTTGTTTCTGAATTAAATATTAATATTTCATTTTCCAAAGTTTTCCAAGTTATCTTCTCAAATTTATTTCAAGATTAAATATTAATAATTCATTTCCGAAGGTTTTCAAGTTGTCTTCTCAAATTTATTTTTGGATTAGATATGAGAAGGGAAATCAAGGTCATTAAATTAGAAGGATGGGGGGGTATTCATGACATTAATGGTAGATGGTTGAGGTGGATGATTGGGAGAAACATAAAGGGAAGGAGGATGAGAGAAGGGGGGATCCTTGGTCTTTATTTTGGGATTGGAGGATTTTATTTTGGGGATGAATTTGGAGAAGAAGAGGGGAGAGAATTGAGAAAAAAGTGAGAGAACTCAAACTTGGATCTATTGGAGAGTATTGGTTCTAATTTGGACACACTATTGTTAGTTGGACTTGGGCTCAGATGGCTAGGGAACTTGTCGAGGTTTCTCGGAATAACAAATCATTCCTAATTGACTAGGAATTAAATTCAGTTAGGCAACCTAACATGAGCATCCCAATAGAGTCAAAAACATCCCAACAAAGTCACAAGATCAGGTATTCTTTTATTTGTTGTTTTATTTATGTAAATTCCTACAACTGAAATTCCTTACATGTTTAATATGTTGTAAATCAAATTTTATGTTATTGTCAAATAATTGTTGTTCTATTACATGTTATTTTCTTTGATGTGATTAAATTAAATGATAAATTTGGCTTTTAGGCTAAAGACCCAAGTTGGGTCCTCACACACAGGGAGTGCATGACACCTCTTCCAACAAGGAGAATTAAAACACCATAGAACTGTCAAATCATGAACATACCAGTTCTTATCTTATGTGTTTGTCTTGTGCAATGACATGATGCAAGAGTTGAGAAAACGTGTAAGGAGTCATAAGTTGCATGATACACCAAATTTAATTGTTGAAATTTGGTGAATTTGAAGAAACGTGGTGAAATTCATTCATATTTCACTAAATCTGAAAGCCCTCGCTATTGTTTATTATTTTGTCATGCTTCATAGTTGTTTATATATCAATTTGGTCATGGTTCTTATGTGTTTACTGGTTTATCATTGTCATAATACATATTTGTTCATATGTCATATATGATACATGTTACATGAAAATCTCACCAGCTTTAAATAATTTTAATATTATTATTCTTTTTAGTTTTTGCAAAAAATGATATATATTTATATATGTAATTCGAACTTTATCCATGGAAAATTTTATCTGAGTTCATTGGTGGCGAATTAGCTCATGAGCATGAACCATGTGACACGTCAGGAAATTTGTATAACTTAGGATTTTCACAATTTTTTTTTGCATGCATTCTTTCACTTTGGTCTTGAGAGATCTAAGAGGATAAATTATAAAGGATGTTGGGGAAATTTGTATAACTTTGAATTTTCACAATTTTGTTGCCGGTATTCTTTTCACTTTGGTCTTTCAACTTTCTAGCTCATTCAAGCAATGAAATAAATCTCAAAAATCCAAAGCAACGAGTTACAAAAATAGGGAAGCACTTGATTTAGGGGCTTGTAAAGTTGTTGATCTGTTTGCAAGCATTTTGTATTTATGTCTGGAGTTATTCCATTACTTGCATGAATGAAGTTGGAGTTTGCATTCCACCAGTGGTCCTAAGTTAACTAATTGGAAAGTGAAATTATTTAACCACTTAGGAGGCTTTTTGTTTTTTATGAGAAAGACAAAAAGTGTTGAAATGTTGATGTATGAATTTTCTTTTTACCAAAACTAGGGAATATATTTTAAATGTGAAAATTCCTTGAATTTGCAGTAACTAGAAAATTATTCTTCTAATTGATTAATTAAGCAGTTGATTTGTCACGACAAATAACAATTAAATCACACTACGATTCTGCACAATAAAATTTATGTTGCGGAAAATAAACTAGAACTGAGAAAAAAGATGCATACACACAATAAAAATGACACCAAAATTTTTGGACTAACATCCCTGGAAAAACCCCGAAGGGAGAACTAGTGTAGCAGACAAGAGTTTATTTTATTATGCAACAACAAAATCTACGTACATAAATCTAGATGCCAATCTCACAATCCTCCAACAATAATCTTTGACTACAAATTTGAGGGAAAATCCCCCTACTCCACAAGCAATTCAGTCACTCCTTGGCCACTCAAACTAGCACCCAGATCATCTCTGCGTAGCCTGTAACTCATACTCCCAGATCCGCTTCGATGTGCCTCAACTTGGCTCTCTCTACCACTAAGATGAATTCGACTGGCCTCTAGAAAATTATCACAACCTGTAGCACCTAAATCGACCTCCTGCTTGGTTGAATCGAATTCCCTCAATGGAGGCTCTGTGCAGCCCCTACACAACCTCTTTGTGGAAATATGTAGTCTTCCTTCTGCTGGTTCTTTAGCACCAAAACTCCAACAAAAATCTTTGTTGTTGCTCCCTCTCATTGATGCTTTGGCTCAAGATCTTCCTGTTGAATCACTGCACTGGATAGCCCGATCTATCCAAGGAACTCACTCTTCCTCTTAATCGATGTGTCTATCTCCATCCCCATCGTCTTGCTTGTTACCCACCATTTTGTGGGTGATATCCCTAGTTTTTTTTTTTCTCCAAGATGGCCCTCAACCAATAATCAACAACCCCTTGCAGCCAACAACTAGCTCATTGTGCCATTTCTCTGCAACCTGAGCCAACCATATGGGACCTCACCCATTTGTCATGATTGTATGTTTGAAGGTGGGCCTCCTGAACCTAAAGGTATGCCTTGCCATTTGGTAATTGAGTATTGTAGTTTTCTTATCATGGACACATCTGGGCATGGATTAATAGAAGGATTCGACATAAATAATGGGCTAGGTTTGTGCTCTCATCCCCTAGACCCCTTTTGGACATTAACCTTGGATTCTAGTCCTGTGAGATCTCTTTTACTGATCATTTGGCTTTAGAGATAGTGTTTTATGGAAAACCCTGATTTTGGTTGCGTGGTCATGCCCCCTCATCTGCATATATTACCCCCATTAGTCATTATTACCCCATTCATGATTTCTCCCACTTGGGTCCACATAGGGCTAGCTCTCCCTTTCCCCTTGCCCACACCTTGGGTCAGGCCTGGAATGATGCCCCAGAGGTTGATGCAACTAAATGAAAAGCAAAAGGAAAATTGGCCACATTCAACAGGAAAACATACCAAAAAATGTAAAAACTGCCCGAGACAAACACATTTAGAACGTGGGAAAAAGCCAATAGATGAGCTCTACCCCATCATCATGGCCATCACCATGGTTCCTACAAGTTCTATGAACCTCCTTCATCATATATGAATCTGTGATTGTCCCAACCCTTGGTGGGCAATGAATTGTCTTACCTTAAAATGGGGTATCCACTGCTATATCTCACACATCATGCTCTTACCCCTTGAGCCACGAGCAGTTAATTAAAGAAAAATAATAAAAAACAACATGCATATAAAGAAAGGTGGAAAAATCAAGGCGGAGGAACCTCATGTACCACGGTTGATCCCTCCTATACATTATATACCCATGTGTGAGCTTCCCTTCTACTAGCTACCCTTGTACTCCAGCATGTGACCCAGCGCTGCCCCTTCTCATTCCCTATTCCATATACCTCTTTATCACATGCCACCACCTTTTAAATGATGTACCTTGAACATAGTATCCCCTTTAAAGGTAGAAACTACCTAATAGGATACTTGGTTAACCCCATTTGAAGTTTGGAGACATTAGCACATGCCAAAGCCCATTATGAAAGGGCATGCAATTATGAAGTCCCCATTTGTGGTCCATGGTTTGTAAGCTCTTTTAATTGATTTCCTTGATGACTTCTTGTACAAGAAGGCTAGGGGACACATTGGACCATATGCAGGATTGCATATGGTTTCCATCTTGGGTTTGGTCTCCCTATACGAGGTCCTAATCCTCCAGAGGGATACATTGGTACATGTAGGGTGTGTGCTGAGAGCCATGGGTCTCCAAAACATTAGACAACACTCCATGAATCCCCAAATATGTTTAGAGACAGCTTGAGATTCGCTTATTGGATGAGGAAGATGCACTTGGTTCACCTTTTCCCAACCAACCCCACATATGTACCATGCACTTAGCAGTTGACCCAAGACTTGTAGGTGTTGATTTGTGTAGCTTAAGAGGTACTCCAAGCCCTAGGTTTCGGGGTTTGGAGGGCGAAGCACCACAAGGGTAGCTTGTGGGCTTGGAACCCAAGTATGGGGTTTTTCATCCATTGGGATTTGGGTCAAAACTATGATGAATTTGAGCTTGGGAAAATTTGAGGTGATAGAGCTTGGCGAGCTGATTCCAACGCTCCAATAGATGGGTCTCTTCATGAATTTGTGGAGCCCTCATTTTGAGTATAAATATGAGGTGTTTTGATGTTATTTGAGCATCCAAGTGAGAGAAATACATCCTCCATCGAGCTTTGAATTTGGAGGCCTAGCTGCAACTAGAAGAAAGACTTGGGACAATGTGCAAGGAGGATGAGGAACAACGTGAAGGGCCTGTGTTTGAGGCCGAGTAGCTGGGAAAGAGTGCGGATTCGTTGCAAGACTGTTTTATGGGTTAATGCAAGTCCATGAAGGGTTGTTTCAAGTGCGAATTAGTGCAGGGAAGGCAAGCAATGAAGGCCGAGTAGGAGAGGCACAAAACAGGGTTGTCTTGAGGCTGTTTGAGTTGTGTTTAAGGGAGGTCGCAGCTACAACTAGCTGTTGTGCTAGGCACAGGCCATAGCTAGCAGCTAGAGGCCATTTAAGGGCAACATCCAAGTGGATAGGCCTAGCAAGGGGCAACATGGGTTAATAGGTGCCTTCATTTGGAGAACTATAGCCTTAAAAGGCTCATCTTGCTGATTGTGTGTAGGGTGGAGGGCAACGTTGTGTGCCCTAACCAAAGGTGCAGTGACAACAAGAGGACAACAATGTTTTATGGTGTGTTGGGTCAAAGTATTGACCGGATTTGGATCAGTTTACCTTGTAGCCTGTGGGAGCCAGTTTGAAGATAAGATTGGGTAATCATGTATCTTCATCGGAGCATATCTTGCAGTGACGTGATTGGGTGCCATATATCTGATTGGAGGGCAGTGTGTTGGCTACCCAAATTATCCATAGAGCAGCAGACAAGAAGGATGTTGTTGGTGCGTGATTAGGTGAAGTAGTGCAACCTTATGAGTAGCTCTTTGATGGACAAAAGAGGCTACTAGAAGGCAGATTGGAGCTCAGGTATTGGTCAGCCTAGAGAGCAGTTTGATGAGCACGTGTACATGCAGCAGAAGTGACTTGCAACATTGTTAGGAGGCAACCCTCTTGGAGTCTCGATGTGTATTGGCCTTGATGAACTAAGGCACTACTAGTGAGCAGTACAAGAGCGAAGGACTAGTAGAACAAGATACGACATCGAAGTTGCACAACGAAGTTTGTCATTGTATCTTGTATACCATAGACTGTTGTATTTTTCAGATTTGGTTTAATATAACGAAGATTGGTAAAATATTGTACAATTTTGTTAAAAACCGTGTATATTTGTGCATATGTGATTCACTGCTTTATATTTCCTCTGTGCAAAGTAGTTTATGGTTGAGATTCTTTGTTGGGTAGCATCAATGATTTTAAGACTCTAACCTAGACCCAAGGTCGTGGAAATTGAACATGGTATCAGAGCGTGTCTGAGCTACTTTGGAAGTAAGTAAATCAAAGTTGTGTGTAGTGAAGTACAACTTGAGAGGGAGTTGGTCACATTCTAAGTGAAGGGCTCACTACAATGTCGAAGTTGCAGGCAGGTCTTTAGTATGGAGATAGGTTGGAGGGGTTGTCCAACTATAGTCCTTGGAAGGAAAGGATCAAGTTGGTCTTACAGGTCAACAGGCTTTGGGAGTTCGCCGAAAAAGAGATCAAGAAGTCAACCGACCCTAATGTGCTGGAAATATATGAAGCTTTGGGTGCGAGGACGTGATTGATCATCCTAGATGGTGTAAAGGATGCCTGAATACCTCATTTGTCTGGGAAGAACAATGCACATGAGATGTGGATGGTTGTTCAAAATTTGTTCCAGAATAAGAACGAGAATCGGGTACTGGTATTGGAGGATAAGTTGAAGTCCACCAAGATGATAAAGGGTGAAAGCGTGACCTCGTATCTGATGAGATTGTTTAAGGTCAAAGATGAGCTTGCTACCATCGGTGTGTCTACCTTAGATGGAGATATGGTAAGGATTGCCTTGAAAGGGTCACTAAGGATTGGAAGCCCTTCATCAAAGGGATCATTGCCAAGGAGAAGCCACCAGACTGGGATAGGTAGTGGGATGACTTCATTAAGGAAGAGTTGTGAGATGAGGATATTCATCTGAAGAAGAAGGCTTCAGACGATGACATGGAACTTGCATCACAAATGAAGGGTAAGCAACTTGAGTAAAGTCAAGTGTTCCAATTGTGGCGAGTTGGGTCATTTTTCGTCGAGATGACCAATGAAGAAGAAGGGAAATGATGAGAAGAAGAAAGGAAAGCAGGTTGCTAGTGTTACCACTTCAACTGAGATAAATTATCTCTCCAGGAGATTGGAAGAGGAAGACTTTTGTATGATTTCTCATTTCTCGCAGGATACTGTCAGAGGATGGACCGTACATGGACAGTGGTGCGACGAAGCATATGATAGGGTCATAGGAGGTTTTTGAGACTCTAGTTGAATGGGACTCAAAGTTGCACATGGTGTTGGGCAACAAGAGTTAGTTGGAGATCCGAGGATCGCGAGTTGTGCCATTTAGGATGGAAATAGGACATATGATGCTGGTCCAGGATGTACTGTTTGTACCAGGACTCAGATATAGCGTGATTTCTGTCTCGATGATCGAGAGGAAGGGGTTTGAGGTCTTGTTCTAGGATGGGAAGGCAAGACTCAGGCCCAGAGGTTCTAGCTCCAATGGGATTGTGCTTGGAGTTAGAGAGCATGGTCTCTATAGGTTGACGAGAAAGCTTGTGGATCATGGAAAGAAGTAGGTGCAGGTTCTAGAGAAGCAGGAATAGGTGCAGGTGCATGTGCAGGCTTCAGAGGAGCAGGTAATGTTCCCAAGAAGGAGGTACATCTTCCCGAGTAGGTCCAAGCTCCAGAGACTTAGAGGGAGTCTAGTTCGAGAGGGAGCTTGCAGATTCAGAGGGAGACTTTGCAGCCCAAGAAGAGCATAATGTCAGTGGGGAGTGTTGACCACTCCAGGTCAACTACCTCATAGTTGTACATTTGTTCACACAATAATCGCCATCATGTCTGAGCACTTAGATGATCCACAGATTCATCATTATCAGCTATATGTACACTGGAGTTTTGTAAACCCATTTTTGCATTTTGTAATGTAAATGATCCTAGTAAGAAAAATGTATGTAACAACCTAGGTAAGTTTATTTTTCTGATGATGATTTCTATCCTAGGATGTCTTTTGTCTCGTTGATTTATGTGTGTTTCTAAACACGGATGATCGACAAAGTTTCTCCCTCTAGCCTCACCCCAAAGTTAGGGTGGATTTTGTCGTCAGGATCTTAAATGAGTCCTAGCCTTATTTATCGAGTCTCTGTAAAAGTGATTTGTGAATAATTCTAACTATTTGGTTAGATTTTTTTATTGCAAGTCACTTATTCTATTAGATCATATTTTATGTCACAGAAATGGGTAAATGTTGATGGTCTATAACGAACGTGTGTTCCCCCTTCATGGGTTAGAATGTAATATTTCATGTAAATAATATTTTACCTATATTGCTAAACTATTAGAGGGTTGGAAAAATTAGTAATCCCCTCATGAATCAATTAATTAATTCTTTTGGCTAAAATAAATTAAAATGCTAAAGCCATAAATTTAATTAATTTAGGTCATAGGAAAAATTAAATCTTCCAACATTTAAAATTCATGGGTTTTAAAGTTTTTAATTTTTGGAGGTCCCCGATCAAGGGAATATGAAAATTTCAAGATATTTTGGACCCTTGGGCCTTAATAATTAAGTCAAAGTCAATTTTTTGAGGCAATTAACTCAAAATAATCATTTTTGAGTTGATTAAAAAGAAATTAAAAGTGAAAATCGAATTTCCTCAAAAAGTAGCTTAATATCAACGGTGATGATTAAAAGATCATTTGATCTTCATCAATGGTTGAGGTTTCTTTGACGAGAATCAAACCGTCTAGCTATTTGAGAATTTATCTATAAATTAAAGGTCTCTCTCCATTATTTTGATTTGATTTTTCAAATGTGTACTTGCTCTGAGAAAGCTCTTGTAACTTTTTTCTGGTAAATAAAATGCAAAGACTTTGAGGTTTCAGACGGTGGTGTTCCTCTTTCAGATTTATGTGGTAATATTTCTCTTGATACTCTGTTGCTTTTATTTGTATTTGCTAGATAATAGCCTTTGAGGATTGATCTGTACACAGGTATCTTGCACAGTTTTTTGAGTTTTTAAAATATCATTTTGATTTGATAGAATTAGCAGGTATCTCTATTTCTTGATGATTTTATTATTATTTTGAATCTCTCTTAATCTAACAATCAAATCTATGTCTGCAGAAGTTACCATTCAAGATTTGGGCGTTTGGGGAAGTCCTCAGCTAAACCAATTGACTCTCATATTACAAAATCTAAAGAGCCTATTGTTTTAAATTTTTGAAGTCATCTTATAAAATATTTTATTGCAAGGTTTTTCTTGGGCTTGTGCCTTTATTTAAAATGTCCAGTTTATTTATAAATATGTGCAGAATTGTCTAAATCTGATTAATAGAATGCTTTGATCTGCAGATCTGCTACATCTATAGAATATTATTGTAGATTTGTAAATTTCATTTTTTTTAATTCATTGGGGTTTTGGGTATTTCATATTTTTGTATAGACATGTTTGGGGTTTCCTATCTTTTGTTTGTGCAGGAACAAATATGAAGATTGCAGGAAATTTTTGTGGATTTTGGAGACAAATCTAGGCCCTGGAGGGCAAGATATGATCGACATTTTATTTGCAGGTTGAAGAAAAATTTCAGAAAGATCGTGGGCAATTTTTTTTAGGGCCTTGAGGCCCAACGTTGGCCATCTCCAGCCCCCTGCTCCATCTTCTTTCTTTCTCGGCATGTTTTCGACCTCCTTTTCTCTCATATCCCCTCCTTCTTCTCGACCTCCCTTATCCCTCAAACTCTCAGCCTCCTCTGCTTCCTCTCCTCTCTTTCTCGACCTTCCCTTCCTCCCTTCCCAACCTCCCTATCTCCCTCACCCTCGGCCCTCACCTACAGCCTTACAGCCTCCCCTCCTCCTCGACCTTCTCCCCCATTTCCTCTCGGTTATCTAGGTGACTCCAGACACAGGGAAAAGTCTCAGAGGACTCAGAAACGATCAAAATTAAAAGTAGTCAAAATGCTCCCGACCCAGGACAAGAACGTATTGCTCGTCGCCCTGATTCTAATGATGTGAACGACACTCAAATCCAAGGTCATATGAGGGAGATAGAGCTCTTCAATGTTTGACATGACAAGGGAAAAAGCGGGGCCCATAGTGCGCCACATGACATCCCAGTCAAAAAGTGGGACCCACGGATTACATGACAATCGACTAATGGCCTATTAGCCATTGACTCTTGGTGCTCATCCATTGGTTCCTTAGCTCCTACAAAAAAGACAAGAAAATAATATTAAAATCCCATAACAAATAATTTAATATGGCAAAAATCATATAAAACAAAAAAAAATCATTAAAAAAAGAGACCATATATTAAAATGTGGATATCAAAACAAAACCATATCAATTATGGTTAGAAAAAACATGAATGAATCCATTCATAGTATGGTTTGTTATATCACAAAAATCATGTGAAAACAAATCCCACCGAATTTTTCAAAAGGTTAATGGCGTGGTTATGTTAAATTTAGTATGGTGTATCACCATATTACACCATATCCTATATTTAAAATGAAATAAACAAAAACCAAAACGCACCCAAAAAATGTCAACGGTTACCAAAAATTCCACCCTTGTTTTGTAATAAAAAAGGTAAGCATCAGGTTTGGCACGGGTGGGATTCAATCCCGTACCCCATGCTTCTCATCACCTAAGTTTACCATTGGCCCAATGACCATCTCATGAATATCTCTGCGCAAAAAACATTTAAAAAGACCCGACTTTCATTTGCACGAGAAGAACGGAAAATGAACGGAGAACCAACGGAACGTGGAGCACCGCATAGTAGCGCAAGGCGAAACCAGGCGTTGAACCATGTGGCACGATTTCAAGACAGGGATCCTTTGATGTTGTGAGGAATTTTTGAGATTCTATGGGGAGGTAAAAGTTCATTTTATCAGAATGTAATCAAGTTTACAGTCATTTTTCTCAAATTTTTGTAGGGAACGCAAAGGCGAGGTTGGATTGCCTTTTGAGCACTAGATTCGCAGATTCCCAGCGGGGAAGAATCTTCAAGAATCTTGAGGGAATCTTTCAGAGTCCTTGGAGGCTGAAATTTCCTAGATTCAGAATGTAGCGAAAGTTTTGCTCATTCTTCTCATAATTTCGCAAGGATCTCAATGACGAGATCCATTTTCTGATTTGAGTTGTAGATCTCCAGTCAACCCAGAGTAGAGAATCTTTGGAGAATCACGAGGGAATCTAAAAGATTCCTATAGGCCTAGATTTTTCCGGTGCTAGAATTCAGAAAATGGCTAGTCGATTTTACACCTTTCGACAACACAAATTCAGTGGTGCAGTCAATTTTTGCAATTAAGCCTTTTATTTTTCGACCATTTTCTAGATTGGAGTGACGATGTCAAATTTCAGAGTGTGGACAATCGATCTTATGTCATGCGACGCCACGATGCCGATGATGCATTTAGATCCAGCAGCTGAGTATTTTATTCTTTAGCCAGCAACAAAGTTATGTTGTTGTCATGTACTCTTTGATCATTTGCTGTGAGACGTATTATGTTGTTTTGATTCCTGCTTGATGTATGATGCAGAATCTTTGTGTCTATTTCATGTGAGATGTATTCATCATGGATTGTATGTATATTTTGATTGAGATCCATTAGTTGCCATGATGGCGGGATACTCATTGTCACCATGGGTGTTTTGGTTGAGATCCCTTTGTTTCCATGATGTCGGGATACTCATAATCACCATGTATAAGTTTATGTCATGCTGATAGGAGGTCTGTTGTGAGTGATAGTTCCTGTGGCGGAACGTCTCGTGGAGAGACTTTGCCACTCATGTAGAGGGCACATGTCCTTGTATGACAGAAAACATCGCCCCTGTACATCTTCACCATTTCCAACACTGAATGAAGCGGACAACACCATCTTGACACGGGCTTGGAGAGGTAGTCCACAATGGATGAACTCCGTTATCAACGTCCTGTGTTTTATGTTGCTAATTCTTGTCATGTTCCCTCTTCTTTACATCATGCATAGATGTTCCTTTATGCTCTTTTAAATGCAATTCTAACAACATCACGGAAGTAAAAGATCTTGGTTAAATCCGGGAGTAGAGTCAACTCGGATCAAATTTGGTATCAGAGTGGTCTTTGCGTGGATGTGAATTGCGGGCGTGAACAATGGAACGTGCAGTGATGGAGGATGAAAAAGCGATGTATGAGACCATGCTCAGAGTGTCCCAAAAGATGGAAATAATGTATGAAGTTCTACAAAAAGAGACAGAGGAAAAGTAGCGATTGCAGCTTCAGCTGCAAGCCACGGAAGAGGCCCTAGAAGAACTAAAGCACAACAACCAGAGTCTTCAAGCAAAGAACGTTGAATTGAAGATGCTTCTACATGAAGAGAAAGAGGAGAAACAAAGTTTGCTACAACTGCTACAAGCTAAGGACAAGGCCTTGGAAAAGTTGCACTGTGACCCATGTGAGGTAAAAAGTAATTCTCCGTCTTCATGTATGTGTCCTGATGATGATTTCGCTATTTTTGAAAATCGTACCATAAGAATTGGCTCCAAACTGTTGAAGAGAAGAGAATGGGGTATGAAGGAAAAGGCTTGGGCATTATTGGCCAAGGCATTGTCAACCCCATCAAAGTAGAGGAATTACCTTGTCAGGAAGGACTTGGGTATGTTGAGAAGGAAGTTGGGGAATGCGCCAAGACAGCCAGCGAATCACCAACAATAGATGATGAGAAGCCCTCATTAGTTCTTTCCAACTCGATAGTGGAGGTAAAAGATGTTGATTTCCCTTCAGTTTCATCTTCACATAGTATGATTTCTATTGGAAATGTGGAGATATCAATTACAGGGACAAACATGAGGTTCCTTACCGGGATGAAGTATAAGGAGGAAGAAGAATTTTGCGTTAATAGCTAAGGCATAACTCAACCCTTGGAGGTTGTGCAGAGACCTCGGTTTGCAGGCTTGGGATACACCGAAGGAGAATGCTTGAAGGTGTCAGATGCTTTCGGGACATCGTTGAAATCGTTGAGGGAAGAGAATGATCGTAACTCATCACCATCATCCCATGGCAGTGCCCATTGCAGGGAAAGAACTAAGGCAAGCTCTCATTGCATAATGACACCAAAGACGACAAGGAAAGGTATAACAAGTCTCGATATTCAAATGTTCATTTTGATTACAATCATGTTGTTAATGATGAACGTAAAACATGGCATCGTAAAACATGTACTTTTTGTGGTTTACATAACCATGTACTTACCGAGTGTTGGAAGAGAATGGCATCATACAAAAGGATGAGGCGTGAAAGGTCGTCTCAACAGCAGGCAAAAAAGAAGCTAACGCAGATCTGGAGGAAGAAGACTTATTGTAGTCATTGCAACCGAAGTGGTCATCAAAGGGCCACATGTTGGAGGCTCCATCTAGAACAGCATCTTAAAGACAAAGCACTGGTGCATGAACCAGTTGGAAAAGAAGTTCAACAAGCAAAACCACCATAGGGGGGTGACCCATTCACATTGATAAGTGAAAAATGGTTTCTAGATATGTTAGCTTGTCATGGTCGTGCTTTTGTAAATCATTTGTTTCATTTTAAAATATAAAAGTGATGATGTGTTTTCTATCACCTATTAAGCAACAATGATGCCTGGTCTTATTTTGTGATGCATTTTAAACTGTGAAAGTGATGATGTGTTTTCCATCACTTGTTGAAGCAACAATGATATTTTGGCCTTATTTTTATAACTGGGGTATTGTTTCCATTTTGATGTAAACTTGACCACCGAATATGTGTTTTAAACTCGTGGCAAGTATGGGATGCTTGGATCATTAGTTAGTCATGTAAATTGAACATGTAATTTGCAGAATTATACTACAGGTTTGCAGAGGTTGCAGGTGTTAGCTCATCGCTTATGGCTTCGAAGGACAAAGGTGAAGGAGAAGGAAGGGTGACTTATCAGACGCTTGCAAGTGCAGACAAAGTACAAAGAAGTTGCATATTATTTTTCATGATTTTGGAGGACCAAAAGCTCCTCAGTGTGGAGGATTGATCCAGGTGGCTACAAACATAGGTAGAAGTCTGAGAGGACTCAGAAAGGTTCAAAATTCAAAGTGGTTAGAATGCTCCCGACCTAGGACAAGAACGTATTGCTTGTCGCCTTGATTCCAATGGTGCGAATGACACTCAAATCCGAGCTCATAGGAGGGAGATAGAGCTCTTCAAAGTTTGACATGACAAGGGGAAAAGTGGGGCCCACAGTGCGCCACATGACATCCCAATCAGCAAGTGGGAACCATGGATTACACGACAGTCGACTAATGGCTTATTAGCCATTGACACTTGGTGCTCATCAATTCGTTCCTTATCTCCTACAAAAAAAAAGAAAATAATATTAAAATCGCACGAAAAATCATTTAATATGGCAAAAATCATATAAAACAAAAAAAAATCATTAAAAAAAGAGATCATACATTAAAATGTTGATATCAAAACAAAACCATATAAATTATGGTTAGAAAAAACATGAATAAATCCATTCATAGCATGGTTTGTTATATCACAAAAATCATGTGAATACAAATCCTACTGAATTTTTCAAAAGGTTAATGGTGTGTTTATGTTAAATTTATTATGGTGTATAACCATATAACACCATATCCTATATTTAAAATGAAAAAAAAAAAAAAAATCAAAACGTGCCCAAAACATGTCAATGGTTACCAAAAAATCCACACCCGTTTTGTAATAAAAAAGGCAAGCTCCAAGGTTTGCATGGGCAGGATTTGATCCCCTACCCCATGCTTCTCATTGCCTAAGCTTACCATTGGCCCAACAACCATCTCATGAATATCTTTGCCCAAACAACATTTAAAAAGCCCCGACTTTCATTTGCACAGGAAGAATGGAAAACGAACGGAGAACTAACATAACGTGGAGCACCGCACAGTAGCGCAAGGTGGAACCAGGTGTCGGAACAATGTGGCATGGATTTCGAGACAGGAATCCTTTGATGCTATGAGGAATTTTTGAGATTCCATGAGGAGATAAAAATTCATTTTATCAGAATGTAATCAAGTTTACAATCATTTTTCTCATATTTTCATAGGGAATGCAATGGCGAGGTTGGATTCACCTTTTGAGCAACGGATTTGTAGATTCCCAGTGGAAGAGAATCTTGAGGGAATATTTTAGATTCCTTGGAGGCTGAAATTTCCCAGATTCAGAATGCAACCAAATTTATACTCATTCTTCTCAGAATTTCGTAAGGATCTCAATGGCAAGATCAATTTTCTGATTTGAGTTGCATATCTCCAGTGAACCTAGAAGAGGGAATCTTTGGAGAATCGCAAGGGAATCTTAAAGATTCCTATAAGCCCAGATTTTTCCGGTGTCAGAATTCAGAAAATGGATAGTTGATTTTACACTTTACGATGACACAAATTCAATGGTGCAGTCAGTTTTTGCATCTAGGCCTTTTATTTTTCTACCATTTTCTAGATTGGAGTGACGTTGTTAGATTTCAGAGTGTGGACAGTCGATCTTATGCCATGCGACGCCATGATTCCGATGGTGCATTCAGATCCAGCAACTGAGTATTCTATTCTTCAACCAACAACAGAGTTGAGGATATGGAGTGTTTTTGTCATGTACTTCTTTGATCATTTGTTGTGATATGTATTATGTTGTTTCGATTCCTGCTTGATGTATGATGCAGAATCTATGTCTATTTCATCTGAGATGTATTAATCATGGATTGTATGTATATTTTGATTGAGATGTCTTTGTTGACATGATGGCAAGATACTCATTGTCACCATGGGTGTTTTGGTTGAGATCCCTTTGATGCCATGATGTCAGGATACTCATGATCACCATGTATAAGTTTATGTCATGCTGATAGGAGGTCTATTGTGACTGATAGTTCTTGTAGCAGAACATATCTTGGAGAGACTTTTCAACTCATGTAGAGGGCACATGTCCTGTATGGCAAAAAACATTGTCCATGTACATCTTCACCATTTCCAACAATAAATGAAGTGACCAACACCATTTTGAAACTAGGCCCAGAGACATAGTCCACACTAGACAAACTCCGTTATCAATGTCTTGTGTTTTATGTTGTTGATTCTTGTCATGTTCCCTCTTCTTTATAACATGCACATATGTTCCTTTATGCTTTTTTAAATGCAATTCTAACAACATCACAGAAGTAAAAGATCTTGGTTAAATCGGGGAGTTGAGTCAACTCGGATCACTCAGCGTCCCTCATTCTCGGCCTCCTCCTCCTTTTTGACCTCCCCTTCTTTCTCAACATCCTTCATTTCGCTGCCTCATCTCCACCCTCAAGCCCTTCCTCCTTCACCCTGCTTCAACATAATTTTTTCACTAATTTTTTCTTAAACATTTCCCTAAAAAATTTAACAAAAAATTTCTCAAAAAATGTCTGCGTTGGCATTTGGATTTGAAGATTCTTGGTAACTTGGGCAACTTATCTCCAAGTATCTTCAAGCCCCTAAGGGTTGATTGGTGCACATCTTCTAAACCCTTACCTCATTTCATTGATCTAATTGAAAGCAAGACTATACTGATATAGAATTTCAGTTAACTAAAGTTTAACAACGAATTTAGTTTGTAGTGTTTTATTGCAAGACATTTCAAAAATAGAATTATTTCCAGAAACTTTTGCATGTTAATTGACAAATTTATGAGTATTTCACTATTTTTTTCAGTAATTTATTTCCGAGTTTTAAAATTAAATGCATCACTAGATTAGAAATAGTTGAACTCGGAAATTTTCTGAATTATTATTTATCAGTTTGTCATTTGAAGTTTATGTTGTTACACGTAAGAAAATTATGAATCTTGAATGGTTATAAGATCTTTGGTTTAAAATAAATTGTTGGCATTATCATTTTTTGTAAGAGCAGATTATTAGAATTGATATTTCAGACTTTGCACCTAATTCTTGTAATATGAGTTTAAACACTTAATTTAAATTATGAAGTACATTTGTTTTTTTACATGCTCATTTAGGAAGGATTAATTTAGTTTTACTTATGCATCTAATGATCTATGATTGAGTATTTCGTACAAATGGACTTCTAAATTTAAAGTGTTTTATTTCTAGCATTTTACATTGGTTTCCTATTGTGTTTTCAATAATTACTTGTGCATACTTCATATTTTACATCTCTGGTATAAGTATTTGTATTTACATTAAGATCATTTTTTTGAGCCTTAAGTTAAAAAACACTAATGACATATTTCAGAAATAACTCATATTTTAGGCTCTTCTTTCACATCATTTCACTGCATTTGCATACTAAGCTAGTTCGTGCATATTAAAATTTGACTTCCAAGCATAAGCTTGGTTGATAGAAACATTAAGGGATCAAACTTAAAACAAACATTTAACTAAAATTAACCAAGTCCTTGCATTTCACATAGCTTCAAGTTTTGCATTTGCATATAAGATAGTCGAATCATTCAGCAACAGTTTTCCATCCATTACTTGGACTTTATTTCCTTCGCAAGATAGTTGACTCCACAAGGCATTGGTATCATTTTCTTCAAATCAAATTGAATCCTTTAAAATATTATGCAATCTAAACAAATATTGGTTGCTTCGCTGTGTCTCCCAAATTGGTTGGTCCCCAACTAATCTTTCCTCATTCCATTTCCATAAGGTCTAGCCCCCTTAGTCTGCTATTGGGAGATAACTCAAACAAAGATATTGGAGATCAGTGTGACAACCCCCGATCTGAGCCGTTGCCATGGTGCCTAGACATGCTGTGCGAAAACAAGAAGCAAAGGTGTTTCTACAACTCACAAGAAGGAATCATGGAGAGAGTGGAGGATGTTACAAGATAAGAAGAAGAAGTAGGGTGCTTCTAGTACTGACAACGACACTTCTAAGAAGGGCGTAGTTCATTGTACAAGGATCACTGTGATTATGAGCACTAGGAGTTGGGTAAGTGTTGCAAGCAGTGATGTTGATGACGAGAGACTTCCTAATTTTGGAATTACCTCCCTCACTAAGAGGGAGTGTTGATCTGTGTAGTTTGGGAGGTACTCCAAGCCCTAGGGTTCAGGGTTTGGGGGGCGAAGCACCACAAGGGCAGCTTGTGGGCTTGGAACCCAAGTATGGGGTTTTGCACCCATCGAAATTTGGGTCAAAACGATGATGAATTTGAGCTTGGGAAAATTTGAGATGACAAAGCTTGGTGAACCGATTCCAACGCTCCAAATATCACTCAAATCGGAGCTCTAGAAACGAAGTTATGAATTTTTGAAGTTGACTAGTAATTATTGTTTTTCGAGTCATGTAGGCTTGATGTAAAATTCGTTCAATAGTTGGGTCTCTTCATGAATTCGTGGAGCCCTCATTTTGAGTATAAATATGAGATGTATTATTTGAGCATCCAATTAAGAGCAATAAATCCTCCATCGAGATTTGAATTTGGAGGCCTAGCTACAGTTAGAAGGACTTGGGACAACATGCAAGGAGGCTGAGGAACAACGTTAAGGGCTTGTGTTTGAGGCCAAGTTGTTGGGCAGGAGTGCGGACTCATTGCATGACTTTTTTATGGGTTAATACAGATCCGAGAAGGGCTCTTTCAAGTGTCGATTAGTGCAGGGAAGGCAGGCAGTGAAGGTCGAGTAGGAGAGGGACATAAAAAGGTTGTCTTGAGGCTGTTTGGGTTGGTTTAAGGGAGGCCGCATCAACAACTAGCTGCTATGCTAGGCTGCAGGCCATAGCCAGCAGCTAGAGGCCCTTTAAGGGAAACATCTAGGTGGACATGCCTAGCAAGGGGCAATGTGGGTTAAGAGGTGTCTTCCCTTGGAGATCCGCAACCTTAAAAGGCTCATCTTGTTGACTGTGTGTAGGGTGGAGGGCAGCGTTGTGTGCCATAACCAGAGGCGCAATGACAGCAAAAGGAAAATGGAATTTTGTGAAGGTGTGTTGGGTCAAAGTATTGACAAGATTTGGACCAGTTTACCTTACAACTCGTGGGAGTGAATTTGAAGACGAGATTGGGTGATCGTGTGTCTTCATCAGAGCAGATCTTGCAGTGATGTGATTAGGTGCCATAGATTTGATTGGAGGGTAGTGTGTTGGCTACCCAAAGTAGCCCTAGAGCAACATACAAGAAGGATGTTGTTGGTGGATGATTGGGTGAAGTATTACAACATTATGAGTAGCTCTTTGATGGATGAAAGAGGCTACTAGAAGGCAGATTAGATCTCAAGTATTGGCCAGCCTAGAGAGCAGTTTGATGAGCCCGTGTACATGCAACAAAAGTGACTTGCAACATTGTTAGGAGGCAACCCTCTTGGAATCTCGATGTGTAGTGGCCTTCATGAACTAAGGCACTACTAGTGAGCAGTACGAGATTGAAGGATCGACAGGACAAGATACAATATCGAAGTTGCACAACGAAGTTTTTCATTGTATCTTGTATACCATAAACTATTTTATTATTTAGATTTGGTTTAATATAACGAATATTGGGATTGTACAATATTGTACAATTTTTTTAAAAAACGTGTATATTTGTGCATATGTGATTTACTGCTTTATTTTTCCAATGTGCAAAGTAGTTTATGGTTTATATTCTTGGTTTGGTAGCGTCAGTGATTTTAAGACTTTAACCTAGACCCAAGGCCGTGGAAATTCAATAGTAGGATGATGTGGCATCACCTACACCACCATATGAGCCCTTATAGAGGGTCTACAAGCATCTTCAACTTACTTGGAGACCCATGAGGTCACTTGTGTGCCCTCACAACCGTTAGGAGCACCACGGGTTTATTATGTGGAAAATGTAGGTTTTAATCCCGTACATAAATCACCTACATACGAATTCTAAAACACAGAAAATAAACAATGGGAGAGCATAACACATAAAACACATATACACAGAGATTTTCCCCTGGATCCCAAAACCGGGACTACTAGCTTGATTTTTCATTATCTTCCTCTCAATGTTACAATACATATTTATACATGTCGAAGCATCCAATACCATGGACCGAAAACCATCGCGTCCAAAACCATGGACCAAAAACCATCGTGTCCAAAACCATATGCGAAAAACATGCACAAAACCATAGGTAGGTCCGCCCAACCTAATATAGGGTCTCCATAGAGTGGGCTTACCTGCACCCCTCAAACTCCCTGTGACTCCCCTTGTTACGCAATAGGCGCAACGAAGGGGGCTCTCCGCCCCCCTTCTAACCCCTGGTTAACTACGTGGGATAGTGGTGGAAAGAATATAACACAATCCAACATTCTCCCACTTGTTGTTTTCTTTCCACAGGGGGCCATAAGAGAGCTTAGTCATTTATCCAGCCCTGCAATTCCCATTGCTTCTCTACACCAAGAAAACTTCTCAAAGCTCACAGATTTTGTCAATGCATCTGTAGTATTCTTCAAAATGTCCACCTTTACCAGCAACACCTCTTTGTCTTCTATCATATCCCTCACAAAGTGATACTGAACATCAATGTGCTTTGTCTTTGAATGATATGCAGGGTTCTTTGCCAAAAAAAATGCACTTTGGCTATCACAGTCTATCCTTATAGCTCCCTGTACTAACCCCATACTTGACCACAATCTCGGAAACCAAACTGCGTCCTTGCCTACATGAGTGGTTGTCATGTATTCTGCCTCTGTAGTTGATAGTGTCACTACAAATTGTTTCTTACTCATCCAACTGAGTGCACCTCCAAATAGGTTAAACACATACCTACTTGTAGATCTTCTTTCATCCAGATTTCTAGCCCATTCTGCATCAAAAAAGCCACGAATATCCAACACTCTGTCCAATCCTTGTCTTCCTTGGTAGCACAAACCATAATCATTAGTGCCACGCAAATACCTGAAAAGCCGCTTCACTGTTGTTCAATGCTCCTTCCCTGGTTTTGACATAAACATGCTCAATACTCCCACTGCATCTGCAATGTTTGGTCTAGTACAGACCATCGCATACATCAAGCTATTGACTACACTTGCATATGGAACACGGGACATGTCCTCTTCCTCTTCTTGTGTCTTGGGACACTGTTCAGCAGATAACTTTACACCTATAGTGATAGGAACCTTCACCGGTTTACTATCCTACATATTAAGCCTCTGCAATATTGTCTCGACATACTTCCTCTGGTTTAACCAAAGCTTCCTTTCTGTCCGATCTCTTTTAATTTCCATGCCCAAAATATAGTTTGCATCACCAAGATCTTTCATGTCGAATTTGGAGGACAAATGGGTCTTCAAATCCTGGATAATTTCTTTGTCATTTCCAACCAGCAACATATCATCCACATACAAGACTAGATAAATAACACGGTCACCAATTAATTTAAAATACACAGTGATCTGCTTTGCTTCTGATGAAGCCAAGTCCTTGTATAAATGTATCAAATTTCTGATATCACATCCTTGGTGACTGTTTTAACCCATACAGAGACTTCTTTAACTTGCATACCAGTTCTTTCTTACCTTTCATCGCAAAGCCTTCAGGTTGCTTCATGTAGATTTCCTCTTCCAGATCCCCGTGAAGAAATGTTGTCTTTACATCCATCTGTTCTACCTCAAAATCAAAAGCAGCAGCAACAGATAAAAGTAATCTAATAGAAGTTACCTTGGCAACAGGAGAAAAAATATCACCAAAATCAATTCCTGGCACCTGGGAATAACCTTTTTCTACCAACCGAGCTTTATATTTCTCCACCATTCCTTCTGCATTTGTCTTCTTCTTGAACACCCATTTGCTGCCAATGGGTTTCCTTTCAGCCGGCAAATCCACCAGATCCCAAGCCTCGTTTTTGTGTAAAGATGCCATTTCATCAACCATGGCCTCTTTCCAGAGTTTTCCATCCTTCTAATCTACTGCTTCCTTCATAGTTTTGGGATCATCATCAGCAATAGATAAAGAAAAATTTGAACAGAAAGCAAGTGGACTACACCTTTTTGATTGCCTTCTTTCTTGAACTGATCTTATCACACCCGGAGTTTGTGGCTCTTCATCTTCTAATTCCTCCTCTATTGTAGAGTCTGATTCTTCCTCCTTTAGCTCAAACTCTATCTTCTCAGGTTCTTATGGTTGGAGTTCATGTTTAATAACATCTTTCACTTCTCTGAACACCACATCTCAGTTGTACACAACCTTCCTTGTTACTATGTTCCAAAGCTTATAACCCTTTAAACCATCCTTATACCCAATAGAGAAGCACTTTTCAAATTTACTATCCAACTTGGTTCATTTCTCCTTTGGAACATGTACATATGCATCACATCTAAATACCCTCAGATGTGAAAGAGAGGGTTTCTTACCATTCCATACCTCTTGTAGACTCTTATCCTCCAACTCTGATGAAGGTGATCTGTTGACCAGGTAACATGCTATCTCCACCGCCTCTGCCCAGAATTCCTGTCCTAACCCAACACCACTGAGCATGCTTCTCGCCCTTTCCATCAACGTCTTGTTCATTCTTTCTAAAACTCCATTTTGTTGAGGTGTATATGGAGTAGTCTTCTGTCGTGCTATACCACACTTCTTACATAATTCTTCAAATTCCTTAAGGAAAAACTCTCCACCACTATCTATCCTCAGCACCTTTATCTTCTTCTCTGTCTGGTTTTCCACCAGAGCCTTAAGTTCTTTAAACCTGTCAAAGACTTCAGATTTCTTCTTAAGGAAATATATCAATGTATTCTTTGAGAAGTCATCTATCAATGATACATAGTACACAAACTTACCCAGTGATGGAACCTTCACAGGTCCAAACAAATCACTGTGCACAAGCTCTAATATCCGTTTCGCCCTCTTACCACCAAAGGGGAAACCCACCCGATTTTGCTTCCCATATACACAATTTTCCCATATTACTCATAACTTCTACCATACCTTTACCATGAAGTATTCGAAGGCCCTTCTCTCCAATATGTCCAAGCCTTTGATGCCACAGTATGGTCTTCTCTCCAAAGACCACTAGATTTTCTGCTCCACTTTCAGGACCCACAGAACTGTAGCACCCATCAACAAGAGTGCTACCTTGCAGCTTGTACAGAGTTCCAATTCGAACTCCTCGCATCAATACCAGTGCCCCTGAACCATCTTGTAGGTATCCTTCTCGAAAATTGTTTTTACACCTGCATCATCCAGCTAGCTTACAGAAATCAGATTTCTGGCCAATGTAGGAATATGCAGAACACCTGGAAGTGTTTTAACCCTTCCACCTTGCAACTTCAACTTTACTTTTCTACGAACAATGATTCTATCCTTTCTGTCATCCCCCAAGAAGACATCACCACTATCATATTTCTCATACTCATAGAACCACTCTATATGGGGAGTGAAGTGAAAGGATGCACCTGAATCAATCAACCATGCTTCTTGATCTACATGTGTACTTGAAGAAGCCAATTACACATCCCCACCTTCATCTGAGGTGGTTTTTGCCTCTGTAGAAGGAGCATCATCAGATCCCTTCCATTTATTAGGAGCTTTAGATTTACAGTCCCTTTTGTAGTGCCTCTCCTTTCCGCATTTCCAGCACACCACCTTTACAGGTTTTCCTGGAGATTTAGATATCCCTTTAGATTTAGACCTCCCACTCAATGACTTATTTTTGTTTCTATTTTGGGACTGTCCTCGTACAGACAAGGAATCACCATTCTGGCTCTCCATATTTTTCCATCTCATTTCCTTTGTCAGCAAGGATGAGACTATTTCATCAAATTGCAAGGTAGTTGCATTGCTACCTATTGCAATAACCAGACTATACCACGAATCTGGTAGAGAACACAACAAACTGATGCACTTAGCTTCATCTGAAATTTTAATATCAATAGATAATAACTGACTTACCACAGTGTTAAATGCATTCAAATTCTCTGTCACCGAATCTCCATCTTTCATCCTCAAGTTATACAGCTTTTTCCGTAGGAACAATTTATCACCAGAGACTTAGATTGGTACAAAGTCCCTAACGTATCCCACAAATCCTTCGCCGTAGCTTCCCCTGATGCATTCAGTAATACTAAATCTGAGACACACAATCGTATTGTGCTCTTTGCCTTCTGATCCAACTTCTTCCATTCTTCATTGGACACTCCCGTCGGTTTAGTACCTGGATCTACCGTGATCCACTGATCTTTATCCACCAACAGATCCTCCATCTTGAGTTTCCATAACTCAAAACTCTGACCATTAAATTTCTCGATCTATATCTTTCCACTGCTCACCATCTTCTTTCACCACCAGAATTGATCCCGCAGATCTCCCACTGAACAAGGTCTACCACAGGCCCGAGCGAAACCCCTCAGCAACAAAAGCGTCCACTTGAAGCCAAAACAACTCTAATACCAAATGTAGGTTGTAGCCCCGTACAAAATTCACCTACATATGAATTCTAAAACACAAAAAATAAACAATGCGAGAGCATAACGCATAAAACACATATACACAGAGATCTTCCCCTGGATCCCAAAACCGGGACTACCAGCTTGATTTTTCATTATATTCCTTTCAATGTTACAATACATATTTATACATGCTGAAGCGTCCAATATCATGGAACAAAAACCATCGCGTCCAAAACCATGGACCAAAAACCATCGCGTCCAAAACCATGTGCGAAAAACATGCACAAAACCATAGGTAGGTCCGTCCAACCTAATATAGGGTTCAAAACCAAAATTTACCGGGCCGCTGCCTTGGACCCCATAGAGTGGGGTTATCTACACCCTTCAAACCCTCTGTGACTTCCCCTGCTACAAAATAGGCGCAACAAAGGTGGGGGCTCTAACCCCCCTTCTAACCCCTCGATTAACTATGTGGGCTAGTAGTGGAAAGAATATAACACAACCCAACAAAGAACAAGGGGCCAACCCCTTGTCCATTACTTTGGACATCGAACTCATCATTTTGGCACTTATGGACTTTATCAGGCCTCTTAAAAAGCCCAAAAACATCCATTATTGATTATTCGACCTCTTGGGAGGCTTATTATTTTATTTGTGAGCTAGTTTGGCAGGCTTGTCACCAATAGATGGTTATTTGCACATTATTTTAGTTGATGGGCTAATGTAGGCTCAGATTAGGTAATTCAAACTCCTAATGAGTGTATAAACATGAGATACATGAATTCATTTGTATCATCACTTTGGATTTATCATTCATCCCTTTAGAGAATTTCACACTTTTTCTGGGATGATGAATTGGAGCATGGATCAATTTTGATGTTTGGATTGCAGTATTTTATCTTGGAGCTTCTTTATTGTCAAACTGTTGATGGTTGGATATGTTCTATTACATGTAAGTACACACATTTAATGATATTCTTGTTTTACTTTTGTCATATGCATTCAATGGGATTTTCGTTATACTAGGGCTAATTGCTGCATTGCATAATTGCAAAATTGTGGAATTATTGTTTCTATATAGCATCTCTCCATGTTTGGGCCATGTATATGAATGAAATATCCTAGGGATAATTCCACAGGTAAATTTATATTGATAAGCCATTTCCTTTTGCCAAGCGAAGTATAAAAGCTTTGAGGTCTCTTCTTCTTGCCCTAAAGGCCAAGTGAAGTAGTCCTTAAGGCCTTCTTGACCGAAATACGAGTTCCTTTCTCATCATTCTCGTAGACTCCATTCTCCCCAAGGGATTAGGCATTGGTACACCAATAAGTGATCACCCAAAGAACAATTTTTCTCCACCTCTGCCTTTCTCTTCTAGGTCTATCCAAGTTGGGTCACCTACGACATCACTTTCTTGATAGAATAGCAAAAGAAAAGTTGGATCTCATAGCCTCTACTGTGCTAGTGTGTTCTCAAGGCATCCTCCAATTTTGAAGCCATTCCGACAGTGGAGAGGTGAGATAACCCAAATCCTAGCTCTAAGATCAAACTTTGCTCTGGTATTCCCTAGGCTAACACCTCATAGGATCAATTTGACACTTTTAACAGGAAATTCTTGCTTTGATCCTTTCCCCTTCCTTGTCTTGGTTAAGAACATCATTGGTTGTTAGATTCATCCTCTGTATCCTAACCTAGGTCCACTTGGTCCTGTGTGGTCCCATACTTTTGAAAGGTCAATTATTCAATAACCATTCGGGAAGTCAAGTTCAATAAGGATTTTAGGATTGGGAAACTCCTTTACAAGGCATATTCCTCTAACTTAACCCTGAAATCCTCCCCTCCTTATCCTAGAAATCTTTGTACCTTGCTTGAAGAGCAAGTAAGCTCCATTCTTTACCCCCTTCTGGGAAAAGGATCATTGGGGTCACTTCACATCCATTTGTTGATCCATCCTTCATAAGTGACTTCCATATATCGAGTCTCCTCCCATCGGTGAAAGTCCATAAATAATAGGGAGTCTTATCTGAGGTGACAGTGAGTTAAGTCTCCATTGTTGCCCTTAGTCTAGTAGTTGTCCCCTCTGGGAATCCCCTTTAAGCCCCTTGCTAGTTTGAGCAGTAACATTTTGGCATTGTTGCAGGGGACACGAAACGTTGTTTGGTTCCCCATACGAGAGATCAACATAACATTATTGGCAACTCCATGGGAAGAACAAAGCCCTAGTTCTTCATTGAACTTAAAAGTCAATGTTTGTAGGGTGAAACAAGCATTTGTTAAGGAAATTTCATTCACCCTAGCGACTCCCATGTCATTAAGGACCCAACAACATGTTGACCACATATATTCCTACCATAGATATGGCAGGGACCCCAAGATATCCTTCATCGAAATCCTTGAAGAATATGCCAATGTTTGATGGGAACCCACATTCTGTAGCGAACCACATGGTAATGTTCATAAGGTACCTTTCAAAGAAAAATATAACTCTACCTTGTGACCAAATGGAATTGTTTTTCCTATCCATTGCCCTAAGCACTGATGGCTTGAGTCATGTAAACCTAAAAGCATTCCTTCTCTTCCAATGTTGACTACGCACTTCTTGTTGCATGAAGGGTCGAGTTTCCAATCTCATGAAGACATATCCCAAATGTTAGATATGGCCCTTCGAGAGGAGAAATTTATTGAATATGGTTGTATGCTTGAGGAAGAGTCTCTTATTGATGCATACTTTAATGATGGTGCCAAAGGAGAAACTCATTAATTGGAAAGCATGTCCTCTAAGGATAATGAGGAAGATCTCAACCCCAAGAGCCCTCAAACATTACAAGAATGGATGATGGAATATGAAAAGTCTTGTAGGAAACTGATGGCCACATATAACTCCCAAGAGATTTTCTCCCACTATTGTGAGCAATTGGAAAGGCTTCGTAACATAAAGAGTGAATATAAAGAGATCCCTACCAATGACCTTGTTCTTGAGGCATTTTATCAAAATCATGAAGTAAATACCTTGGATATCATTCTTTGGGAATGGATGAAGGAAAAGTCCTCCCTGTCTAAAGAAGAATATGAATGGCATCCTAACCAACACCAAATATATAGTGAAGAATGGGAGGATTCTGAGGAAGATCATGATAGTCGAATACATGAAGAATCTACGAGTGACTTTTGGGTTGTTGATTGGGGAATTGGGTATGATTATAGAAATGAAGACCCCATGGTTTCTCAAGTCCATAAGAATGAGCTTAGGGAAGAAGAAAATGACCTACCCCTTCTGAATAACAATGTTGGTCCTTATGAAGCCATTCCTAGTGGTTGGAAATGTCTCTTCTTTATGTTCCAAGATGATTCAATCAAAGAAGAGCCTTCCAAGATTGTGGCAAATTATGATGACTCTAATATAGAAGAAATTGAGGAATATTCTTTCCTAGGCCATGCACAGATAAATGGATTTTCTTCATGTTTGAGTGTTCCTCCCTTTGCCTTGGAAATAGATGTTTGTGACGATGTTCATTCCCCTAGTCTTGATGAAGAGCTTCTTTCCCCTATGAAGGACCAAGAATCATGGTTTTTCCCTAAATACGATGATGGGTCCACTTCTTGTTTTCAAAATGGCCAAAATAGTATCATCCTAAACATGTCTAAGTATTTCACTCCTTCTTACCCTAAGGATGATAGGCCCGAGATAGTTCTTCATCAAAGATTAATATACTTGGTCATTGACATTTCCATCTCCTGGTTGGAGGATCAAATCCAATCCTCTTGACTTGTGTCTTTTCCTTCTTCCAGGGTTCCCTTCTATGGCATGTGGGTCTCTTCTTTTAGCACCTCCCTCCCTCGCAACCCCTCATATCATTGTTCCCATTTGTATTGTTAGTTCTGCTGCAAAAATAATCATGGAAGCATGCATTCTTGTATTGATGAATTGAAATGTTTGTTGCATTGGGTCTAAGATTATACCTAACAATTGAAATTGTATGCTATGTGTTAGTTTTTGTAGCATCAAATGTCTTATAGCCACGAAATTTTGTGGAGAGGCTAGAATACATGAGATCGCTAAAACCCAAAAATCATTTCTGGAGATTCTGCCTAGAAATGAATTAATTAGATTATTAACTAGTTTTTAAATACTTCCTAAGTCTAAACTTAGGGAATATGGTTAATTAATCAGTATTAATTAAGTCAAAGTGTGAATGATCTAGAAACTCAAATGGATCGATCCGAAGATGATTCTAGCCATTGATTGAGTTCTAATATTTTTCGTTGGTACTCCAACAGAGGGTTATAAGAGGAGGTCGAAGTGGTGATGGAGAAGTCAATTGAATAGTTTGATTTCCTTGGCAGATCAATTTCCTTAGTAGAAGCATTCAGTTGTCGGAGAGAGAGCCAAATATCAAAGCATCGAGTGAGGGGCAAGGATGGTGATCCGAATGAAATTTTTCCAGATCCAGAGAGGCAACAGAAAGAGGGCCGAGTTTTTCTAGGGAGGCAACGAAGTTGCTTCAGAGAGGGTAGTTCGATTTGTTGGGGAGAAAATTCGTTCTTAGTTCTAGTGGCTGGGCATGTTGGTTTCTGGTAGCATCAAATGTGCTCTAAGTCTCAAATTTTGCAAGGAGTCTTAGACACATGTATTCCCAAATACCCAGAAATCATTTTTGGAAATTCCAACCGGAGATAGTTTTATTAAAATAATTGACTATTTTTAATGGGACCCTAAATCTAAACTTGTGAAATTAAATTAATTAATGGGTATTAATGTAAATTGTGGGTGAAACTTCTAGAATAAGGCGAAGATCAAGTCAATATGATCCTAAACATTACTAGGATCTAACCTAGGTTGTTGATTGATCAACAAGAGGATTATAAGAGAAGGTTTGATGGGCACTTGGAGAACACACTAGAGGTAGATAGTCAGTTACCCGAGTAAGATCGATCTTCTCACTAGTCGAAGTTTGGCAAGAGAAAATCGAATCAGAGGGAGAGTTGCAGGTGAGAAAGGAAGAGAGGGCATCAACATCTTTCAAGAGTCCAAGACAGCAAGACACAGAGAAGGGAGAGATAAGAAAGGAGGAGGTTAACATAGAAAGAGGCAAAGCAGAGGAAGGTTGACGCTGGAGCTACATGGGTAGCAAGACATTGGGCCAATGTGAGGAAATTGATGCAAAGGGATACAAAAGGATTTAGAGGGAAGAGGAGTAATTCACCTAGACCAGAGATTTGTTAGGAAGCATCTGTAAATTTCTCACTTTTGTTTTGCTGGTGGTAACTTGTACATGAGATTTTGCTTAAGAATAATAAAGAAACCCTCATCTGCTACACCGGTTTTTCCACATTGGGTTTCTCCAGGGATGATTGTCCAAAACTAACTTTGTCATTGTGATTGTATTTGTGTTAGTATTTTTCTTTGCATTTACTTTCTGCAATATTTTAATTGTGAAGGCTGCAATAGAATATATTTTGATATTTTCCATGAGAACACTATGAATATCTTATTTTTGAGATAATAAGTAGAAGAAATAATATTAATCACTGCAGTTGGATTTCTATTTAGAAATTTTCACATGGTATTAGAGCTTAGGTAAAGCAGAAGAAAGGAGTCGGAAGACCCAACATTAAAGGAAGAGAGGAATTTGAAATTCCTACGGGGGTAGTAATTCGAATCTCCAAGGGGTTTGCATAGTTCAAGCCAGGAGGATTAGATTTTCATGATAAAACTCTCTCCGAGTGAGGCGACAGAGGTAATTTTTCCTAATCGAAATCTCTCAGCGGCAGAAGGAATAGTGTAACAGAAGATTCAACGAGAGGGTTTTTATCAGGTGGGACGCAATTTTTCCTGCAGTAGTTGCTGGGGCAGGATAGCGTTAGAAATCAACACAAGATGGATACTCAAAGTTTCTCAGAGTTGTCTACCAAATTAGAAGAAGAATCTGTATGTCTAGCAAATTTAGCGCCAACAGATGTTTGGTACATTGATAGCGAGGATTCATCTCATATGACTGGAGTATGAGAACATTTCTTGAGTTACAAGAAGAACAAATGGACTTCTAGATTACTATGGGAAACAAAACGAAATGTACTCAAGTAGGGAGAGGCACCATGTCATTTCAACCGGAAGCAGGGACTAGCATCTGAGCCACGAATGTTCTGCATGTGCCAGGATTAGGAATGAACTTGATTTCAGTGTCTAAGTTACAGGACAAGGGATACGATGTATACTTCATAGGAAAGAAAGTATATGTCAAGCATCCAAGCTGGAAGAAGAAAAGACAAATTGGGATTCGAAGCAACAAATTGTATAGGTTGAAGTTTGAGTCACCAATGGCACTGATAAACATCAACTATAATGGTTAAAAGAAATGAAATGAATTATGGCACATGAGAATGGGACACTTACACGATGGAGCATTGAGGATGCTCAAAGAGAGTGTTACAGGAGTACCATCCCTTACTAGTGAGCATGATGACTTATGCCAAGGATGCATGCTAGGGAAGTACACTAAAGCAATTTTTTCTAGAAGTAACAATAGAGCAGAATGTGTATTGGGATTGATACACTTAGATATCTATGGTCCAATGTCCATAAGAGCTCTTAGTGGTGGCAAATACTTCGTCACTTTTATTGATGATCACTCTAGAAAAGCCTGGATCTCTTTCTTAAAGACCAAGGATGAGGTCTTTGATTGATTTAGAGAGTTTAAGGCTCTCATTGAAAACATGACAAGGAGTAGGAGAATGATCAAATAGAATGGAGTAGCAGAATGAAAAATAGAACTATTGTTGGGGCAACCAAAGCTATGTTGTATGATCGGGATCTACCGAAGTATTTTGGGTAGAATCTCGCAACACAACGGTGTATATCTAGAATAGAACTCCTCATAGAGCATTGGGAAAGAAAACACCTGAAGGGGTCTTCATAGGGAAGAAGCAAGAAGTCAGTCATCTCAGGATTTTCGAAAGCATGGCATATTGTCACATTCCAGACCAGAAGCGCAATAATCTGGATCAGACTGCAGAAAAGGGGTATCTCGTAGGATACAACAAGACCTAAAAGGCATACAAAATCTACATTCCTAGCAGCAGGAAGATTGTAGTGAGATGGGATGCAAAGTTCATGGAGGATAGAGCTTTCAGGAAATCTCGTGAGATGCCTACAGAAGATCAACCAGGAGATGTTTCACTAGTCCAGGAGCAACAGGGGCAGCAAGGAGGACAGACCCCTGGATCGAGTACAGTGACTAGTACCAGTATCTCCATAGAAGGAGGAAATCCATATAGTTCTCAATAGATGAACAACAGGATCAGGAGGAGGAGTTGATTGAGCTTCCCACCACCAGTGGTAGAGCCACCAGAGAAGTACGACATACACTAAGGGACGTAGAGGAGTTTGTTGGAGCTCCTAGAACCAAGAAAAGGAAACGTAGACAACCTGACAGATACCAGACAATGGTAGGTCAGGTTGAAAAACTCTCTAGCTTTCAAGAAGTTGTTCAACACCAAGTATGGGTGGATGCCATGGTAGAAAAGTACAGCTCTATCATGATGAATGATGTCTGGGAGGTAGTACCTAGACCAGAAGATAAATTAGTTGTAGGATAACGGTGGATCTACAATATCAAGTATGCTGCAGATGGTAGTATAGAGAAGTAAAAGGCTAGGTTCATGGCAAAGGGGTATGCTCAGAAAGAAGGAATAGACTATGAAGATACCTTTGCCCCAGTTACTCGATACACCTCTATCAAATCCGTTATATCCATAGCAACCCAAATGGGATGGGGGATTCACCAAATGGATGTCAAGACAACATTCTTGAACGGGGTGATAGAAGAGGAGGTGTATATAAAACAACCCGAAAGCTTCGGAAATCATGAAAAGAGAACTCATCTTTGTAGACTAAAGAAAGCCCTGTATGGGCTCAAGCAAGCACCCAGAGCATGGTATGATCAGATTGATAGTTACTTACAACAGTTGGGATTTGTCAAAAGTGATGATGATCCCAATCTCTACTACTTAATGATAGATAATGAGCCACTTATTCTAGTATTATATGTGGATGACTTGTTTTTAACATGGTCATCTAGGCTGATACAGGATTGCAAGAAAAATTTTGAAGCTAAATTCGACATGAAGGACATGGGGTTGATGCATTTTTTTCTAGGGTTGGAAGCTTGGTAGAAGAATGAGGAGATTTTCCTTGGGCAAGGAAGATATGCTACAAAGATTCTGAAGAGATTCAAAATGCAGGATTTTCGACCCATGTCTACTCCCATGATCACCAACTAGAAGAAAAAAGATCCATCAGGAGATAAGGTAGTGGATCCCACCTTATATAGACAACTCATTGGGTCACTCATGTATCTGGTCAACACTAAGCTAAGCATTTGCTTTGTTGTCAACACTCTTAGTCAATTCATGGTGGAACCAAAAAGGTGCATTGGGTGGAAACTAGACACATTCTTAAATATGTGCGTGGAAAAATCGGATATGGATTGAAATACTTCTGAGGGGAGGATGTCAGATTGAATGGGTTCACAGATGCAGATTGGGCAAGTAGTTCAGTAGACCGAAAAAAGTACCTCGGGGTACTGCTTCAGTGTTGGATCAGGGATGATATCTTGGCGCAACAGGAAGTAGAAGTTGGTAGCTCTGAGCTCAGCAGAAGCATAATACATGGCAACCAACACAACTACGTGCAAAGCTATATGGCTTAGAAAACTTCTTGTGAGCTTGCTAAGAAAAAATGATGGAAGCGACCAAGGTTTACTATGATAATCATAGTTGTATCAAACTCTCTGAGAATCCATTGTTTCATGATTGGTCGAAACACATTGATATCAGATGTCACTGTATCAGAGATTGTATTCAACGTGGGGCACTTTAACTGCAATATGTTCCCATAGGAGATCAGGGAGAAGACATACTCAAAAAGGCTCTAGGAAGAACTAAGTTCACTCAGTTCAGAGAGTAGATGGGTATGGTAGAGAATCCTTTTCAGTAGCAGAAACATGTGATTTCTTAGTTACAGTGGCAGAGGGAGTTGCAGTACGGATGCAGTGTTGACAGTGGTAGGGTCAGCAATGGTACATATGAAACATTTGCGCAGTGGTTGGTGGACATCATGTCAAACATCAGTAGCACAGAGGGAAATGTTACAGAACAGATTGATGCTTCAGCAGGTTGCATTGCTAGAGCACATTCCTCGCTAAGAGGGAGCGTTGATTTCTGGTAGCATCGAATGTGCTCTAAGTCTCAAATATTGCATGGAGGCTTACACACATGTATTCTCCAATACCTTGAAATAGTCTTGGGAAATTCCACCCAAAGACAATTTTATTAAAATAATTAATTATTTTTAATCGAACACTAAGTCTAAACTTCGAAAATTAAAATAATTAATGGGTATTAATCTAAACTATGGGTGAAACTTCTAGAAGAATGCAGAGATCAAGTCAATATGATCCTAGCCATTGATAAGATCTAATCTGGGTCATTGATTTATCAACGAGAGGATTATAAGAGAAGGCTTGATGGGCACTTGGAGAACACACCAGAGGAAGATACTCAGTTACCCGAGTAAGATTGATTTTCTCACTAGTCAAAGTTCGGCAAGAGAAAATCAAATAAGAGGGAGAGTTGCAGATAAGAAAGGAAGAAAGGGAATCAACATCTTTCGAGAGTGCAAGACAACAAGATACATAGCAGGGAGAGACAACGAAGAAGCATGTTGATGCAAAAAGAGGCAGGTTGACGTTGGGACTGCATGGGAAGCTAGACGTTGGGACAGCGTGAGGAAATTGACGCAGAGGGACACAGAAGGATTTAGAGGGAAGAGGAGTACTTCATCTGGATCAAAGATTTTTCGAGAAGCGTCTGTAAATTTTCTCACTTCTATTTTATTGGTGGTATCTTGCACATGATATTTTGCTGAAGAATAATAAAGAAACCCTCATTTGTTGCACTGGTTCATTGGGTTTTTCTGGTGATGATTGTCTAAAAATAACTATCATTGTTGTTGGGTGTGGAGCCTGATTATGTTTTGTATTCAAAGGTTTCAGCCGGATGTATACCCCAGGAAGATTGTACACCCCTCCACGCGAGGGGGTACGAGGGGGCCCATCCCCCCCGGTTGGGGGGTCCGAGGGCAACGCCCCCAAATCTAAAAACAGATGTAAAATTGCCTTGTAAAAGTCTAGTAATTTCTAGTCAATCTGGGCCGTTCATTAGGTGGATGATCTGATGGTAGAAATTATGTTTGATTTAGGGTTTTCTGCCCTAAAAGGCAACCCCTCATCATATATGAGGGAATTGTATTGCATCTATGCATATCTGTATTCTTAGTGAGGAAGAGAGAGGAGATTGAGAGCGAAGAGGGAGTTACATCGGATCTGTTGTAGGTTGTATCTCTTCACTTTTCTGGATAATATAATAAAAGAAGGACTGACTATTTCTCCGTGGATGTAACCCAAATTGGGTGAACCACGTATATCTGTGTCTCTCTTGTTTTATGTGTTTTATGTGTTTATATTTTTGCAATATTTTATGTGTTCCATTGCTCCGTAATATATAATTTGCTAACAATTGTGATTGTATTTGTGCCAGTATTTTTCATTGCATTTAATTTCTGCAATATTTTAATTGTGAAGGTTGCAGTAGAATATATTTCGATATTTGTCGTAAGAACACTGTGAATATCTTATTTTTTAGATAATAAGTAGAAAAAATAATATTAATCACTGTAGTTCGATTTCTATTTAGAGTTTTGCTCAGGGAAGAGGTTCTAGAGTGTCAGATAGACGATCTCCTCAGCAATAGGAGGCAGAACGACTTCAATAGAGATCAGTCAAAGGCTTGATGTCATAAACATTTCACAATGCAGCACAGAGGTTGATGCCGAGGATTCAGGAGGCCGAGTTCTCTGTAGGTAGGTTGTGTCGGGATTGTTTGTGGAGGAAGGGTAATTCCCTTCAATAACTTTGCCCATATTTTCTTGCTGTTTGGATTGCCAGTTGGGCATCCATAGATTGTACTCATATTTTTACTATTGCATAGTAATAAAAACCCTTACTTCTGCACCAGTTTTCCCAAAGTGGGTTTTTCTGGGGACATTTGTCTAAAAACAATTGTCTCATATTTTATTTGTGTGTGCTAGCATTTCTCAGTTTCCAATGCTATTTATTTTCCACAATTTTATTTGTGAAGGTTGCAATGTGTTTATTTTGATGTTGTCGTAGCAATAAACTGAATAATTAATTTATTAGTTAGGAGAAATAATACCAGTTTCTGCAATAGGATTCCATATTGGATTTTTCACATTATGCATGTTAGAGTAGAATGCATTGCATGTTGATTTTGCATTAGAACTAACCTAATATGATTTTTCTCATGGTAGATTAGATGCATTTAAACTAAAATTTGCATATTTTATTTTTCTGTTGATTTTACGACCTAACACTAATCATGGGTGATCATAAGACACGTGAAAAACATGTTTCCCCATGGGTTCAATCGTTGATATGTGCAAGTAACAGGTTTGCGGTAACCAAGAGATTGTTGGAGTTCTCGTGACCTCCCATTCAAGTAGCTTTGTCCACTTCTTTGAGAGATCATGTCCTGGTTGGAGCTATATGTTACCCACCATTTTATGGGTGATATTCCTGGGAGACTTTTTTTCTCCAAGATGGTCCTTAGCTGATAGCCAGCAACCGCTTGCAGCCACAAACTAGTTCGTTGTTCCATTTCCCCGCCACCTGATCCATCCATGTGGGCCCTCACCCATCTATCATGATCATATGTTTGAAGGTGGGCCTTCCAAACCTAAAGGTATGTCTTTTCATTTGGTAATTGAGTATTGTAGTTTTCTTATCATGGACACTTCTGGGCATGGATTAATGGGGTGATTCAGTCTATTCTATCATCCCCTAGACCCCTTTTGGATATTAACCTTAGATTCTAGTCTCGTGGGATCTCTTTTACTGACCATTTGGCTTTAGGAAGAGTATTTCATGGGAAACATTGATTTTGGTTGCGTGGCCCCACCCCTTCACCTGCATATATTACTCCCCTTTCCACTCATTATTACCCCATTCATCATTTCTCTCACCTGGGTCCAGATTCTTCCACTAGGGCCACATAGGGCTAGATCTCTCCTTCCTCTTGACCACACCTTGGGTCAGGCCTGGAATGATGCCCCAGAGGTTGATGTAGCTAAAAGAAAAGCAAAAGAAAAATTGGCCACATTCAATAAGAAAGCATACCCCAAAATGCAAAATATGGTCGGGACAAACACATTTAGCACGTGGGAAAAAGCCAATACACGAGCTCTGCCCCATCATTATGGCCATCACCCTGGTTCCTACAGGTTCTATGAGCCTCCTTCATCATATAGGATCCCATGATTGTCCCAACCCTTGGTGGGCCATGAACTTTCCTACCTTAAAAGGGGGTATCCACTACTATATCTCACACATCATGCTCTTACCCCTTGAGCCCCGAGCAATTAATTAAAGAAAAATTATAAAAAGGTAAAAGACATATAAAGAAGTGTGGAAAATCAAGGTTGGGCACCTCATGTACCACGATTTCTCCCTCATATGCATTATATACCCAAGTGTGGGCTTCCCTTTGTTGATTTCTAGTAGCATTGGATGTGCTCTAAGCCTCAAAATGTGCAAGGAGGCTTGGACACATGTATTCCACAATACCCAGAAATCGTTTTGCGAAATTCAATCTGAAAACAATTTTATTAAAATAATTAATTATTTTTAATGGGTGCCTAAGTATAAACTTAGGAAATTAAAATAACTAAAGGGTATTAATCAAATTGTGGGTGAAACTTCTAAAAGAATACAAGGATCAAGCCAAAATGATCTGAGTCATTGATTAGAATCTAATCTGGGTCGTTGGTTCTCAACTTGAGGATTATGAGAGGAGGCTTGATGGGCATTTGGAAAACACATCGAGTAAGAGATCAGAGATCGAATTTTTGAAGAGAGCAGCATAGCAGTTGCCAGAGAGAGATTCAAAGTGGTTTCTTGCAGTGAGAGAGGGGCAAGGATAGTAGACCAGAGGAAGTTTTCCTAATCCGGGGAGTGCATAGCAAAGAGACAACGTACTCCACAAAGAGGCTGGTGCAATGTAGAGCTTCAGAGGGAGATCCGTATTTGTTGAGGAGAAGTCGAGTTTCAAAGGCAGAAGCCAGAGTGGGAGTCCGGAGAGCCAGAAGATCGATTTCCCAGAGCAACAGTTGATCAACAGCAGAAGAGAGAGACACTGGTCCCAACAACTTGATGCATAACTCCATAGGATGACGCGGAAGCAACAAGGATCAACTCATCGCGAGCTAAGGTCAATGTCAGATCACTGGTGGAAGTGAGAATTTTCTCACTAGATGTTTCTCTGTTATTTTCTTTGCATGGATTGCTAGTTCTGAAGCATCCATATATTTTTACTTAGATTACCACTGCTTAATAATACAAACCCTATACTGTTGTACCAGTTTTTCCACACAATTTGTCCAAAAAAACTGTGTAGATGTGTGTGATGATTATTTCTCTCTTGTGTTGTATTTAGTTTCAGTGGTTTTTATTTGTGTAGGTTGCAGTGTATTTAATTCGATATTTGTCGTAGCATACAATAAGTAAATTGTTTAATCGAATTAACAATTAGAAGAATTAAAATCAATTTTTGCAGTAGGCTTCGAGTAACCAATTTTTCATATGGTATCATAGCAGAGATCATGAGTAGAAAAGTTAAAAAGTAGAAAGGAAGAGGAGTTCAAAATTACTAAAGAGGCAATAATTTGAAACCCCAGAGGCAATGAAATTCGTGGGCCAAGGAGGTCGAAGTTTTGAGGAGAATTCAATTTCTCTGAGTGAGTAGATAGAGAAATTCGATCTCCATATCGAAGCTTTCCAGAGGCAGAGTGAGCAATGAATTTTTCCTTGCAGAGTAGATCTTTAGCTAGGATGCAAATATTTTGCAGTAGTTGTTGGAAAAATAGTGTTGGTGGGGGAGAAGAAGACACACTTGAGGGAATTTATTCCTCAGAGAATTCATAGCCAGGGATTTCGATTTCTCATTTGCTGAGAAGCAGCAGGGAGCAACAAATCTACTAACTCTAGTTTGGGAGTGCGTAGGCTAGTCTAGCAGCAATGTAGAGGAGAGAGGAGGCAGTTCGACACTTCATTGGTAGAGATGGCAGCTCATGGCTTGCAAGATCAGGATCGGTTGGAGGTTGCATCCAACTATGTGATCTAAAAGGCAAGGATCTCATGCCTTCTGGATGAGCACGATCTCAAAACCTATGTCGACAGTGTGGTATCTGTACCCGCGGATCCAGATCCGCTCAGGAAGTACAAGGCCAAGAGGTTGATCCTCGACGGAGTGAGGGATCCTGTAGTGTGTCACACTGCTAGAAAGGATACTGCTCGACAGATGTGGGAAGCTTTGGCCACGTTATACAAATGTTCTTCTGAGTAGCAGAAGATGTACTTAGAGCAGAATATGAGATCCATGCAGATACAGAAGGGGGAACACATTGATCTATTCCTTATGAAGCTTCAGGAGATCCAAGACTCGTTGGCAGCTGTGCGGTCAACACCTTAGCCTACTGAGATGGTAAGGCTGGCTCTAAACTCAGTCTCAGAAGAATGGCAAGTGTTTGTCCATAGTATCCTGGGTAGAGAAAGATTTCTGGATTGGGAAGGAATGTGGGCCGCTCTTCAATAGGAAGAGATGAGGAGAGACTTAGTCATGTGCAAAATTGATAGTAGCAACAACGAAAGTGAGACGAAACCAAAGGAGGAAGAGAATGTAACCCTTGCATCTAAGGGGAAGCATGAGAAATAGAAGAAGAAGAAAGATGTTTCAAAGATCAAGTGTTTCTGGTGTGGTGAGCTTGGTCACTATGCTACACATTGTCCTCTCAAGAAGAAGGAAAAGGATGGGAAGCATGGTCCAAAGGCTGCATCTGCAAAGATCGAGGAGGAGGAGTTCGCCATGATTTCCCAGATACCTCCAGGGGAGAGGTGGGGTGATCTAGAACTATAGTTTGAAAGAATTGCAGATGGATAGGATCCTTGAGCAGTCCACCTCTCGGATCAATACCTTGCTACGGGAGCCCAGATCAGAAGTAGCAGGATGGACCAGTGTTAGATGGTGCAGAGGAGTGTCGGAGTGACAATTACAATGGTTAGGAGCAAAAAAACTGAGCAATGCATAGCAGAGTTGGCAGCAGTGCAGTTGACACAGTGCAGAGTTAGCAACAATGCAGAGGCTTCAGAGGGTTAACGCAACGACTAGCATCAGTCAGAACTCTAACAATAGATGCATCATGTTAAACACTTATTAAGTACTTTTGGATGATTTTCCATTGTCAGTGCAGTAGCAAAAATAGTTGGAGAAGGTTGCGATGCAGATGTAGTGTTGGCAGTGGCAGTGCCACTAGCAGCACAGACAAAAACCTATAAGGGTTGCAGTACAAATATAGTGTTGGCAGTGGAAGTGTCAACATCAGTACAGATGTATCATTTGCGCAGAAGTTGGTGGGCGATGATGTCAGACATCAACAACATAGAGGGAGATGTTTCAGAATCAGAGTAATGCTTCAACAAGTTGCATTACTAGAGCACATTCCTCGCTAAGAGAGAGTGTTGATTTCTGGTAGCATCATATGTAATCTAAGCCTCAAAATTTGTAGGGGGGCTTGGACACATGTCTTCCACAATACCCAGAAATCAAGTAAGAGATCAGAGATCAAATTTCTGAAGAGAGTAGCAGAGCAGTTGTCAGAAAGAGATTCGATGTGATTTCTTGCAGTGAGAGAGGGGCGGGGATAGTAGACTGGAGGAAGTTTTCCTGATCTGGGGAGTGCATAGAAAAGAGACATCATACTCCAAAAAGAGGTTGACACAGTGCAGAGAGATAGCATGGAGCTTTAGAGGGAGATCCGTATTTGCTGAGGAGAAGTCGAGTTTCATAGGCAGGAGATGGAGTGGGGGCCCGGAGAGCCAAAAGATCGATTTCCCAGAGCAACAATTGATCAACAGTAGAAGAGAGAGACGTTGGTCCCAGCAGGCTGACGCAAAACTGCATAGGCAGCTCATCTCGAGCTAAGGTCAGTGTCAGATCACCAGTGGAAGTAACAATTTTCTCGCTAGACGTTTGTTTGTTATTTTCTCTACATGGATTGCTAGTTCTGAAACGTCCATATATTTGTACTCATATTACTACTACTTAATAATACAAACCCTCAATTTCTCTACCGGTTTTCCCACACTAGGTTTTTCAAGGGATATTTTTCCAAAAATAATTGTGTAGATGTGTGTGATGATTATTTCTCTCCCATGTTGTATTTAGTTTCCACAGTTTTTATTTGTGTAGGTTGCAGTGTATTTAATTTGATATTTGTCGTAGCACATAACAAGAAAATCATTTAATCAAATTAACAATTAGAATTATTAACATTAGTTGTTGCAGTAGGAATTAAGTAATCGATTTTTCACACCCTTCTACTAGTTACCCTTGTTCCTCGGCATGTCACCCAGGGCCGCACCTTCTCATTCCCTACTCCATTCACCTTTTTATCACATGCCGCCACCTTTTAAAGGATGTACCTTGGACATATTATCCCCTTTAAAGGTAGAAGCCACCTAATAGGATACTTGGTTAACCCCATTTGGAGTTTGGAGACATTAGCACATGCCAAAGCTCATTATGGAAGAGTAGGCCATTCTGAAGTCCCCACTTGTGATCCATGGTTTGTAAGCTCTTTTTCTTGATTTCCTTGATTACTTGTTGTATTGGAAGGTTAGGGGACACATTGGATCTTATGTAGGACTGCAGATGGTCTCCATCTTGGGTTTGGTCTCCCTATACGAGGTTCTAACACTCCAGAGAGCTACATTGGAACACGTAGGGTGTGTGTTGAGAGCCATGGGCCTCCACAAAATTATAAAACACTCCATGGATCCCCAGATATGTTCATAGACTACTTAATATTCACTTATTGGACGAGGAAGATGCACCTAGTTCACCTTTTCCCAACCAACCCCACAAATGTACCATGAACTTAGCAGTTGACCCATGACTTGTAGGATGATGTGGAATCACCTACACCATCATTTGAGCCCTTAGAGATGGTCTATAGGCATCTTCGACTTACTTGGAGACCCATGAGGTCACTTGTGTGCCCTCACAACCATTGGGAGCACCACAGGTTTATTATGTGGAGAACAAGGGGCCAACCCCTTGTCCATTACATTTGGAAGTCCAACTGGTCATTTTGGCTCTTATGGACTTCATTAGGCTTCTTAGAAAGCCCAACGACATGCTTTATTGATCATTCTACCTCTTGGGAGGCTTACTATTTTATTTGTTAGTTAGTTTGTTGGGCTTGTCACCAAGAAATAGTTATTTGCTCATTATTTTAGTTGATGGGCTAATGTAGGCTCAAATTAGGTAATTTGAACTCCTAATGAGTGTATAAATAGGAGATACATGAATTCATTTGTATCATCACTTTAGATTGGATCATTCTTCTCTTTAGAGAATTTCACACTTTTTTTGGGATGATGAATTGGAGCATGGATGAATTGTGATGTTTGTATTGGAGTATTTTATCTTGGAGCTTCTTTATTTCCAAATTGTTGATAGTTGGATATGTTCTATTACATGTAAGTACACACATTTAATGTTATTCTTCTTTTAATTTTGTCATATACATTGAATGGGATTTTCACTATACTAGGGCTAATTGCTGCATTGCATAATTGCAAAATTGTGGAATTATTGTTTCTATATAGCATCTCTCAATGTTTGGGCCATCTATATGAATGAAATCTCCTTGGAATATTCCACCGGTCAATTTATCTTGATAATCCTTCTCTTTTTTCCAAACGAAGTATAAAAGCTTTTAGGTCGCTTTTTCTTTCCCTAAAGGCCAAGAAAAGTAGTCCTTAAGGCCTCCTTGACCGAAAGATGAGTTCCATTCTCATCATTCTCCTAGACTCCATTCTCCCCAAGGGATTAGGCACTGGTCCACCAATAGGTTATCATTCAAAGAACATTTTCTCTCCACCTCTCCCTTTCTCTTCTAGGTCTAGCCAAGTTGGGTCACCTAGGGCATCACTTTCCCAACAAAATAACCAAAGAAAAAGTTCAATCTCCTAACCTCTACTGCGCTGGTGTGTCCTCAAGGCCTCCTCCAAGTTGAAGCCATTTCGACAATGGAGTTGTGAGATAACCCAAGCCCTAGCTCTGAGATCAAACTTTGCCCTGATATTCCCTAAGGCTGGCACCTCCTAGGATTAATTTGACACTTTTAACTAGAAATTCTTTATTTGATCCTTTCCCCTTCCTTGTCTGGATTAAGAACATCATTGGTTGCTAGATCCTCCCTCCTTAACCTAGGTTAGGTCCACTTGGTCCCATGTGGTCCCATACCTTTGAAATGTTAACTTTTCAAGAACCATTTGGGAAGTCAAGTTCAATAAGGATTTTAGGATTGGGAAACTCCTTTACAAGGTATATTCCTCTAACCTAACCCTGAAATCCTCCCCTCATCCTAGAAATATTTGTACCTTGTTGTTGAGGTATAAAAGGTGTCTTTTTAACTCTTAATTATCTTCACATTAGTTATCAATCCGAGTAAGACTTTCTATTTCAAGAGTGTACACAGTGTGTGGCGGCTATTCACTCAAGAGTAATACTTCTAGATTGCAGTACAACGCTTTCAAATACAAGAGTAAATGGATGCAGCTAGTGAACTTCAAATTACAATTAAAAGAAATCTTAACTTGCTAATGAAACCAAACCAAACATTTATTCAAGTATTAGTCAAGAATACAGTAATAATAAATCGTTTCTCTTTTAACTGATTGATAGTCCAAAATTATTTTCTAATCTGAACAACAGGGATCTCGGTCTGAGAGCGTAGACAACAGTAGCCAATGCTCTTTACAATGGAGAATCTCAAGATAACATGCTGAATGAAATTGTTAAATTGGGAATCGAATGCTGAACTCAAATGATTAAATCTAAAATCATAACAAGGAAATACTGAAATGGGTAATTAAATAACAACTTGAACCAATACTTCTACAGCATGTAAAACAAAGTAAGTCTGAGAATACAAAATAACAAAGTAAAGAGATTACAATAAATGGAAATCAAACCAAATCATCACACGGCATAAATTGTAAAAGAATGATATAGGAACAACAAGTGAATCCACCAAGGCCGGGCCCTTAGCCGCCAGTGAATACTGCTATATTACTTCAGTATGATCGAAGGAACAATAACTGTATAACATATTAATCATTTGCAAAATAGTTACAACCAGTTCGTACTCTGTTTCAAAAACGAGAGTCAATGATCAAAGTAAAAATACAAAAGTAATTTCTGAATAATCTCCCCTCTATTCTCTTTACAATCGCTGCATTTTATAATGGCCAAGCGATAAGAAGGGTAAAATAGTAACAGCGATCCCTCAGGATCAAGAAATCTTGAGGGATTCGCGCAATATTCCATCTTCAGTTAACTTCCTGACTTTTGCGCTGATGTTGTGATCTCCTTTGTTCTTATCCATAACTGCACACTCCTATCCTTGGCTTGCTGCCTGTACGTTGTTTCTTGGCTAGGGAACAACAGTTGTTCCATTTTGTCTTTTTCCTGCATGAAGAAGGACAAAAATCAGCGAATTTGTGATAATAGATAATTTCCTCATTTTCACCATAGTCCTTTGATATATCATCATTTTAGGATATAAAAGGAATATAAGTTAAGAAAGGAATGATGAATTAAGTAAGATATACATACCTTTTCCATAGCTCAACACACTCCCCTGCTTACCCTTTTTCATGCCCTTATGAAAACCATGTAATTTGTATGCAAAGCAGTCAAGGAATAGGCTAGGGAAGGAATGCCATGAAGTAGTCTAAAACCATGATTTTTGGCCAAGGTTTCAAAAATGTGTCCTGTCTGTCCTTCAGGTAATTCATATATATCTTTATAGTCTTCTGCAGGATACCAGACAATAGGACTACGAAATATACAACGTAATCAATATGGACCTTCCCTCATGATGAGGTTGCTATAAGTAACAAAGCGATCTGCGGCCAATTTAATTTTTTTTTAATTGAATAGTTCTCTGTCTTGCACATTATGATTGGAAACTTTCCATCTAAATTTAGCTACTGCCAAGGAGTTGTCTTTGATATAGAGAAAATACTCTACCCCCTGCTGGACAATTTCTTTGTGAATGGGCCCCAATGCCTGGATGACTCCTTCCTTTAGCATCAAACTTCTGTGATTGGCCAGCATTTGTAGTGGGTTTTTTGGTTCACCCCTAACCCAAAGGTCCAACCCATTTTCGTGCCTCTGGAAAGTATTATGGGCTTTGAGCCATTTCAACTGGTTAACAACAAATGAAATAAAAGCCTAAACTTGTATATCCCCCACAAAAGGGCTAGGATTCTTTTCCATTTCTTCTTCCAATACGAAATTATGCAAGTAAAACTCACAAAGTAATCGTTGAACTTTCACTTCATGGTGTTTACATTAGTTTATGAAATCATCCACAATTTTCAATTCTATAGATTTCCCTGCCCTGAAAGCCTTAATTTTTAACTATAAATACCTTTCTACCAAAAATAAAGCATAGTTCTTGGTAGGGGACCTGCATGCTAAAACATCTGTGTATAGGGAACAGAGAGTATCCCTTTGATGCATGATTGCCTCCAGTCTTTTCTTTATTTTCTTAGTTCTTTCCTTTGCCCTCTAACTTTTCTCGAAAACCTCGCTTTCCGACGCGTTGATATCCCGCAATTTCCTTTGTAATTCCTAGTACCTCTATTGGGGAACAGTCTCTTCCTCAAGCCTTTCTATGGTCAATCGAGCATGTGCCAGATCCTCTTGAAGAGTTGTTATACCAGGATTGTTGTCTATCAAAACATATTTGGCTTGGATATCTGTCTAGGTGTTCTTATTATGAGACTGAGGACCTGTAGTCTGAATACTCTTATCATGGGATGGAATGCTTAAAGTTTGCATTCTTTTATTATGGACAGTCAATCTTTTTTTTTGGGTGGCCGCGTTGTTGGAGGGTATTGCCTCTGTTTGAACAACTACATTACAAAAATGTACATTCTCTGCTTGGGCAGCCGCTTCTGTAACGGTTGCATGCTGTTCCTTATTAATTTTAATGAACATGGGCTCGGTTTGAGTCCCAGTAACCCTTATGTCATGGAATTCAGTTTGAATGGTTGCATTCACCGTCTTCGGGGTTCTATTTGAAATTTCCCCCTTTTTAATGTCCTTATCCTTTGTCTGAGTCTTTTCACTAAATTCTACAGCTTCTGTTGTTCCTTTCTCAACCTCTTAATTTCACTTTTCTTCTTTCGGGGAAGAACAACTATTTCACTAACTGTTTATGCTCTTACCAAGCTCAGTTTTTCATTTGGGTTTTGTTCTCCAAGGGTTGTGTCTTTATTCTCACTGTTTTCTATTTCCTCCGTTTGGCCCACATCTTCTGTGTTTGAATTGACCTGACTATGTTCTTCTAGAGGGGTATCCCTAGTTTGGTCCACCTCTTCCTGAGTGGCTTCCGCCCCTGTTTCCGCTTCACCAATTATTTCTTCTGATATATTCCGATTGTGGGTAGAGTTTTCTCCCGATTGTGCTGCTTCAATATTGAGGTTGAGAAGACTTTCGGGGTGTATATATTCACTCATATTGGTCAAAATCTGGGCCAATTCAGCATCATGTAGTAAATCTTGTGCTGGACTTGTGCAGGGAGTTAAGGAAGGTTTTGTTTCATCTCTCTCTTCTTCACTAGTATGCTCTGTTTCCTCCTCAAGTTCTGACTCTAGGTTATCCCTTCCTTCCAGCTGTAAAGGTTGCTCATTTTCAATGGCTAGATAATTCTAAGGGTTGGTTGCTACTACCCAGAAGGTTTTCAGTTGTTCCCTGACTTGCCTTGGCATATCTTCTGTGTTTTTGTGGTCTATTTACTGTGTTGGTAGTCCTTCTCCTTTTTGGGGCAGGTAAGGCTAACCCCACTTCTATAGTAAACATTAATTCTTCCCAACTGGTTTGCTGCTAGGCTAGATTGTAGTTGACTATCAACCTAATTAAACAATGGTGACTTACAATAGTTTCTATATGCCGAGATTTCTTTATGCTTTGAGCAACGTCATGCAACAAGAATTTCAAATATGCAGGCAAGTTCGCAGAACATTTCTCTTTTGAAACTTCTAATAATTTGAGGTGGCATGGTCTTACCACATCTTTTCCTCCATCGCATGTGAAATAGCTCTGAACAATTCTAGCCAGCTCTATCCATGGTTCTCCTAGAGATGAGGGTTGAACTCCTTTTCCTTTGACAATCAAGTTTTGTCCTTCATCCCAAAAGGCAGCAATCGCGTCTTGTAGCCTCAATTTTTTATGCGTCCATATGGGTCCTACTACTGGTAATCTAGACACCTCTGCTATCATTGCATCCGTTACCGCCATTCGCCTTCCTCTTACTATAGAATGATCATCCTGCAAATTCTGTAAAAATTCGATAGCCACGGTTTCATTCGATTGCTGTAGTCGTGTAAAATATGCAACCCATCCAGCTCGTAATAGAATTTCTTGGGTGGCATCTGAAACAGCTAATGTCTGTGGGTCACTGCGTATTGATCGTCCTCCCATTTTGTCTGAATTCTGCACATTGTTAGCTTTAACACAGGTAACATAGCAATGCACAGAGCTAGCAATGGAACAACAAATTGTTAAATTCGAATAATACTTTTTTAACATAGATACCGTTAAGAACTTGTTATTCTGGGATATCATGTTGCCCAGTATAACCAAATAAAAGACTGACACGTATGTATAAGTGCTTTGGAAGTCACCTATGACCCCGTGAAAAATGATAGGTTGCCTTCAACCGGTTAAATGTAGGAACGACATACTGACGGCAATCGTACATTGGTAAATATGGCAAGCTGTACATATTTATGACAAGATCACAAAAATATCGAGTTGCTGAAATCGATGCATAGCATGAAAATTACTAATAAATATAGAGTTGCCATGGAGTGATTTGAAAAGGGGAAAGGACGTCTGACGTAGTTGAGATGCTATGTGGTCATTATGCGACTTAAACCATTATGAATGACTTTTTACGCGATATTTCATGCATAAAGGTTCAAAAGGAATTGGGAACATAATCTTCTTTGAAATAAAAATACAAAAATAAGAAAAGGGATTATAATTATTATTGATGTTGAAAAATATGACTCCAATACCATCTGCAGAGCTCTGTTGCCCACAGATGTTTATAACCTTGACAGAGTTGTTTTTTCACCCTTTGGAACCATGGTCCTTTATGTGTACTTAGGAAAGTGCCTTGTAATTTCATAGTGGAGGCCATCGTGCTAGGTTGGTAACCAGATGGATCACAATGTCATTCACTCAGAAGGAGTGAAAGGTGGGCAGGTCGGCTCCTGATGAGACCTCCCGTTCCAAGGAATTTTATTTTTCTGCTGTGTCCATTGGGTCATATCCCTGGTGTGGTGGCCATAGTGGGAATGCCACTTCACTGCTTCCTTATGATCATGGTAGGCTGGCTCATGATGAGACCCCCTATCCTTCCTCTGACAAATCATAGAATTGTTAATAAACACACACACACACACACATATATATATATATTTTTCTTTCCTTCTTTTTCTTTTCTTTTATATAGCACTTCCTATTTATATATAGAGGATGGCTTAGCACTCCTTAAGAGTAGGGATGGTGGAAGAAGTCTGAACATATCAATAGAAGAAAATATGCCCTTATTCTTATTCAATGATAATAAGCAAAGAGAATTATGAGAATTAGGGAAGAACCAACATGGTACAAGTAATCAATCAATTTGAGTTATAGCGAAAATAAGGACAACAAAGTGATATAGATAGTTGTGTCCTCCCCTTTTTCTAATCAATACAAAGCAATCTCATTAAAGATGATAATTTCTTTTTGATTTGCTTATTCCAGTAACCTCTAAATTTGGTATCCTTGCATAAATGTTTGTATTCTTGCCTTCAAAAGATCATGAAGAGTGAAACAATATTCTCAAGAAAAACTTGTCAAAAAGTGTGTTGTTCTTTAGGAGGAACAACAAAAAAAATGCACCAAAAGAGGGTGTTATTCCTTAAAAGGAACTGCTGATGTTTCTTAGGAGGAACAACAAAAGACAAATGCACACAAAACTATTGTTCCTTAAGGGGGAACAACAAAAAAAACAAAAAAAATTGCGCACGAAACTATTGTTCCTTAGGAGGAATAGCAGTTGTTACTTAAGAGGAGTAGCAGGAAAACGGATGCAAGCAAAAGTGTTAATCCTTTGGGGGAACATCATTAAAATGAACCAAAGCGAAACTATTGTTCCTTAGAAGGAACAACAACAAACAAAAAAATGACGAAAGCATTGTTCCTTAGAAGGAACGACAGTTACTCCTTAGGAGGAACAACGTAAAGCACTCTCATACCAAACTGTTGTTCCTTAGATGGAATAGTTGTTGTTCAGTTTAAAGGGAACAACGATTGTTCCTTAAATGGAAGAGCGAAAACAAATGCAAACAGAACTATTGTTCCTTAAATGGAATGGTTGTTGTTCCTTAAAGGAAAAAACAGGAAGAAACGCACGTGCAACTCCTGTTCCTTAAATGGAACAGATGTTGTTCTTTAAAAGGAACAACAGTTGTTCCTTAAACGGAACAGCAGAAATACAAACACACAAGATTGTTGTTCCTTAAATGGAATGGTTGTTGTTCCTTACGAGGAACAATAGCTATTCCATAAATGAAACAGCAAAAATACAAACACTCGAGATTGTTGTTCCTTAAATGGAACAACCATTGTTCCTTAAGAGGAACAACAACTGTTCCTTAAATGGAACAACAAAAAGATAAACACGCAAGACTGTCGTTCCTTAAGAGGAACAACACACGCAAATTTGTTGTTCCTTAAATGGAATGGTTGTTGTTCCTTAAGAGGGACAACAATTGTTCCTTATATGGAAAAGAAAAAAGAAAACATCCGCAAAACTGTTGTTCCTTAAGAGGAACAACAACTGTTCCTTAAATGGAATAGCGCAAAGAAAATACACGCGACACTGCTGTTCCTTGAATGGAAAGGCTGTTTTTCCTTAAGAGGGACAACAATTGTTCCTTAAATGGAACATCAATAAGAAAACACATTCGAGACTGTTGTTCCTTAAATGGAACGACTATTGTTCCTTAAGAGGAACAACAACTGTTCCTTAAATGGAATAGCAATAAGAAAACACACGCAAAACTGTTGTTCCTTAAATGGAACGGCTGTTGTTCCTTAAGAGGAACAATAGATGTTCCTTAAATTGAACAGAATGGAAATCGTATATACACGGGACTGTTGTTCCGTAAATGGAACGACAACTGTTCCTTAAAAGGAACAACAGTTGTTCCTTAAATGGAACAACACAAAATTTAATTAAAGAGAAACATTGTTGCTCCTTAAATGGAACGACTGTTGTTCCTTAAATGGAACAACATGAAAATTAAATAAAGAGAAAAACTTCTACTCAAATGGAACAACACGAAAATTATATAAAAAGAAAAATTGTTGCTCCTTATATGGAACGGTTGTTGTTCCTTAAGAGGAACTACAGTTGTTCCTTAAGAGGAACAACAATTGTTCCTTAAATGGAACAACACAAAAATTTGTACAAAAAAAAATACAATTTATACAAGCAAAATAGAAAGAAAAGTCTATATACACAATTCAAAAACAAATGAGTTGTTCAGTGGATTGATGCTGAGGATGGTTTATCCTCTTCAGTGAGAATTTGCATGGTGGAATCTTCCTGTAACTATTGGCAAAAGGACTCCCTGGTAAGCGGTTTGCGATACAGTCACACTTGATGACCATTCTCTTTAAAAGAATAACCAGATCCATCAATGGTTGCCGATGTAATGGTGCCATTATCATGCACTTTTTGTATCTCATAAGGTCCTAACCATCTGATCTAGAGTTTTCCGGGGAAATCCTAGAACCTAGAATCATATAGGAGTGCCCAATCTCCTTCGTGGAAGATCTTCTTTTTAATAAGGGTATCATGCCATTTCGCTCTCTATTGTTGGATTACTGCAGTGCGTTGAAGAGAAGATAGCCTGATTTCATCTAATTCATTGATTTGTTGTAATCTATTGATCTGAGCTTCATTTAAATTCAAATCCACCTCCTGAGCTGTTCTTAATGTTTGTATCTCGAACTTGATTGGGAAGATGGGTTCTTTACCAAATACCAATTGATATGGTGAATATCCCGTGGTATCTCTCCTTGTTGTGTGGTATGCCCACAAGGCTTCTGGCAATCTGGAAGCCCAGTCACTTTTGTGTGATGCAACTATGTTTGTAAGTATTGCCTTAGTTACCTTATTAGTAATTTTGTGGAGAATATGGTAATTCTTCAATGTTGCAGCAATCTTGTTACCTATGAATTGCGGTCCTCCATATGTAATTATGTCTCTCGGTAGGCCATATCGCACAAATAATTGGAAAAGAAAATGTATTACTGGATCCTCAGTAGCTCTCGGTAGCGCCTCTGCCTCAACCATTTACTAATATATTCTGTTGCAACTAGTATGTATGTTTTTTATTGGATGATGGGTTAATAGGGCCGATAAAATCTAGTGCCCACCACTCAAACAACTTGATTACTAATTGCGGGTTCAGAGGCATCTCATCGGATTGTTCAGGGCATCCCGACCTCTGGCAGCTATCACAAGCTTGAACAAACTTTTGAGCATATTTAAAGCTAGTGGGCCAGTAATAGCCTGTTTATAAGACTTTGTGACTAGTTCTGCGGTCTGCAAAATGTCCGCTGCACGGCCCCCCATGGGATTCTTTTAGAATGTCAAACACTTCATCTTCCCGGATGCATCTTCTAATGTGCATATCTGCCCCTGTGTGATATAAGTAGCCTCCGATCCAAGAGAATCGAGTACTGCACTGCACTATTTGTTTTCTTTCATTAGGTATTAGGTGCTTGGGTAATTTTCCTACTGCCAAGTAATTTGCAATGTCCGCATACCATGGTGTTCTGACAGTAATAAAAAATAAATGTTCATCAGGAAATTGATCCTCAACTGTTGCTGTGTCAGCTGGCTTTGGCATTCGTGAGAGAAAATCAGTGATAGGGTTCTCTTTCCAAGGTCAATCCTTAATTGTGATGTCAAATTCTTGCAAGAGAATCAACCATCTTGTCACTCTTCCATTTGTAACAGGTTTATTTGCTAGATATTTAATGGCAGAGTGATCTGTGTATAAAACTATAGGATATCCAGTTATATAATGTCTAAATTTATTTACAACATATATTACAGCTAAAAATTCTTTTTCACTCACAGTATAGTTTAATTCAGCAGGAGATAGATTTTTGCTAATATAATATATTGCATATGGCTTTTTATCTTCTTCTTGTCCAAGAATTGCTCCGATTGCTATGTTTGAAGCATCAGATGAAATCTGGAATGGAAAATCCCAATTTGGGCCCCTTAGCATCAGGGCTGTTGATACAAGCCTTTTTAAATCTTCAAAAGCACTGTCACATTTATCTGTCCAAATGAAATCAATATTTCCTGTTAGTGCATATAATGGTGCAACAATCTAAGAAAAATTCTTTATAAATCTTCTATAATAACTGAAAAATCCAAAAAACTGCGTACCTGTGTTTGTGTGGTAGGGGTAGGTATTAACAGAATTATCTGAATTTTAGCCAGATCTACTTGTATTCCAGCTGCTGAGATATAATGACCTAAGATGAGTCCCTTGGTCATCGTCACATGACACTTTTCATGGCTTAAACAGAGCCTGGTGGCAATCCATCTTTGCAACACTTTTTCTAATGTTTGTAATGTTGGCTCAAAGTCATCCCCATAAAGTGTGAAGTCATCTATATACACTTCGAGCCCTTCATTTATGAAATCTGAAAAAATGCTGAGTACAACCCTCTGAAATGTGGCAGGTGCACTGCACAACCCAAAGGGTAAGACCCTATAAGCAAATGTTTCCCAAGGGCAAGTAAAGGTAGTTTTATCCTGATCTTCAGGGGCAATCTGAATCTGATTGTATCCACTGAAACCATCTAGGAAAGAAAATAATTTCTTCCCTACCAATGTGTCCAAGGCCTGGTTAATGAATGAAAGGGAAAAGTGGTCTTTTTGGGTTGCTTTATTCAGTTCTCTATAGTCAACACATATCCGCCACTTTCCATTATTTTTCGGCACCACTACTAATGGAGAGATCCACTTGCTATCAGATATTGGGTAGATAAAGTTTACATCTAAAAGTTTTTGCAATTCAGCTTTCACAATATCCTTAAGATGAGGATTTAATTTCTGTTGGGGTTGGCGAACGGGTCTAGCATCCTTTTCTGTATAGATGTGGTGTGTACACAACTGGGGATCAATTCCTTTCATATCTGGGTAATCCCATGCAAAGGCTTCTTTATATTTTCTCAAGAGTTGAACCAACTTTTGCTCTTGGTCAATAGTCAAGTTTTTGTTAATGTTCAAAGTTTTTCCGTACTCAATTTCTATGGTTTTGTTGTTATAAACAGAGGTGGTTGGTATTGATTGATCATTAGTCTCTTTTAGGGGATCTTCTTCTACTTCATTATCGAATGTTTCTTCAATCATGTGACATTTGAGGTGGGATCTACCTTCTGGTTGGCTAATGTAGGTGTCGATGATGTCATCTTCTGTTTGATCTTTAAATTCAAGAGAATTTTCTATGGTTAGGGGTGATCTAATGTTTTCAGTTAGATTTGATACAGGTTGTTTTCTAATTTTGTTAAACTTGGTTGGGCGGGAGGATATAAGGCTAAATTCTTGACATTGGTTCCTCTTGTTATGGTCATGCTTCCTGTTCGGTAGCTGATATAGGTATTCGCAGTTGCCAACCAAGGTTTACCTAAAATGAGTGGGTGTCCTTCTAATCAATTTCTGTGATTGATGATGAGGAAGTCTATTGGGTATTCCCAGGAATCCACTGACACCATTACATCCTGTATTGTGCCTTCTGGTTTGATTACTTAGCGGTCAACCAATTCTAGCAAGGTTGTGATTGGGTCTAGGGATGTAATGCCAAGCTTTTGGCAAGTTGTTGTGGTAAGAATATTGATTGCTGCTCCTAAGTTGACTAGTACATTAGGAAAGGAGTAGTCATTTATTTGCACAGTAACTATTGGATTGCCTGGGTCCTCATATTTTACAGGTGCTTCTCTTCCTGATAGTAAATCGGATAAGGTACCGACTACATGGACAGTTGGATTTGTTGTTATTTTCCTCTTTGGCTTTTTCATACATAATTCTTTAATAGTTTTTGCGTAAATTGGGATATCTTGAATATCCTGGAGGAGTGGTATTTTTATACATAAAATTTTCAATTCTCCTAGAAGATCAAAATCATGGTGTTCTATTGGGCGAGGTATGATTAGTCGTTTTGGGAATGGAGGAGAAGAGGTGGTTACTTGTTCATGAGTTTTCTGTCTAACCAGATTCTCTTCTTGTGGTGTTTGTTCTATAGGTAACAGATTTTCAATTTGAACATTTTTATCCCCCTCTGATTCTATTATACGCCCAAATCTTAATTGAAGGTCATTACACTCCCTTAACTCGGTTTCTGGTTCTGGTCCTTCAATAATTTGCACAAACTGAAACGGTCTATTGTTAGGGTTCGATTTGGGTTGGGCTAGAAGCTGCAGTCTTAAGTTGTTCTGGGGGTTTTGTTGCAATGTATAAGGTGTTGGAAATGTGGGTTGAGATAGGGGGATCGTTCCTGTTGGCTGATTTGTAGGTTTCTGCCAGTTCAACTGCCAGTTTTGAATCTGCGAGGTGGAGGGTGACCATTGTGTTGAATATGCGTTATTTTGCCAAAATGGTGGAAAGTAAGGAAAGTTCGGCCAATTGGTTTGATTTATTTGATTTTGCCATGGTGTCATGGGGAATGGATGTTGTGACCAGATGGGGATAGGTGGCTGATTCTACCACATTCCATTGTATTGTTGAGCATTATACTGAGGAGGCTGAAAAGAAGAGGATGGATCAACGGGCATACTTGTTTGTTGCGATTGCCACTGGCGGCGCTGATTTAGTAGGTAAACTGGTTCTGTTTCTTCTTCTGCTTCTTTGTAGACTGCTTTCAGTCCTGGGAGTGATGGGCAGCTTTCTGTTGAGTGATATTTCATATAGATGGTGCAGATTTGGACCATATCCAGCGGGCATTCTTTGTGGCTATGCTTCTTTCTGCATCTAGGACAGAATATGACCAAGTTTTGCTCTGCTCTGCTTGCTTTTGTTTGGATTGCATAATGTCCAACTGCGTTGTCAGAGTCCCTAGGATATCAGTTTTGAAATCCTCTAACAGATTGAAAATTTCTGTACAAGTTATTCCTCCCCTAGAGACTTTATTATCCCTTGTAATCATGTCACGCTCTGTTGGCTTCAGCCTTGTGTTGCCTCTTGAACACCTGATACACAAATTAATGATGTTAGCAAAGTTTTCTTGATATATGTCACCTTTACCCACAATGTTTAATGTTTCAATCCATTATTCTTTCAATTAATGTAGTTTTTAACACATTATCAGGCAAGGGCAAAGATGCATAGGGAGATCTCAGGAGATTGTATTGAAAGCGTTTTACATATTCCTTCAGTGTTTTGCTAGGTCTCGCTATCATTTGAAATATCTCATCCTTTAATTCCCTGGATCTGCAATAGTCCTGATATTTCTTTAGGAAAGCAGTTTTCATCTGATCCTAGTCGTTTACAGTGCCCCCACCTAATCCCATAAACCATCGTAAGGCTGGCCCTTTCAATGTGGAGGGAAATAGTTTTAGTTTTTGGGGATTGGTGGTATAGTCATACCCCCGGCACAATACATCAAACTCAAACAGAAATGTGTTTGGATCTTCCGATGTCAGCCCATGAAAGGTAGGAATATTCTGGAGAGGAATGGCTTTCATAGGTGCGTTAACTACTGTGTCCACGATGGGATACTGCAGTGTGGAGGTTTGAGGTGTTTGTTGGTTCTGGGCCATTTGATCAAATATGTGCCAATACCCTTCTGGGATTTCCAAAGAGTTGTTCCTAAGATGGCTAGAAGGGATGGGAATGAGCTTAACAACACTTCCCTGGTCTGGGACAATGAGTGTTCCTTGCTGAACTATTATCTGGGGAGATCTTGGCTCCTCAGTTTCCCTAATTTCTTCTTGAATGAACTTAATGGCACTCCCTTTATCTGGGGTGCTGCGTGTTCTTGGTTGAATTATTACCTGAGGGGATCTTGGCTCCTCTGTTTCCCTTGTTTCCCCTCCTCCTTCACAGAGATTACTAGAATTCCCTTCTTGTAAAGAAATTGGGCAAGAATTTTCAATTTCTTGAAAACTTTGCTCAGTCTCTTATGTTTTGCTATGTACCTCAGCAAAGGCTACAAATGGTGAATTTGTGGCCCGAAGGGAGTCAGTAGGTTGTCTGGAAGCAACTTTCCTAGGACTGACTAATGGCTGAGATTCGGATTTCTTTATGATCTTGTCTATGAAGGTTGATCGACCAAGGGTCACCGGTCCCTTAGCTTTGTCGGATTTGGGTAGTGGATTTGGATTGTTTTCAGGTTTTTTCTTCTTAGTCATACACACAACTCAAATATTTACTTCTACCCTAAGTTCTTAACAATTCTGCTGGAAAGCAAGTGGGGGAGTAAGGCTTTTACATGCTCCATACATAGGTTCTTACCTTCTATTTTTAATACCCAATTCTCTCCTAACAGACAAACATCAAATGTATACTACTCTTCAGAAATGGCTACAATCTCCCCGGCAATGACGCCAAAATGTTGAGATATAAAAGGTGTCTTTTTAACTCCTAATTATCTTCACATTAGTTATCAATCCAGGTAAGACTTTCTATTTCAAGAGTGTACACAGTGTGTGGCGGCTATTCGCTCAAGAGTAATACTTCTAGATTGCAGTACAATGCTTTCAAATACAAGAGTAAATGGATGCAGCTAATGAACTTCAAATTACAATTAAAAGAAAGCTTAACTTGCTAACAAAACCAAACCAAACATTTATTCAAGTATCAGTCAAGAATATAGTAATAATAACTCGTTTCTCTTTTAACTGATTGATAGTCCAAAAGTATTTTCTAATCTGAACAGCAGGGATATCAGTCTAAGAGTGTAGACAACAGTATGCTCTTTACAGTGGAGAATCTCAAGATAACATGCTGAATGAAATTGTTAAATTGGGAATTGAATGTTGAACTCTAATGATTAAATCTGAAATCATAACAAGGAAATACTGAAATAGGTAATTAAATAACAATTTGAACCAATACTTCTGCAGCATGTAAAATAGAGTAAGTCTGAGAATACGAAATAGCAAAGCAATGCGATTACAATAAATGGAAATCAAACTAAATCATCACACGGCATAAATTGTAAAGAATGATATAGGAACGACGAGTGAATCCACTAGGGCCAGGCCCTTAGCCACCAGTGAACACCGCCGGATTACTTCAGTATGATCGAAGGAACAACAACTGTATTATATATTAATCTTTTGCAAAATAGTTACAGCCAGTTCATACTCTGTTTCAACAACGAGAGTTGATGATCAAAGTAAAAATACAATAGTAATTTCTAAATAATATCCCCTATGTTCTCTTTACAATTGCTGCCTTTTATAATGGCCAAGTGATAAGAAGGGTAAAAGATCCTGAGGGATTCGTGCAAACTTCCATCTTCAGTTAACTTACTGTCTTTTGCACTGATGTTGTGATCTCCTTTGTTTTTATCCATAACTACACGCTCAGGGATTCACGCAATCTTCCTTCTTCAGTTAACTTACTGTCTTTTGCATTGATGTTGTGGTCTCCTTTGTTTTTATCCATAACTGCACGCTCCTATCCTTGGCTTGCTGCGTGTACGCTATTTCCCGGCTAGGGAACAAAAATTGTTCCATTTCATCTTTTTCCTGCATGAAGAAGGACAACGATCAGCTAATTTGTGATAATAGATAATTTCCTCGTTTTCACCATAGTCCTTTGGTATATCATCATTTTAGGATATAAAAGGAATATAACTAAAGAAAAGAATGATGAAATAAGTAAGATATACATACCTTTTCCATAGTTCAACACTTGCTTGAAGAGCAAGTAAGATCCATTCTTTACCCCCTTCTAGGAAAAGGATCATTGGGGTCACTTCACATCAATTTTTTGATTCATCCTTCATAAGTGACTTCCATATATCGGGTCTTCTCCCATCAGTGAAGTCCGTAAAGAGTAGGGAGTCTTAGATGAGGTGACAGTGGGCTAAGTCTCCATTGTTGCCTTTAGTCTAGTAGTTGTCCCCCATAGGAATACCCTTTACGCCCCTTGCTAGTTTGAGCGGTAACACTGCTCTTATATTCTCTTGTTGGATCGCTAACAACCATGATTAGATCCTCATCAACGACTAATATCATATCAAACTCATTTTGTGTGAGTTTCTAGAGCTTTCTCACATTTCTTAAATAAATTAGTATTTATTGACCACTTTTCCTAAGTTAGAATAAGGAAAAAAAATTAAATGATGGCTATTTAATTTAATTAAGGTGTTTTGAAATCTCATATCGTGAAACCTTTTCTGTGTTTTGAAGACCTTGTGAAAATTCCAAGCTGGAACCCTTTTGTAGCAACATATATTATTTTTCTTAATTTTTAATTAATTACCAATTTATCTGCTACGCCAAATATTGAAATAAATACACTGCGACCTTCACAAATAAAATTCTGCGGAAAAATAAAACGTTGGAAGCTTAGAAATGTTAGTGCACATAAAATTAACACAATTATTTTTGGACAAAAGTCCTTGGAAAAACTTAATGCAAGAAAACTAGTGCAGCAACTGAGGGTTTTATTTTTATGTATCAGTGAGAAATTCTTAGTACAAATAGATGCTGAAATCTAGCAACCCGACATAGATAAATACTAGAAAAAATCTAGTGAGGAATTTTCCTCACCCCATAGGAAAACTCTCGACACAACATGCCTTCAGAAATTCGTCCCTCTGCGCAGCCTGCTAGATGTCAAGCCTTTGTCTGGTCTCTGATGAAGTCATTCTGGCTATTACTACCTAGAAATATGCTTCTACGGCACTCTGGGACTCCTTCCCAGCCTCTGGAACTGAAGACTTCTCCCCCTCTCAACGAATCGAATTTACCTCTAGAAGTTGCTACCTGCCCCTGCGTCATCTTCTTTGTGGCTCTTTTGCCTCTTTGCATATGCACTCACTAGATTTGGAATACTTCCTCTAGCCTCACTGCCTCTGCCCCTCTCACACTACTTCAATCTCCAGCTCTCTCTGACAACTAACTGTTGTTACTCTGGAAATTGATCTGCTAAGAAATTGAACTACTCAAGTGTATTCTACATCACCACATTGACCTCCTCTTATAATCCTTTGTTGGAGCACTAACGACGAAAATTAAAACTTAATCAATTGCTAGGATCATCTCTGGATCGATCCATGTGAGTTTGTAGATGATTCTCACTTTAACTTAATTAATACTGATTAATTAATCATATTACTAAAGGATCAACACTATTTTTGACTCTACACCGTGCCAACTACACTGCTGCCAACTTTGCACTGCACTCCCTAGCATTTGACTGCTACTAGTCTCTGCAACTGTCACTCGGTCTCTGATTGCATCAACAGCCATTGATCCATCTTGCTACTAAATATTGTGGTCCCCTTTAGCAAGGTATTGATCCATGAGGTAGACTCTTCAAGGACCCTACACAATCTCTGTAGTTCTCTAGGACTACAATATAAAATCTCCTCACCTCACTCTTGGAGGTATATTTGCGAACATCGGGAAGTCTTCCTCCAACTTGGAGGACAAACTATCGATCTCTCGTGAGGCTGCCTGCTGATCCTGCTTCTCCTCCTTGTCCTTCTTTATGAGAGGACACTATGTACTGTCGTGACCAAGCTCACCACACCTGAAGAACTTGACCTTAGACAGGTCCTTCTTCTTCTTTCTTTGCTCCCCCTGTCCCTGACTGGGACCCTTTGATGCGAGGACCACATTCTCCTCCTCCTTCACCACCTTCGATCCACTTTGTTGCCACTAATGGAGCTCTTTAATAGAGCTCGTCTCAACTCCTACTTTTGCAAATTGTACCACATGCTATCCCATTCTAGTAGCCTATCTCTACCCAATATGCTTTGGACAACGAACTATCGCTCCTCTGAGACACTGTTGAGTGCCAATCGCACTAGCTCCGTGGGTTGAGGCGCTACCCCAACAACTGACAATTGGTCTCGAACCTCCTGAATCCTGCTAAGGGGTCTATGCCTTCCCCTTCTTGCATCAGGATGAGTCTCAACTTCTCCTCTAGGTACATCTTCCACTGCTAGGAAGTATCTTGGTACAATGTGGAGAGAGAATCCCACATCTGCTTGGCAGTATCTTTGCTAGCTATATGTGAAACGACATGATCTCGGACTCCATCTAGGATCAACCGTTTTTCCCATGCCATCTCTTTTTTGTACCCTTTCTATTGATCTCCATCCCGAGGAACCGCCACCACTACATCAATATAGGCTTTCAGGCCATATTCATCTAGAAGGAAGGACATCCTTGCCTTCCATAGGACGTAGTTGGAAGCTCCATCCAACTTGTCCTGATCACGAAGCCTAGCTCTTTCCTTCTGCTCGGCTGCTACTCGCACTCCCTTCTGGACTAAGAAGATCTTCTCACAACTACTGCTGATCTGAAAGGAAAATAAAACTTGACACTAGAAGTTCCCTGAGGAAAATTTTCCCTCTGTTTGTGCTCTTCTCTCTTCCACCCCCGACGTTGGTTCTGCTCTAGCGATCTGCTACAAAAACCTTTGTGTCCAACTAGAGATCTACCCATTGAAAGTACTGAGATGCTCCCTCTGCCTATAAAATCACTCGATTTGAAAAGATCAAAATTTTTCGCCCCTCTCAAAAAAATCAATCTTCCTCATGCAACTTGGATTCCTGGCAAAAGACTACATTGTCCTTGAGAATTTCGGCCTGCTACCCACATTGAGCAGCGAAGTTCCTTCTTTTTTTCCTTTGAGCTCTCTAGTTGATCAACTATGCTCTGATACCATGTGAAAGTTCCAAACTGGAACCTTATTATAGCAGTTGATATTATTTCTCCTAATTGTTAATTAATTAACAATTTATCTGCTATGCCAAATATCGAAATAAATACACTGCAACCTTCACAAATAAAATTCTGTGGAAAAATAAAAAGCTGGAAGCTGAGAAATGCTAGCACACACACATAAAATCAACACAATTATTTTTGGACAAAAGTCCTTGGAAAATCCCAATGCTGGAAAAACCCAAAATCTGGCAATCCTACAAAGAAATATTCTGGCAAATATCTAGTGAGAAAATTTCCTCACCTCATAGGCAAACTCTCGGCACAACTTGCCTTCAGAAACTCGGCCCTCTGAACCTCTGCATCAACGTCTGCATAGTGTGCTGGAAATCAAGCCTCTAACTAGTCTCTGATGAAGTCATTCTGTCCTCTGTTTCCTGGAAAGATGTTTCTTCGACACTCTGGGACTCCTTCCTGGCCTTTGGAACTAAAGATGTTTATCCCTCTTATCAAATCGAACTTGCCTCTAGAAGTTGTTGTGCTAACCCTACGTCATCTTCTCTGTGTCTCTTTTGCCTCTCTACAAATGCATTCACTGAATCTAGAATACATCCTTCAACCTCATTGTCTTTGCCCCTCTCACACTGCTTCGATCTCTAGATCTCTCTAGAAACTGACTGCTGCTACTTCGGAAATCAATCTGCCAAGAAATTGAACTTCTCAAGTGTGTTCTCCATCACCACATCGAGCGCCTCTTATAATCCTCTATTGGAACACTAATGACCAATATTAAAACTTAATCATTGGCTAAGATCATCTATGGATTGATCCATGTGAGTTTCTAAACGATTCTCAACTTGACTTAATTAATACTAATTAATTTACCATATTCCCCAAGTTTAGACTTTGGAAATATTTAAAAACTGGTTAATAACTAATTAATTCATTTCTAAGCGAATTTTACAGAAACAATTTCTGAGTTTTGGAGATCTCATGTATCACCAAATTTCATGGTTAGAACACATACGATGCTACAAAAAACTAACAGATCTCGTTTTCCTTAGTCTCTTAGACACAAATCGAGACTAGAATACATGTCAGGTGCTACAAAAACTAACACTCCCTCTTAGCGAGGAAGGTGTTCTCTCCCATAACATCTTCCCACATTGTTGATGTTTGACGTCTCTAATATCATGTCAATATCCACCAAGCTACTGCACATACTCTGATTCATTTGCTAACCCTATAGCTGAACCATCCCGCAACTATGTTTCCGCTGACTCTGCACTATGCCATCATGCACTGCTGCAAATACTTCTTGCACTGCATATGATCTATGGACCCAATGTGTCCCTGTATTGGCTCTGCAACTGTCTCTTGAGTATTTGAGTACAACAAGCCTCTACACCATCTACTGGGTAACTGTTTTCGCCCATCTGTCTCTGCACACCTCTAGTAAATGACTGCAACTAGTCTCTGCAATTGTCTCTCAAGATCTGACTACATCATCTGACATTGATCCTCTTGCTACTGAAAATTGTGGGCCCTTGTTTCTAAGGTAATGATCCATGAGGAAACACCTATTCGATGCTATCCTCTTTGGACCTTGCTCAATCTGCAACTTTGAAGTTATCATGCTCCTCCTCCATCTAGAGGTATAGTTGCTATCAATGAAAATTCCTCCATCTTGGAGGTTAACTCATCTATGTCTACCGAAGCTGCTGTCTGTTGCTCTAACTTCTTGTCCTTCTTTTTCTTGGGACATTTGGTGTTGTAGTGACCGAACTCACCATACCTGAAGCATTTCATATTTGATAGATTTTTCTTCTTATTCTCCCCTCCCTTTGAGCTTTGTCCCTCATTGGGACCTATCTTCGCCTTTCCCTTATTGGCAAGGGCTACATTCTCTTCCTCCTTCTCAACCTTTGGTCCTTTACTACTAATGTTGGTAGTACCCTAGACAAGACTGAGCCTAAGCTCTTCTTTTGTGAAATCACTCCATAGGTGTTCCTAATCAGGCATTCTGCATCGTCCAATAATTCCTTGAACAAACGTGGCCCACTCTTTGATAAACCCATTTAGTGTTATTCGCACAAGTTCAATTTCCTCTGGTTTCTCCCCTATAGGTGCTAGTTCATCCTGAAAATCTCGAATCCTAGTGAGATATGGAGTTACGCCATAACTCTTCATCATCTTTGTGGTCTTCAACTTTTCTTTGAGAACCATTTTCCTATTCTCTGATGGATCCTGGTATAACTTCACAATGACATCCCACATCTCCTTTGTTGTATTCCTCTCTGCAATATGCGGAAAAATATGATCTCAAACTCCATTGAGGACCACCCTCTTTACTTTGGCCATATCCTTCTTGTACTCGTGAAGGTGATAGGGTCTATCGGTATAGCTATGATTGTTGTCACAAACTCCTTGAGGCCATGCTCATCCAAAAGGAATAGAATCCTAGCCTTCCAGACACCAAAGTTTGAGGCTCCGTCAAGTTTATCTTGATCTCTGAGACTTATTGTGGACATCCTTGTGAAACTCAAAAACTGGTAAATAAACAAGAATCTCCTCCCTTTCCTACTTGACCTCTCTCTTTGCTACTTGCACTCCCTTCTCGAATGCTTAGATCTGCTATTGTCTGCCTCCATATGTAATTCTTTGACCTTCACTTTGCCTGCTACCTCAACTGGGCAACTCGCCCAACCTTCTAGAAGCCCTTATCTGGAATCCAACACACGATGTGCTGCTCTTGAAGCTCACATTGACTGACTAGAAAAACTACTACGACCTTTTGTAATTGGAAATGTCAGAATTTCTCCTAAAAACTAGGTCCAAAATGTTAGTTTCTATAGCATCAAATGTGTTCTAACCATGAAATTTGGTGGAGAGGCTATAATACATGAGATCTCCAAAACTCAGAAATTGTTTCTGGAAATTCCACTTAGATATGATTTAATTAGATTAGTAACCAATTTTTTAATGTTTCCTAAGTCTAAACTTAAGAAAACTGGTTAATTAATCAGAATTAATTAAGTCAAGGTGAGAATTCTCTAGAAACTCACACGGATCGATCCAAAATTAATCTGAGCCATTGATTAAGATCTAATATTGGTACAACAGGAAGATATAAGAAGGGATCGATGTGGTGATGGAGAATACACGAAAGTCACTTGGAGAATTCGATTTTCTAGAGTAGCAGCAGTCAACTGCCATTGAGTTCGAGCTTCAATGAGGAAGTTGAGACAGTTAGAAGCAGGGACATTGAGGTTGAAGGAAGATTTCTAGATCCAGTGAGTGAATTCACAGAGAGGCAGAAGAGCCATAGTGAGGTTGATGCAGGGAATGCGCAGTAGCCTCTAAAGGCAATTCGCTTTGCATATTCGAGAAGTCGTTTCAATGTTTCGGTGGCAAAAGAATTTTGTAGAGGCTGGGAGAAGCGTTTCTAGAGTCAGTGAAAAACAAAAGAAGCAACTTAGATTTGGATCCAGGTCATATGAATTAGAACCCACAAAGAAGGTGATGCAAGGAAATTCGTAGAGGGTTTCAGAGGCTAGTCTTCAGTGCCGAATTTGCCTATGGGGTGAGGAAAATTTCTCACTAGATTTTTGCCAATATTTTTCTGTGTAGGATTTCCATATTCGACATCCAGATTATTGTAATGATATTTCACTACTGCTTAATAACAAAAACCCACAGTTGTTGCATTAGCTTTCCCAAGTTGGGTTTTTTTGGGGACATTTGTCCAAAAATAACGGTGTCATTTTTATGTGTGCTAATGTTTTCTCAGTTTCCAGCGCTATTATTTCCACATTATTTTATTTGTGAAGGTTGCGGTGTGATTTATTTGATATTTGTTGTTGTAGATAAATTGTTACAATAATTAACAATTAGAAAAATAAGTTCTAGTTGCTACAATAGAATTTCAGTTTTGGCATTTTCACATGGTAAGTGATCAGTGGGGAAGCTCATAAGCAGAAGAGAGAATTTTGATGCTCAAAGGGAGTAGCAAGCCAAAATCCTTAGAGGCAACGCAATGCTTAGATAGGCATGCCAAATTACTGGGGAAAAAATTTGATTTTCAATTGCAGGATTGCAAAAAAATAGAGTTTCTTGAAATAGTGATTCCAACAGTTAGAGGGAGCAACAACAACTTGGATTTTCGCTACGCAGATTCCTTGGTTGGACATAGAGGGTTTTTCATCAGCAGAACCAGTGTTAGGTGGAAGAGAAAAACACACACAACAGAGGGAAAATTTCTCTCAGGGAACTTCGACTCTCAGAAGTTTGATTTTTCCAGGCAGATTGACAGTAGCACCTAGCGGATCTATGCATTCGAGAAGTTAGTGTGAGTAGAAGAACAACAACCAAGCAGAGGGAAAGAGAGAGTTTTCGACTTGATCAGAGATGGCCACAACAAGGCCTAAAGATCAGGATAGGTTGGACGGTGCTTCCAACTTTGTCATTTGTAAGGCTAGGATATCCTTCCTTCTAGATGAATATGGCTTGAAAGCCTACATAGTTAATGTGGTGGTAATTTCTCAAGATGTAGACCAGCTCAAGGAATACAAGAAGGACATGGTGAAGGTGAAGCGGTTGATCCTAGACGGTGTCCGAGGTCATATAATCTCACATATAGTGGCCAAGGGAACAACCAAAGAGATGTGGGATGCTCTCTCCATGCTATACCAGGGTACGTACAAGCAGTGGAAGATGTTCCTGGAAGAAAAGCTGAGATGCATCAGAATGTAGAAAGGGGAAGACATAGATCCATTTTTCACCAGGATTCAGGAATCCTGAGACTAACTTGCGGCTATTGGGGCAGAACCTCAACCTTCAGAGCTAGTATGGTTGGCACTAAACAATGTCTCTTAGGATTGGCAAGTCTTCGTCCAAAGCATATTGGGAAGAGACATGCTACTAGGATGGGACAAAATTTGGGTTGACTTGCATTAGGAAGAGTTGAGGCAAGCTCTGCTAAAGAGCTCCATTAGTGGCAGCAGTAGCAGCGAACCGAAGGGTGTGAAGGAGGAGGCGAATGTGGCCCTTGAATCAATGGGTCCCAGTTAGGGGTAGGGGGAGCAGAAGAAGAAGAATAAGGACCTATCTAAGGTCAAGTGCTTTAGGTGTGGCAATTTTGGCCACTACAATACCCAGTTTCCTCTCAGAAAGAAGGACAAATAAGAGAAGAAGGACCAAGCGACAACACATGTTGAAATAGATAGGTTGTCCTCCAAGTTGGAGGAAGACTTCGTGATGATGGCAACCATACCTCCAGGAGTGAGGTAGGGTGACTTGGAGTTGTAACCCCAAAGAGCTACAAAGATGGGCAGGGTCGTTGAGGAGTACGCCTCATGGATCATCACTCGGCTATGGGGGGACCACAATATTCAGTAATAGGATGGGCCAGTGGTAGTTGATGCAGTCAGTACCAGAGTGATAGTTGCAAACTAGTAGTAGTTAGATACTGAGGAGTGCAGTGCAGTTTTGATAGCAAAGCAGGTGGCTTAGTGCAAATTCAACAGCGACACAAATTCTTCAATGACAGTGCAGATGATAGTAGCAGTCAGGACTCGGGAAACGTATGCAACATAATGAACATAGATGATTTAGTATTTTGTATGCTTCTCAATTGCAATAGTTGCAGTTGCAGCAACAATAGATGAGAGAGAGTTGCAGTTTAGATGCAGAGTTGGCAACAATATGGTAGTGTCAACAGCAACACAAATGCAACATCAAAGTTGCACAATGGTTGATGGGTAGTATGGCTAGACATCAATAGTTTGACAAGAGGTGATGCAGAGACAAGGTGTTGTGGCGAGATGTGCAACATTAGAGAGAACACAATCCTCTCTAAGAGGGAGTGTTAGTTCCTGTAGTATTAGATGTGTTCTAGCCATGAAATTTGGTGGAGAGGCTAGAATAAATGAGATCTTCAAAACCTAAAAATCGTTTTTGGAAATTCCACCTAGAGATGACTTAATTAGATTATTAACCAACCTTTTAATGTTTCCTAAGTCTAAACTTAAGAAAACTGATTAATCAATCAGAATTAATTAATTCAAGGTGATAATCCTCTAGAAACTCACACAGATCGATTCATAAATGATCTGAGCCATCAATTAAGATTTAATCTTGGTTATTGGAATCCCAACAGAAAGATATAAGATGGGATCAATGTGGTCTTAGAGGATACACCAGAGTCACTTGGAAAATTTGATTTTCTAGAGTAGTAGTAGTCAATTTTCGGAGAGTTCGAGCTTTAGTGAGGAAGCAGAGACAGTGAGGATGATGCAGGGACTGCGCAGTGGCCTCTAAAGGTAGTTCAATTTGTAGATTCTAGAAATCGTTTCAATGTTCTGGTGGTAGAAGAATTTGCAGAGTCCAGGAGAAGAATTTCTAGAGTCAGTGGCAAGCAGAAGAAATAGCTCAGATTAAGATCTAGGACATACAAATTAGAGCCTGCGTAGAACCCAGACAGAGGATGATGCAGGGCAATTCATAGAGGGTTTCAGAGGCCAGTCTTCAGTGTTGAATGTTGATTTCTATAGCATCGAATGTGCTCTAACCTCGATATTTTGAAAAGAGGCTAAGAAACATGCATTCTTCAATAACCAGAAATTGTTTGGGAAAATTCCACCTAGAGATGATTTAATTAAAATAATTAACTTTTTAAAAATGGTTTCCTAAGTCTAAACTTAGGAAATTTGGTTAATTAAAGGGTATTATTTATATCTGGTGAGAATCTTCTAGAACAAGACAAGGATCAACTCCCAGTTAATCTTAGCCATCGATTATGTTTTAATATTGGCCATTGGTGCTCCAACGAGAGATTATAAGAAGGCGCTTGATGGGCACTTCGAGAACACATCGAGATAGTGAGACCTAGAGATCAAATTTCTCAAGAGTAGCAGCATTGAGTTGTTGGAGAGAGATCGTGTGATCTTCTTGCGATGAGCGGCAGGGATAGTAGACCGAATGGAATTTTTCCAATTCCAGAGAGTGTAAGGCAGAGAAGGAAACGAGAGGTTTAGAGTGTTGGACACAGATTGTCATTGATGTCAATATGGCAATATTCAAGAGGAGGAGACAGAGCATATCAGAGCCAAGAGGAGCAAAAGGAGCCAAGAGGAGCGGACCAAGCCAGAGGAGCCACATATATCGGAGGAGTGCCAGAGCAAGAGGAGCCATATCGAAGGAGTGTCAGAGCAAGAGGAGCCATCGGAGGAGCTACAGGAGCAAACAGAGTGGACCAAGAGGAGAAGATGGAGCAAGAGGAGCAATCGGAGGAGCAAATGAAGCAAACAGAGCCATATATGCCTTAGATAACATTATCGGGAGCTGTTCGGGCGATCAAAACCCATATATGCCTTCATTAATACTATCGGGAGTTGTTCGGGCAATGGAAACCCACATATGCATGTATTAATGCTATCGGGAGTGTTTGAGCGCCCAAAATCTACATATATGCATTTATAATAATCAAAGGCCTTTTCCTTTTTGGTGGAAACAACACAAGTTAAATGTGTTTCGGCACATATGGACCCGATGGCATATATAAATATATATTTCGCCAAATCGGCGATCGAGGAATGAAGAATGGAGGATGCGATATGCGATGGACGCGATATGCAATTTAGTGCTGACCTTCCGATCTGAAAGAATAATGAACGGTGGAGATCTAATCGGCAATAGGCATATCGGAGTGATCGCGTCGGAAGGATCGGGGGAAGCAATATGTGACATCGTCGATAATTGGAGCCGAAATCATATTAGAGAGCAGCCTAAAGGGAGATCGGGTCCGCTAAACCTTCGCGTTACAAATCCGCCGAAGCGAACCTACCGACATCCCGGACCCGAATTCAATATAGAGACGGGAGTATAAGAAGGCGTCGGGTCCAGGTTCTGTCGGAGGATCGGGACTATTGTTTACAGCAAGTGCCGATATACATCGGACCCGAAACCAGTATAGAAGGGAGTCTAAAAGAGCATCGGGTTCGCTCCTCATCGGAGGTCAGGCCTTAAGAGTTTTGTTATGGTTGCGAAATCTGGACCCGCTGAATTTATGAAAGCAGCCATATAATCCTTGAGATCCGCGTACATTGAGTTAAGCGGTTTTTATGCTAGCTCTGTGTATTGATATTATATGGTTGCATATGGCCATGAGGAGTTTTATGGTAATTCCATATATGTCTATAAGTGTGGCGGGTTGATTAAAGCGCTTGGTGATGGTTGATTAAAGGCTCGGTTGGTGGCTTCCGATGGTTGATTATAAAGCACCGATAAAAGGTGGCTTCGATTCCTAGTAAGTCCATGGTTATAAAAGGCTTTCGGCCTAAAGAACACTTCCGATAAAGCCTGTAAGACAGAAGAAGCAAAGGAATGGAAGCCGAAGTGTCAATCGATCAAGTGAGGAGGAAGCCAAAGAGTCAGCATGTAAGAGGAAACGAATGGACAGGGGGATGGAGCATATAAAAGTAGCAAAAACAGAGAACTGAATTGGTTGTTGGTGGATGGCATAACTTGAGCATGAGATAGTGGAAGCAGTAGAAGAAAAGGGGGCAGCAGAAGCAGTGGAAGCTGAAAAGAGCGTAGCAGCACACCAGTGTATACCAAAGAGGTTGGAGCCTTAGAATTGAAAAGGATTGAAGTCCTTGGGAGTTGGTACTCCTAAGTCCAAGATTGGTGTCTTGGCAAAATAGAGTTGGTGCTCAGGAGGTTGGAGCCTCACCAAAGTCCAAGTTGGAGCTTGGTAACCAAATGTGACATTCTATTTATTGTATTTATTTTACTGCACAATTATATTAATAAAAGCATTTATTCTTGCTGTTCATTTTGTGTTCTGAACATACATGTTTTAACTAGTAAAACAATAGTGAGAAAAAGAAATACTGATTCACCCCCCTCTCAGTATTTCCAACAATTGGTATCAGAGCAGGCTTCTTCATTCTAGCCTAACAGCTTGAAGAAGGATCAACAACCATGATGAGAAATCATGAAGCATCAGGAAAACCTCCTCTGTTCCATGGCACTAACTTTGGTTTTTGGAAGAAAAGAATGACTTACTATTTAATGTCCCTTGGACCTGAAGTCTGGCATTTTTGTCAAACTGAATACCAAGCGACTTCCTCTCTTCCAACAGACCAAGACGAGAGGAAAGCCTACATTGCAAATGCAAAGGCCATGAACTCCATCACTAGTGGAATCACTGATTCCGAGTTTACAAAAATCATGCACTGTAACTATGCCAAAGAAATGTGGGAGAAGCTAGTTAGCTTGTACGATGGAGACTCAAAAGTCAAAAAGGAAAAGCTTCAAACTCACAGAAGTCAATTTGAAAGTTTGAAGATGGAAGAGGAAGAAGATATTGCAGCATACCTCCTCCGAGTAGCTGAAGTGGTAAATTCCCTGAAAGGATTGGACGAAAAGGTTGAAGAAAGTACTATTGTACAAAAGGTATTAAGGTCCCTTCCAAACATATTTGACTCCAAAATAAGTGCTATAGAAGAATCCAAGGATCTTGACACCCTCAAAATGGATGAACTCCATGGAATTCTCATTGCCTATGAAATGAGGAAAGGTGGACCTAGCTCCAAAGATGCAGCATTCAAGGCCTCAAAGTCAAAGAAAGGGAAAGAAAGAAATGACTGTAGTGATGAGTCAGATGTGGAATCCGAATTGGCTCAATATGTACGAAAGCTGAAGAGAAGATCTAAGCTTAAAGGCAAGTATCCTCTTATCTGTTTTAAATGTGGTAAAATAGGTCATTATCCAGCAAAATGTCCTCATAAACATGACAGTGATGATGAAAGAAATTCTAAAAGAATGACATACAAAAAGAAAGGGTTCAATAAGAAAAACCTTCTCTCCAAGCAAGATGAGTCTGATGAGGATGAGTTTATGGTCATCAAAAAGAAATCAGATGAGGAAAGCGATCATGATGAAAGCCAAGAAGCATTATTCATGGCACTCACAGATGATGATGACTCGAGGCAAGAAGGAAATGTGGATGAACTGTTAATAAGTGCCATTGAAGAGAACGAGAAACTACGGAACAAAATTATCTCTCTCAAAGTGGAAAACGAGGAAATAAGAAGGAGAGAAGATCTCTTGGAAACAAAGCTTAAGGAAAAAGAAGAGACTTGTGAAGAACGTGAGGCCGAAGTATTATCTCTGAGAAAGGAGTTGGAGCAAATTAAAAAGGGCTGTAAAAGCTCTAAAATACTTGATACTATTCTGAAAAATCAAAAACCTCAACATGATAAGTCTGGAATAGGTTTCAAGGGAGAATCCTCAAGCACTAAGAATAGTGCGAAAAGCTATGCCGATGCACTTTTCTGCAACCCAAAAGATGAAAAAGTATCTTATCAAAAGTGCATCCCAGATTCCAAGAATCAAGAAAGAGTTATTCCAAAGAAGAATGTGGAGTCGAATCATGGACACTACAGCAAATACAAACCTGTAGTCCACCAAGGGCCCATAAAAAATCCAAAGGACGAGGGAGGAGTAATTCTCAGAAAGGAAGGTGAATTAAACCGTGGTTGCTTCAAAACCATATTTCTTGGACACTGTTTTCACTGTAAAAACTTCGGTCACCAAGCTAGACACTGCATGGCTCGCAGAAGTGAAAAGACAACGCAAAAGGACCGGATAATCAACTCATATGCTCCCAAAAGACAGGGACAAATCAAAACCTTCAATTCATTCGATCCCTTGACTAAATTTGATCTGACTTGCTCTTTTTGCTACAATAATGGACACTATGAACAAAACTGCCCACTCAAAGGAAGAAAGACGAGTAGCAAGATCGCTGCAATGGAAAAATGCGGCCTAGATCTATTTGCGCAAAATAATGGAAACCAGTGGTTTGTGGATAGTGGATGCTCCAGACACATGACAGGAGACAGAAGGAAATTTATCTCACTGAGCAAAAAGGAAGGGAATGTGTCCTTTGGAAGCGGAACTGGAAAAATTGTAGGAAGAGGAACAGTTACTCTGATCAATGGAAAAGGAAAAGCTCAAGATGCTCTGTTGGTTGACGGACTCAAACACAACCTTCTGAGTGTCAGCCAAATTTTTGATCAAGGACATAAGGTTGTCTTCAGCACCAAAGACTGTGAAATAAGGAACTCTGTCTCTGGAAAACTTGTGGCAAAAGGAGTAAGAACACCAGACAATATTTACGTTCTGAACAAGATTCAGGAGAACAAATGCTACTTGAGTCAGGCAGATGAGAGTTGGTTGTGGCACAAGAGACTTGGACATACCAGCTTCGAAAATCTGGTCAATATCAGCAAAATCAACGTTGTACAAGACATCCCAAGGTTGTCCAAACCAAAGCAAGCAGTGTGTGGTCCATGTCAACATGGAAAACAGACCAGAACCAGCCACAAGACAAAGGAACAATGTACATCAAAGCCCTTGGAGATCATCCATGCTGATGTGTGTGGGCCAACTAGAAATCAAGCACTCCAAGGAGAAAGGTACTTTGTGTTATTTGTTGATGATTATACTAGAATGATGTGGATATATTTCATAAAGTATAAATCTAAAACTTTTGAGTGTTTTAAGAATCTAAAAGCCCTTATAGAAAACGAAAAAGATTCAAAAATTAAGTGTCTCAGAACAGACAGAGGAGGAGAATTCACATCAAACGAGTTCAGTGAGTTCTGCAATATTCATGGAATTAAAAGGGAATTCTCGGCTGCCAGAACACCTCAGCAAAATGGGGTAGTTGAAAGACGAAACCGAATTGTCCAAGAAATGGCAAGAACCATGTTGTTAGCAGCAGATCTACAACCTAAATTCTGGGGGGAAGCAGTAGGGACAGCTGTCTATACATTGAATCGGACTCAATTAAGACCAAATTGCGACAAAACTCCTTATGAGCTATGGAAAGGAAGACCTGCTTCGGTGAAGTACTTCAAAATATTTGGAAGCAAGTGCTTCATAAAAATAAATGATGGTTCACCTGGAAAATTTGATTCTCGGGTTGATAAGGGGATATTTCTTGGATACTCTCCACGGAGCGAGGCTTACAAGTGCTACAATTTTCGACTGAAGAAAGTAGTGGAAAGCATCGATGTTAAGGTTGACGAAGATCTTCTAGAAAAGGAAATTGAAGAACAGGAAGATGACTTTCTCATTGAAGAAGAAGAATCTAAAGAAGAAGAGATAGATGATGAAGAAGAAGAAGAGGAAAGAGAACCGTCTCATACTCCTTCAAAGATGAAGTATGTAGAAAGATACCATCCAGAAGAACAGATCATTGGCAATAAAGATGAAGGTGTGCAGACCAGAAGAAGGATAACAACCTCACCCAAGAGAAAAGCCATTGCCCTCCTATCTATGATAGAACCAGAAACATTCACAGAAGCAAGTAAGGATCCTCATTGGGTAAAAGAAATGGAAGAAGAAATGTCCCAAATTGAGAAGAACAAGACATGGGAGCTGGTACCTCGTCCGAAGGACAAAAACATAATAGGAACCAAATGGGTGTTCAAAAATAAAATGAATGAGGAAGGACAGGTTATCAGAAACAAGGCAAGACTTGTTTGCAAAGGCTATTCGCAAATTGAAGGAGTTGACTTTGAAGAGACATTTGCACCAGTGGCCCGTATGGAAGCTATCAGGATGTTTTTCGCATTTGCTTGCTTGAAAGGATTCAAAATCTATCAAATGGACGTGAAATCAACATTTCTAAATGGGGAACTCAAGGAGGAAGTCTACATGGAGCAGCCGAAAGGTTTTGATCTGACAGCAGGAAAGGACCTAGTCTATAAGTTGAAAAAGGCTTTGTATGGGTTGAAACAAGCTCCTAGAGCTTGGTATGCAAGACTGGATAACTATCTCCAACAACAAGGCTTCAAAAAGGGAGTGGCTAGAAGCAATCTATACATAAAGACAGATCAAGGTAAGTTACTAGTTTCTCTTGTTTATGTCGATGATCTGATTTTTGCTAGTAATAATGATGAAATGAGCCATGAATTTTCTCAAAGCATGGCAAAAGAATTTGAGATGTCAATGATAGGTGAACTGTCCCACTTCCTTGGACTTCAATTATCTCAAACCAGAGCAGGATTGTGTATCTCTCAAGCCAAATATCTAAAATACATGCTCAAAAAATATGGAATGGAGGACTGTGCACCCATGAGCACTCCCATGACCACAAACTGCAAACTAAGAAAAGATGATGACTCCCCTCTAGTAGATGCAACTCATTACAGGTCAATGATTGGAGCCCTTCTATACTTAACAGCCACACGACCAGACATAATGTAAGCAGTAGGAATGGTGGGAAGATTTCAATCGGCTCCCAAACAATCTCATTTATTAGCTGTAAAAAGAATTCTCAGATATTTGAAGGGAACTTCTGATTTTTGTCTTTGGTACCCAAAGAGTTCAACATTGACTGTAACTGCATACACCGATGCTGATTGGGCTGGAAACATAGATGATCGGAAAAGTACTAGTGGGAATGCATTCTTCCTAGGAGACTGTTTGGTATCCTAGCTCAGCAAAAAACAGTCATCCATATCATTATCCACAACTGAAGCTGAGTATATTGCTGCAGCAGACTGTTGTACTCAGATACTATGGATGAAGGAAGCACTAAAGGATGTAAACATATGTACAGATGAACCAATTACTGTTTATTGTGACAACACTAGTGCTATCAGTCTCAGTAAAAATCCAGTGATGCACTCAAGAACCAAACATATACCAATCAAGTATCATTTCCTCCGTGAGAAAGTAGCTGAACAAAACATCGCTCTGGAATATATAAGTACTAAGGAGTAGATAGCTGATATTTTCACTAAACCTCTTCCTCGGGAAGCATTCGAACACCTGCGACAAAAGATGGGGGTTATTTCTTTATCATCACTCAAGTCTATTCATAAAGATGCAGCAGGACAGGGGGAGAAACTTGACAGGGGGAGTTGCCATTGATGTCAAAGGGGGAGAAAGCAGAAGAATATTGCCATCAATAACAAAGGGGGAGATTGTTGGACACGAGTTGCCATTGATGTCAAAGGGGGAGAAAGCAGAAGAATATTGCCATCAATAACAAAGGGGGAGATTGTTGGACATAGATTGTCATTGATGTCAATATGGCAATATTCAAGAGGAGGAGACAGAGCATATCGGAGCCAAGAGGAGCAAAAGGATCCAAGAGGAGCGGACCAAGCCAGAGGAGCCACATATATCGGAGGAGTGCCAGAGCAAGAGGAGCCATATCGAAGGAGTGTCAGAGCAAGAGGAGCCATCGGAGGAGCTACAGGAGCAAACAGAGTGGACCAAGAGGAGCAGATGGAGCAAGAGGAGCAATCGGAGGAGCAAATGAAGCAAACAGAGCCATATATGCCTCAGATAACATTATCGGGAGCTATTCGGGTGATCAAAACCCATATATGCCTTCATTAATACTATCGGGAGTTGTTCGGGCAATGGAAACCCACATATGCATGTATTAATGCTATCGGGAGTGTTTGAGCGCCCAAAATCTACATATATGCATTTATAATAATCAAAGGCCTTTTCCTTTTTGGCGGAAACAACACAAGTTAAATGTGTTTCGGCACATATGGACCCGATGGCATATATAAATATATATTTTTCCAAATCGGCGATCGGGGAATGAAGAATGGAGGATGCGATATGCGATGGACGCGATATGCAATTTAGTGCTGACCTTCCGATCTGAAAGAATAATGAACGGTGGAGATCTAATCGGCAATAGGCATATCGGAGTGATCGCGTTGGAAGGATCGGGGGAAGAAATATGTGACATCGCCGATAATTGGAGTCGAAATCATATTAGAGAGCAGCCTAAAGGGAGATCGGGTCCGCTAAACCTTCGCGTTAGAAATCCGTCGAAGCGAACCTGCCGATATCCCGGACCCGAATTCAATATAGAGACGGGAGTATAAGAAGGCGTCGGGTCTGGGTTCCGTCGGAGGATCGGGACTATTGTTTACAGCAAGTGCCGATATACATCGGACCCGAAACCAGTATAGAAGGGAGTCTAAAAGAGCATCGGGTTCGCTCCTCATCGGAGGTCAGGCCTTAAGAGTTTTGTTATGGTTGCGAAATATGGACTCGCTGAATTTATGAAAGCAGCCATATAATCCTTGAGATCCGCGTATATTGAGTTAAGCGATTTTTATGCTAGCTCTGTGTATTGATATTATATGGTTGCATATGGCCATGAGGAGTTTTATGGTAATTCCATATATGTCTATAAGTGTGGCGGGTTGATTAAAGCGCTTGGTGATGGTTGATTAAAGGCTCGGTTGGTGGCTTCCGATGGTTGATTATAAAGCACTGATAAAAGGTGGCTTCGATTCCTAGTAAGTCCATGGTTATAAAAGGCTTTCGGCCTAAAGAACGCTTCCGATAAAGCCTGTAAGACAGAAGAAGCAAAGGATTGGAAGCCGAAGTGTCAAGCGATCAAGTGAGGAGGAAGCCAAAGAGTCAGCATGTAAGAGGAAATGAATGGACAGGGGGATGGAGCATATAAAAGCAGCAAAAACAGAGAACTGAATTGGTTGTTGGTGGATGGCATAACTTGAGCATGAGATAGTGGAAGCAGTAGAAGAAAAGGGGGCAGCAGAAGCAATGGAAGCTGAAAAGAGCGTAGCAGCACACCAGTGTATACCAAAGAGGTTGGAGCCTCAGAATTGAAAAGGATTGAAGTCCTTGGGAGTTGGTACTCCTAAGTCCAAGATTGGTGTCTTGGCAAAATAGAGTTGGTGCTCAGGAGGTTGGAGCCTCACCAAAGTCCAAGTTGGAGCTTGGTAACCAAATGTGACATTCTATTTATTGTATTTATTTTACTACACAGTTATATTAATAAAAGCTTTTATTCCTGCTGTTCATTTTGTGTTCTGAACATACATGTTTTAACTAGTAAAACAATAGTGAGAAAAAGAAATACTGATTCACCCCCCTCTCAGTATTTCCAACAATTGGTATCAGAGCAGGCTTCTTCATTCTAGCCTAACAGCTTGAAGAAGGATCAACAACCATGATGAGACATCATGAAGCATCAAGAAAACCTCCTCTGTTCCATGGCACTAACTTTGGTTTTTGGAAGAAAAGAATGACTTACTATTTAATGTCCCTTGGACCTGAAGTCTGGCATTTTTGTCAAACTGAATACCAAGCGACTTTCTCTCTTCCAACAGACCAAGATGAGAGGAAAGCCTACATTGCAAATGCAAAGGCCATGAACTCCATCACTAGTGGAATCACTGATTCCGAATTTACAAAAATCATGCACTGTAACTCTGCCAAAGAAATGTGGGAGAAGCTAGTTAGCTTGTACGATGGAGACTCAAAAGTCAAAAAGGAAAAGCTTCAAACTCACAGAAGAAAATTTGAAAGTTTGAAGATGGAAGAGGAAGAAGATATTGCAACATACCTCCTCCGAGTAGCTGAAGTGGTAAATTCCCTGAAAGGATTGGACGAAAAGGTTGAAGAAAGTACTATTGTACAAAAGGTATTAAGGTCCCTTCCAGACATATTTGACTCCAAAATAAGTGCTATAGAAGAATCAAAGGATCTTGACACCCTCAAAATGGATGAACTCCATGGAATTCTCACTGCCTATGAAATGAGGAAAGGTGGACCTAGCTCCAAAGATGCAGCATTCAAGGCCTCAAAGTCAAAGAAAGGGAAAGAAAGAAATGACTGTAGTGATGAGTCAAATGTGGAATCCGAATTGGCTCAATATGTATGAAAGCTGAAGAGAAGATCTAAGCTTAAAGGCAAGTATCCTCTTATCTGTTTTAAATGTGGTAAAATAGGTCATTATGCAGCAAAATGTCCTCATAAACATGACAGTGATGATGAAAGAAATTCTAAAAGAATGACATACAAAAAGAAAGGGTTCAATAAGAAAAACCTTCTCTCCAAGCAACATGAGTCTGATGAGGATGAGTTTATGGTCATCAAAAAGAAATCAAATGAGGAAAGCGATCATGATGAAAGCCAGGAAGCATTATTCATGGCACTCATAGATGATGATGACTCGGGGCAAGAAGGAAATGTGGATGAACTGTTAATAAGTGCCATTGAAGAGAACGAGAAACTACAGAACAAAATTATCTCTCTCAAAGTGGAAAACGAGGAAATAAGAAGGAGAGAAGATCTCTTGGAAACAAAGCTTAAGGAAAAAGAAGAGACTTGTGAAGAACGTGAGGTCAAAGTAGTATCTCTGAGAAAGGAGTTGGAGCAAATTAAAAAGGGCTGTAAAAGCTCTCAAATACTTGATACTATTCTGAAAAATCAAAAACCTCAACATGATAAGTCTGGAATAGGTTTCAAGGGAGAATCCTCAAGCACTAAGAATAGTGCAAAAAGCTATGCCGATGCACTTTTCTGAAACCCAAAAGATGAAAAAGTATCTTATCAAAAGTGCATCCCAGATTCCAAGAATCAAGAAAGAGTTATTCCAAAGAAGAATGTGGAGTCGAATCATGGACACTACAACAAATACAAACCTGTACTCCACCAAGGGCCCATAAAAAATCCAAAGGATGAGGGAGGAGTAATTCTCAGAAAGGAAGGCGAATTAAACCGTGGTTGCTTCAAAACCATATTTCTTGGACACTGTTTTCACTGTAAAAACTTCAGTCACCAAGCTAGACACTGCATGGCTCGCAGAAGTGAAAAGACAACGCAAAAGGACCGAGTAATCAACTCATATGCTCCCAAAAGACAGGGACAAATCAAAACCTTCAATTCATTCGATCCCTTGACTAAATTTGATCTGACTTGCTCTTTTTGCTACAATAATGGACACTATGAACAAAACTGCCCACTCAAAGGAAGAAATACGAGTAGCAAGATCTCTGCAATGGAAAAATGCGGCCTGGATCTATTTGCGCAAAATAATGGAAACCAGTGGTTTGTGGATAGTGGATGCTCCAGACACATGACAGGAGACAGAAGGAAATTTATCTCACTGAGCAAAAAGGAAGGGAATGTGTCCTTTGGAAGCGGAACTGGAAAAATTGCAGGAAGAGGAACAGTTACTCTGATCAATGGAAAAGGAAAAGCTCAAGATGCTCTGTTGGTTGACGGACTCAAACACAACCTTCTGAGTGTCAGCCAAATTTGTGATCAAGGACATAAGGTTGTCTTCAGCACCAAAGACTGTGAAATAAGGAACTCTGTCTATGGAAAACTTGTGGCAAAAGGAGTAAGAACACCAGACAATATTTACGTTCTGAACAAGATTCAGGAGAACAAATGCTACTTGAGTCAGGCAGATGAGAGTTGGTTGTGGCACAAGAGACTTGGACATACCAGCTACGAAAATCTGGTCAATATCAGCAAAATCAACGCTGTACAAGACATCCCAAGGTTGTCCAAACCAAAGCAAGCAGTGTGTGGTCCATGTCAACATGGAAAACAGACCAAAACCAGCCACAAGACAAAGGAACAATGTACATCAAAGCCCTTGGAGATCATCCATGCTGATGTGTGTGGGCCAACTAGAAATCAAGCACTCCAAGGAGAAAGGTACTTTGTGTTATTTGTTGATGATTATACTAGAATGATGTGGATATATTTCATAAAGTATAAATCTGAAACTTTTGAGTGTTTTAAGAATCTAAAAGCCCTTATAGAAAACGAAAAAGATTCAAAAATTAAGTGTCTCAGAACAGACAGAGGAGGAGAATTCACATCAAACGAGTTCAGTGAGTTCTGCAATATTCATGGAATTAAAAGGGAATTCTCGGCTGCCAGAACACCTCAGCAAAATGGGGTAGTTGAAAGACGAAACTGAATTGTCCAAGAAATGGCAAGAACCATGCTGTTAGCAGCAGACCTACAACCTAAATTCTGGAGGGAAGCAGTAGGGACAGCTGTCTATACATTGAATCAGACTCAATTAAGATCAAATTGTGACAAAACTCCTTATGAGCTATGGAAAGGAAGACCTGCTTCGATGAAGTACTTCAAAATATTTGGAAGCAAGTGCTTCATAAAAATAAATGATGGTTCACCTGGAAAATTTGATTCTCGGGTTGATGAGGGGGTATTTCTTGGATACTCTCCACGGAGCAAGGCTTACAAGTGCTACAATTTTCGACTGAAGAAAGTAGTGGAAAGCATCGATGTTAAGGTTGACGAAGATCTTCCAGAAAAGGAAATTGAAGAATAGGAAGATGACTTTCTCATTGAAGAAGAAGAATCTAAAGAAGAAGAGATAGATGATGAAGAAGAAGAAGAGGAAAGAGAACCGTCTCATACTCCTTCAAAGATGAAGTATGTAGAAAGATACCATCCAGAAGAACAGATCATTGGCAATAAAGATGAAGGTGTGCAGACCAGAAGAAGGATAACAACCTCACCCAAGAGAAAAGCCATTGCCCTCCTATCTATGATAGAACCAGAAACATTCACAGAAGCAAGTAAGGATCCTCATTGGGTAAAAGCAATCGAAGAAGAAATGTCCCAAATTGAGAAGAACAAGACATGGGAGCTGGTACCTCGTCTGAAGGACAAAAACATAATAGGAACCAAATGGGTGTTCAAAAATAAAATGAATGAGGAAGGACAGGTTATCAGAAACAAGGCAAGACTTGTTTGCAAAGGCTATTCGCAAATTGAAGGAGTTGACTTTGAAGAGACATTTGCACCAGTGGCCCGTATGGAAGCTATCAGGATGTTTTTCGCATTTGCTTGCTTGAAAGGATTCAAAATCTATCAAATGGATGTGAAATCAACATTTCTAAATGGGGAACTCAAGGAGGAAGTCTACATGGAGCAGCCAGAAGGTTTTGATCTGACAGCAGGAAAGGACCTAGTCTATAAGTTGAAAAAGGCTTTGTATGGGTTGAAACAAGCTCCTAGAGCTTGGTATGCAAGACTGGATAACTATCTCCAACAACAAGGCTTCAAAAAGGGAGTGGCTGGAAGCAATCTATACATAAAGACAGATCAAGGTAAGTTACTAGTTGCTCTTGTTTATGTCGATGATCTGATTTTTGCTAGTAATAATGATGAAATGAGCCATGAATTTTCTCAAAGCATGGAAAAAGAATTTGATATGTCAATGATAGGTGAACTGTCCCACTTCCTTGGACTTCAAGTATCTCAAACCAGAGCAGGATTGTGTATCTCTCAAGCCAAATATCTAAAAGACATGCTCAAAAAATATGGAATGGAGGACTGTGCACCCATGAGCACTCCCATGACCACAAACTGCAAACTAAGAAAAGATGATGACTCCCCTCTAGTAGATGCAACTCATTACAGGTCAATGATTGGAGCCCTTCTATACTTAACAGCCACACGACCAGACATAATGTAAGCAGTAGGAATGGTGGGAAGATTTCAATCGGCTCCCAAACAATCTCATTTATTAGCTATAAAAAGAATTCTCAGATATTTGAAGGGAACTTCTGATTTTTGTCTCTGGTACCCAAAGAGTTCAACATTGACTGTAACTGCATACACCGATGCTGATTGGGCTGGAAACATAGATGATCGGAAAAGTACTAGTGGGAATGCATTCTTCCTAGGAGACTGTTTGGTATCCTAGCTCAGCAAAAAACAGTCATCCATATCATTATCCACAACCGAAGCTGAGTATATTGCTGCAGCAGACTGTTGTACTCAGATACTATGGATGAAGGAAGCACTAAAGGATGTAAACATATGTACAGATCAACCAATTACTGTTTATTGTGACAACACTAGTGCTATCAGTCTCAGTAAAAATCCAGTGATGCACTCAAGAACCAAACATATACCAATCAAGTATCATTTCCTCCGTGAGAAAGTAGCTGAGCAAAACATCGCTCTGGAATATATAAGTACTAAGGAGTAGATAGCTGATATTTTCACTAAACCTCTTCCTCGGGAAGCATTCGAACACCTGCGACAAAAGATGGGGGTTATTTCTTTATCATCACTCAAGTCTATTCATAAAGATGCAGCAGGACAGGGGGAGCAACTTGACAGGGGGAGTTGCCATTGATGTCAAAGGGGGAGAAAGCAGAAGAATATTGCCATCAATAACAAAGGGGGAGATTGTTGGACACGAGTTGCCATTGATGTCAAAGGGGGAGAAAGCAGAAGAATATTGCCATCAATAACAAAGGGGGAGATTGTTGGACACAGATTGTCATTGATGTCAATATGGCAATATTCAAGAGGAGGAGACAGAGCATATCGGAGCCAAGAGGAGCAAAAGGATCCAAGAGGAGCGGACCAAGCCAGAGGAGCCACATATATCGGAGGAGTGCCAGAGCAAGAGGAGCCATATCGAAGGAGTGTCAGAGCAAGAGGAGCCATCGGAGGAGCTACAGGAGCAAACAGAGTGGACCAAGAGGCGCAGATGGAGCAAGAGGAGCAATCGGAGGAGCAAATGAAGCAAACAGAGCCATATATGCCTCAGATAACATTATCGGGAGCTGTTCGGGCGATCAAAACCCATATATGCCTTCATTAATACTATCAGGAGTTGTTCGGGCAATGGAAACCCACATATGCATGTATTAATACTATCGGGAGTGTTTGAGCGCCCAAAATCTACATATATGCATTTATAATAATCAAAGGCCTTTTCCTTTTTGGCGGAAACAACACAAGTTAAATGTGTTTCGGCACATATGGACCTGATGGCATATATAAATATATATTTCGCCAAATCGTCGATCGGGGAATGAAGAATGGAGGATGCGATATGCGATGGACGCGATATGCAATTTAGTGCTGACCTTCTGATCTGAAAGAATAATGAATGGTGGAGATCTAATTGGCAATAAGCATATCGGAGTGATCGCGTCAGAAGGATTGGGGGAAGCAATATGTGACATCGCCGATAATTGGAGCCGAAATCATATTAGAGAGCAGCCTAAAGGGAGATCGGGTCCGCTAAACCTTCACGTTACAAATCCACCGAAGCGAACTTGCCGATATCTCGGACCCGAATTCAATATAGAGACGGGAGTATAAGAAGGCGTCCGGTCCGGGTTCCGTCGGAGGATCGAGACTATTGTTTACAGCAAGTGCCGATATACATCGGACCCGAAACCAGTATAGAAGGGAGTCTAAAAGAGCATCGGGTCCGCTCCTCATCGGAGGTCAGGCCTTAAGAGTTTTGTTATGGTTGCAAAATCCGGACCCACCGAATTTATGAAAGCAGCCATATAATCCTTGAGATCCGCGTACATTGAGTTAAGCGGTTTTTATGCTAGCTCTGTGTATTGATATTATATGGTTGCATATGGCCATGAGGAGTTTTATGGTAATTCCATATATGTCTATAAGTGTGGCGGGTTGATTAAAGCGCTTGGTGATGGTTGATTAAAGGCTCGGTTGGTGGCTTCCGATGGTTGATTATAAAGCACCGATAAAAGGTGGCTTCGATTCCTAGTAAGTCCATGGTTATAAAAGGCTTTCGGCCTAAAGAACGCTTCCGATAAAGCCTGTAAGACAGAAGAAGCAAAGGAATGGAAGCCGAAGTGTCAAGCGATCAAGTGAGGAGGAAGCCAAAGAGTCAGCATGTAAGAGGAAACGAATGGACAGGGGGATGGAGCATATAAAAGCAGCAAAAACAGAGAACTGAATTGGTTGTTGGTGGATGGAATAACTTGAGCATGAGATAGAGGAAGCAGCAGAAGAAAAGGGGGCAGCAGAAGCAGTGGAAGCTGAAAAGAGCGCAGCAGCACACCAGTGTATACCAAAGAGGTTGGAGCCTCAGAATTGAAAAGGATTGAAGTCCTTGGGAGTTGGTGCTCCTAAGTCCAAGATTGGTGTCTTGGCAAAATAGAGTTGGTGCTCAGGAGGTTGGAGCCTCACCAAAGTCCAAGTTGGAGCTTGGTAACCAATTGTGACATTCTATTTATTGTATTTATTTTACTGCACAATTATATTAATAAAAGAATTTATTTCTGCTGTTCATTTTGTGTTCTGAACATACATGTTTTAACTAGTAAAACAATAGTGAGGAAAAGAAATACTGATTCACCCCCCTCTCAGTATTTCCAACATAGAGAGGCAGCACAATGCTTTAAAGGGAGTCTGTAATTTTTTGGGACCAGTCGAGATATAGTGCCGGAAGCTGGGGTGTGAGATCGGAGCGCTAGAGTCAAGTTCCAGCTAGCAAATCGATAAGCTGGAAGGGTGATGCATCTCCTAGAATCTATGATGTAGAGGCAGCATGAGCCCATGCAGAGGCAGCATGAGCCATCCAGAGGCATCTACTCTTACTCAGATTACTACTGCATAATAATAAAACCCTCAATTGTTGCACCGGTTTTCCCAAGTTGTGTTTTTCTAGGGACATTGGTCCAAAAACAATGGTGTAATTGTGTGTGTGATTATTTCTCTCCAGTGCAACATTTAGTTTCCATAGTATTTATTTTGTGTAGATTTCAGTGTATGTATTTCAATATTTGTCATAGAAAACTACAAGTAATTTTTTTCTAAGTAATTTAACGAATATGAGAAACATCATCCGTTTGCTACAGTAGGAGTTGTGTCACCAATTTTTCACATGGTATTAGAGCACAAATCATGAGCCGGAGAGCTCAGAGCAGAAAGGATGAAGGAGGTTCAAGTTTCTGCCTCAACAGTAGTTCAAAACCCCAGAGGCAGCACAGTCCTTGGGCCAAGGAGGTCGAGTTTTTTAGGGAAGATCAAATTCTCTGAGTGAGGTAAATGAGAAATTCGATTTTCTAGATCAAAGCTTTCGAGCGGTAGAAGGGAGTAGTGTATTTTTCCTTGTAGAGTAGATATTTAGCTGTGACGTAGTTATTTTTCAGCAGTTTCTCAAAGAATAGTGTCAGAAGGAGAGAAGAGCACACACTGAGGGAATTCCTTTCTCAAGGGACTTCTAGCCAAGACATTCAAATTTTCCTAGCAAAGCAGCAGTAGCTATGTGTGAGATTTATCACTCTAGAAGGGAGTGTGAATAGCTGGGCAACAACTATGCAAAGGAGAAGAGGAGGAATTTGATTTTTTCAAATAAATGGAATCAACTGGGTTAAGAGATCAAGATCGGTTGGACAGATCCTCCAACTATGTGATCTGGAAGGCTAGAATTTCCTGCCTTCTAGATGGGCATGATCTCAAAACTTATATCGATAGTGTGGTCATTGTACTCGCAAATGGAGATCCGCTTAAGAAGTACATGAAGGAGATGGCGAGATCTAAGAGTTTGATTCTCGATGGCTTCAAATCATGTGGTATCTCACATAGCTATCAAAGATACTACCTGACAGATGTGGGAGGCACTAGCTACGATGTGCAAAGGATCTTCCAAGGAGCGGAAGATGTATGTTGATCACTACGTGTCAACGACCCATAACAGTACACCCCTTTTTTCGCAAAAGGGATAGTTCATGATCGATGTGTTCCTGCCATCCAGCGATCATCATCATCCTGAGGATCATATTATAATGTAAACCCAGGCTGCATGCGTATAATGTAAATAATCTCAGCAGATCCATGTCGTGTATGTAATCACCTAGGTAAACCTACTTTTCTGGTGACGATCTACATTCCGGGAGGTTTTTTGTCTCACCAATCCATTCTCGGATGGTTGGTAGATTTTTCCTTCAGCCTTACCCCAAAGCCAGAATGGATTTTGTCACTGTGATCTTAGGGGAGTCCTAGTGTTCTAGATCGAGTCTATGTAAAAGTGATTTGGGAATAGTCTTAACTATTTGGTTAAGTTATTTTATTACAAATTGCTTGATCTGCTAGATTATATTTGTGTCATAGAACTAGGTAGTCTATGAGGGTCTTTTTCAAATGGGTTTCCCCCCTTGACATGTAAAAAATAAAATTCATGATGTAAAGTGTCTTGAGGGTTAGAAAAATAATTTATTTCCTCATAAGCTAATTAACTAATTTTTCTGGACAAAATTAATTAAAATCCTAAGCTAGAAATTTGATTAATTATAGGTCCTAGGTAAAATTTAAATCTTCTAAAGGAAAAATTCATGGGTCCTTTAAAAATTAAAGTTTAAGAGGTCCAGGGACTAAGGTAAATTAATTATTTTGCTAAATTTTAAGCCTTTGGTCCCTGGGTTAAGTAAAAGTCAAAATTTTGAGGAAATTAGCTCTAAATTTTAATTTTTGAATTAATTAAAATACATTTAATTGAAAATTTTGAAATTTCCTCAATAGTTAAAATTTTGACGGATGAAATTAAAAGAAATTTTGATCCTCATCAACGGTCGAGATTGTTTTAATAAGGATCGCTCGAACTAGCTATTGGAGGATTTATCTTTAAATAGGTGGTCATTTGCAGTTAGTATCATCCAACCTCTGAATCATGTATTAAGCGAAAAGCTCTCTTGTAATCTTTTTATGAGCAATAAAGAAAGACTTTGGGGTTAATTTATGTTGGTGTTACTGTTCCTGGAAATACTGTAAGATGTGTCATTTTCATGGATAGATTTCTTTTTAGCCATTGATGATAGCTTTTTGAAGAGCGATTTGAGTACAGGTATCTTGCTCAGTCATTGAGGCTTGAATGATAATTTAAGTTTTGCATATAATAGCAGGTATCTCTATTTATCCGAAATTTATTATCATTTTCTCGCTCTATGTTGATGGTTAAATTGATTTTTGCAAGAAATTGTTGATTATTAGATCAGCGAGCGTTCGGGGAAGTTCTTGGCTAAATTAGCCAACTCCTAATCTGTGTTTTCTAAAGAGCCCAGTTTAATTTGATCCCGGGCTTATCATAAGATATTTTTTATGGGTGATGCATGAATGGTTTTGAGCTTAGTACCTCCTTTAAAATTCAAAAAAAAAAAAATTCTGTGCTAAATCGTTAGATTTGGCTATTGAAAACCTTAGATCATCAGATCTGGGAGCGGAGTTAGACTCACACTCCCTAGATCTGATAGATCTGCCATTTATGTACATAGATCTATAATATTCTTCAATTTTCTGACTTAGGTTTTCTGGGTTTTAGTATTTTGGGTCATTGTATATATCGTTTGGGTGTTTCTTGTTGTCCTGCAGCTACAAATTTGAAGCTGAAAACTGTGCAGAGTCTAGATCTAGGCCCTGGAGGGTAAGATTTGTATCTCTGGGTTTCATCAGCATCATTTTGGCAGGGATCATTTCCAGATTTCATAGTCCAAGGGTTTAAGTTTATTTATTTTCAGATCTGGAGATTTTGTGAGGGTTTCATTAAGAAATTTGAAGCAGAATGATTTAATTAAGATTTCTAGAAATTAATTTTTAAGGGGTTTCTAGACCACCATTAAGCTGATTTTTTCTTTGTTTTGCTGACAAGTTTTTTGGGGTTTGCTGTGCAATTTCGATTTGTTTTTAAAACCTTTATGCTGCAGCATTCCTGCAGTCATTTCTAGCATGGCCTCTTCTTGCAAAAAACGTGTTTTTTAAACCTTGGAAAATTGCTTCTTCATAAATCTGAATCTTCCATACCCTCTGTGTTTGATCCCTTGCTAAACCCTCCTCTGTCTCCATTCATCTCCACGTTGCCCAGCTTCATAACCCCGCTCCTCCATGCAGTCTCTAAACCTGCGCTTTTTGCTCACACCTTGGACCTGCGTACCCCCTCATCCTTTTCCGCCATTCTGCTGTCCAAACCTACAAAAAACTCTTCCTCTTTATTCTAGACCCTTTCCACACAACTTCATTCCCCATCGTGGCTCCCTAGTGTTGCCTGCCTTCCTCGCATTTTTCTCCAGCCATCTAACAAATCCATCAACGTTGTCATCGTATCCCTCAGTTTTCACGTTGTCCATCACTCAACTCCTCCATCGAGTTCTCTCATCGTCCTGCAAACTCCCTCCATGCAACCTCATCTCCCTTCTGCTCTCCAAAACCTTTCCGCTAGACTTGCATAACACAACAACAAGCAAACAAGCATTCATTTTTTTTGTTTATTTGTCACGTATGGGTAGGGTTAGTATATATATAAAAAAATTAGTTTCATTTGATCTTAGGCTGAGGTTAGTTTAATGCATTTTAAATTTGATTTTTTTTTATTATTTGTTTTGGTTAAACTAAAAAAATAAAAGTTCCATTTTGGTCTCTTTTTTATTTTTGATTTTAGTTTTCATTATTTTATTTTGACTTTGATATTTTTTTTTAATTAAATTTAAAAAAAAAAATCTCATAAAATTAAAATCTCAAAACTTAAAAAAATTCTAAAATATTTAAAATCCTAAAAACTAGAAATATAAAAATTTTAAAAATCCAAAAACATTAAAAAATTCTAAAAAAAAATTAAAAACTTTAAATCATAAAGCTAATTTTGGTGGCTAGAGAAATAAATTAAAAGACTTGCGCTTTCACATTAAAAAAAATTATTATGGCCTATGGCCCATTAAAATTTCCATTTATTGATCATTTCGATTCACTTTGTCATTTAAGAAATTTTGATTTCTTCATTTACTGCATTTAATTTCCTAAGGAACGATTGAAATACTAATTTTAAAGTCCTTGGTGTTCTAACGTTAAATACTAAATCTTAAATGCATGTTTTTCTATGGTCGAGGTGTAACAATTGTTTTAAGTTATATTGACTGTTGGAGAAAATTAATTAATTCTAGATCTTGGTCATTAACAATAATCATCTTAAATCTGGAATATCTTGTGTGATACAATTTTGGGCATTTATATTATTCATGATTGTCATTATTCGTCACATATTGAAAATCGTTCTGGATAACTTGTTTTATTTAGCTGATGGTTAATTCAAATATTGAAGGCACTGGTCTATAATTATTTATATCTTGTGGTCGTGTCTTGGTTACGTTAGCATTTAATCTATTCATCTGAATTAATCAAGATTCATTTAGATTCATCAGGTTGTCCATCACTAAAATATCCTAGAGCCCGTGATCCACAGGCTTTCTCATCCATTTATCTTAGGGACTATCCCCCTTGACTTGCATAGGAGAGAATCAAAATGGAGTGAGTAAGGATTAAGAGTGACAACCCTTACTCTGAGCGTTGTCGCGGTGCCTAGACACTTTGTGCGACAAAAATGTATATTGAGGATAAACTGAGATGGACGAGTATGCAAAAAGAGGAACATGTAGACTCCTTCCTTACTAGGCTTCAGGATGTCTGAGATCAGCTGGCTTTAGTAGGATCAATGCTCGAGCCTACAATGTTTTTACGATTAGCACTAAACAACATTTCTAAAGATTGGCAAGTTTTCATCCAGAGTATCCTGGGCAAAGAAAAAAATTCAGATTGAGAACGTGTGTGAGCTGATCTGATGCAGGATGAAATGAGGTGTGATCTGGTGAAGGCCACCATTAGTGGCAGCAACAGCAGTGGGACGAAGCAAGTGAAGGAAGAGGAAGAAGTGGCCCTTGCATCAAAGGGGCGACAGGAGCAGCACAGAAGAAAGGACATTAGAAAGCTCAAGTGCTTCAGGTGTGGTGAGCTAGGCCATTACAACACTAAGTGTCCTCTCAGAAAGAAGGACAAAGAGGAGAAGCAAGATCAACACGTTGCATCCACTGAGATCGGCAAGTTGTCCTCCAGATTGGAGGAAGCGTTTACCATGATCGTCGAGATGCCTCCAGGGGTGAGGTGGGGTGATCTGGAGTTGTAGCCCCAGAGAGTTACAGATGGGCAGGATCCTTGAGGAGTCCACCTCATGGATCAATACCTTGCTACAGGGGCCTACAATGTTCAATAGTAGGATGGACCAATGGTAGTTGGTGCAGTTAGGGGCCAGAGTGACAAATGCATAAACTAGTAGCAGGTCAGAGATTGAGCAGTGCAAAGCAAAGTTGGCAATAGTGCAGAGTCAACAGCAGCGTAGAGGCTTCAGTGATGGTGCAGAGGCTAGTAGTAGCCAAAACTTGGACAACAGCTGCATCATACTGACCACAGTTTGTTCAATATTTTGGATGCTTTTCCGTTGCAGTTGTTGTAGCTACAACAATAGTAGTTGGAGAGGATTGCAGTGTTGGCAGAAGTTCAGTAGGAGCACAGATGCAATAATCAGAGTTGCGCAGTAGTTGGTGGGTAGTAGCAGCTAGACATTAGCAGCACAACAGTTGATGGTGCAGAGATAGAGTGATGCTTCAGTGGGTTTAACACTAGAGCACATTCGTCACTAAGAGGGAGTGTTGATTTCTATAACATCAGATGTGCTCTAGCCTCGAGATTTTGCAAAGAGGCTAAGACACATGCATTCTCCAATACCCAGAAATCGTTTGTGAAAATTCCACCTAGAGATGATTTAATTAAAATAATTAACTTTTTTTAAATGGTTCCCTAAGTCTAAACTTTAGGAAATTTGGTTAATTAAAGGGTATTAATTAAATCTGGTACGAATCTTCTAGAAGAAGACGAGGATCAACTCCTAGTTAATATTAGCCATCGATTATGTTTTAATCTTGGCTGTTGGTGCTCCAACGAGAGATTATAAGAAGGAGCTTGATGGGCACTTGGAGAACACATCGAGATAGTGAGATATAGAGATCAAATTTCTCAAGAGTAGCAACGCTGATTTGCTGAAGAGAGATCGAGTGATCTTCTTGCAGTGAGGGGAAGGGATAGTAGATCGGAGGGGATTTTTCCAGTTCCATAGAGTGCAAGGCAGAGAAGGCAACGAGAGGTTCCGAGAGGAAGCATAGTGCCACGCAGAGACATCACAATGCTTCAGAGTGAGTTCGTAATTTTGTTAGGAGCAGTCAAGATCTAGTGCTGGAAACCAGGATGTGAGGCCAGAGAGCTAGAGAATCGAGTTCCAGCCAACAAATCGATCAGTCGGAAGGGTGACATAGCTCCTAGAAGTTGTGACGCAGAGGCATCATAAGCCCACGCAGAGGTAGTGTGGGGCTAGCCATCTAGAGGATGGATAAGAGTCGGATCACCAGTGATAGTGTGAAATATTTCTTACTAGCTCTTTGCCAATTTATTCTTTGTATTAGATTGCTAGTTTGGGAATCTAATGATTTGTACTTATATTACTACTGCATAATAATAAAACCCTCAGTTGCTGCACCGATTTTCCCAAGTTGGGTTTTTCCAAGGACATTGGTCCAAAAACAATGGTGTAATTGTGTGTGTGCTTATTTCTCTCCAATGCAGTATTTAGTTTCCGCAATATTTATTTTATGTAGGCTACAATGTATGTATTTCGATATTTTCCATAGAAAACTACAAGTAATTTGTTCTAAGTAATTTAACAAATAGGAGAAATGTCATCAGTTTGTTGCAATAGGAATCGGGTCACTGATTTTTCACACCGAATTTTCCTATAAGGTGAGGAAAATTCCTCACTAGATTTTTGCCAGTATTTTTCTATGTAGGATTTCCAGATTCAACATCCAAATTATTGTACTCACATTTCACTGCTACTTAATAGTAAAAACCCTCAGCTGCTACAACGATTTTCCCAAGTTGGGTTTTCTCGGGGATATTTGTCCAAAAATAACAGTGTCATTTTTATGTGTGTGCTAGTATTTTCTCAGTTTCTAGCGCTATTATTTCCACAATGTTTTATTTGTGAAAGTTGGAAAGTGATTTACTTTTTATTTGTTGCAGCAGATATATTGTTAAAATAATTAACAATTAAAAAAATAAATTCCAGTTGTTGCAATAGAATTTTAGTTTTGCAATTTTCACACGGAAACCCTCTAAGAAAAAATCTAGAAATTCCTTCGCCTTTGTTTGCTTTTCTCTTCCACCCAACGCTAATTTTCTACCAACTGCGCCTAGATCTGCTCAATGAATTGATTTATTTGCTCACTGGAACCCTATCTCTAGAAAATCCAATATACTTGCAAATCTCTTTAATTGAGGCTGATCGAATTTTTCGTATTGGCTGCAACTGAAAATCGAACCCTTTGCCTCTGCAATTCACACATCCTAGTGGCTTGCGCAAATCCTGAAAATTTTCTGCTCAAAATTCCCTTTGAACCTGCAAAATTTATCCCTATCGCTACTGAGCCTTTGATATGATATTCAACACTGCTCTAGTACCATATGAAAATTCCTTGAATTTACAACAACTCGAATTCTTTTCTTCTAACTGATTAATTATGCAATTTATTTGTTACGACAAATAATGAATAATAACATTGCAATTATTCACATTAAAATTACACTGCGGAAAATAATCTGGAATATAGAAAATAGATGCACACACACACAATAAAGATCACACTAATATTTTTGGACTAACATCCGCTAAAAAACCCTAAAGGGAAAATTGTGTAGTAGATGAGGGTTTATTTCATTTTGCAGTAGTAAAATCTAAGTACATAAATCTGAATGTCAATCTAACAATCATATAGCAATAATCTCTGACTACCAATCTGAGGGAAAATTTCCCTACTCCATAAGCAATTTGGCCACTTCCTGGCTACTCGAACTAGCACCCAGATCACCCCTGCGCATGCTTTTGCACATCCTGTAACTTGCACTTTTGGATTTGCTTCGATGTTCCTCAATCCAACTCTCTCTTCCACTGAGATGAATTCGCTTGGCCTTTGGAAAATTATCTTGTGTAATACTCCTAAATGAAAATATTAAGTGTAACAAAATCATGCACTAGATAATAGAAGAGAAATTATAAAACGATACAAGGCATAAACACCCAACACAATTTCAGAACAACAACAGAGCCATTTTATTGAAATTTGGGTATTGGAGTACAATAGGAAGGAATAAGTGCACCTGGGGTTGCATAAGCAAGTTGAAGCAAACCCATGTGAGATAGATGCCTCTAATGAGTAGAAACTTCGCCTAAGATGGCCTTTGTGCTGAACCAAGATAGCCAATGAGTAGGTCTGAAATCGTTGTTGTAGCCTCTTAATTTTTCCCATGGGACTCAGCAAGGAATTAGTCCCAATCCTTCACACTGGAAAACTCACAAAATGGTGCAAACTACCAGTTGGGAAATAAAATGGACTGCTGAATAAAATGGGTGTTTGGGCTTGAATACTACCCGAAAAACTATGCAAATTTAACCGAGACCTCTCCTCCAAATACCCATAAAAAACCCATAAATATTTGGGCCTGATTCCAACCTTCGAAAATTACCCCCAAATTGAGTGAAATGCTCCCCTTGCTGTGAAAATTGTACCACCCAGAGTTCTGCTGCAAATGGCCACAAAAAATCACTAATAAATCCCTCCAATAATTCTCTTGACGTCCCCTAGCACAACTCACCCACTAGTGCAAAATGGGTAATTAGTTACTGAAAAGCAACTAAAAGTTGCATATAAATGACCATTTTTCAGTCAATGACGAATAGTAGCTAATTTACAGTGTCCTATAACGTGACCAACTTTTAGTCGTTTTTAACTTAACCATTAATAGGTTGTCTCAATTTTGTCATCTAGTAGTATATTTAGTCATTAATTTGGTCATTAATTTAGTCACTGATTTAGTCATTAATTGCCGCAATTAATGACCAAATATTCAACAAAATATAATACTATATGATTACCCGAGAAAACTAATTATTGACCAAATAAATATGGCCAAAATGTTGGTCATGTTATAAAATACTGTAAATTAACTATCAATAGTCATATATATGCAAATTTTAGTCATCATTTGCAATGAATTAATGACCAAAGAAATATGACTAAATTTTAGTCGTGTTATAAGACACTGTAAATTCGCTACTAATAGTCGTATATATGAAAAATTTAGTCATCATTTGTAATCACAAATTTATCATCTGCAGTAGTCATTTACTTTTTTTTTTGTAGTTTTATATTCATTATATAAACGACTAATTTAGTCATATATTCATTTTATTTGTGTTCATCATTAATCAATATAAAATACTAATTTAGTAGTTTTAAATTGTTTTTATGTGTTCATTATTAATCAACATAAATTAATTACTATGATTTTGTGACTAAAAAAATGTTATACAATGTGTATATTCATCTAATATGATAACGCAAAGTTACATATGTTGATTACAAGACTAAATAATATCAAGTGCAAATAAAAATAATTTCAACCACATTTTATTATATAAAATGTCAAGTATTACAATACAAATTTCTAACTTAATATTGGTTGGACTACAATTTACACATGAAATATTGTTTCATCATTTCAAAACATCATCATTGTGTTTCAATTGCAAGTGAATTCACCAACTCTAAAGATTTGATCATCAATCTATATGTGCGTGTCTTATGCAAAATATTGGCTATAAGGGTATCACTAGACTGGTTCTCCTCTCTCTCATTTTGCATTTGTCGTTCTAGTGTTATTGATCTCCTCTTTCTTCAATTTTTGCTTCTTACCATCAATATTGAGGTCCTCTCCTGAAAATGAAAGAAGATACAATGCAAAGTATAAGATACGAATAACAATGAATACTTGAATATAAACTAAAGTAGAGTATAAAGTATTTAGACGGCATATACCTCAACATCAGCGATGTCAATGTCATTTTCCCCCATAAAAGCAAGAAACTCGAACAAGTTTTATTCAGTTGGGGATAGTGGTCATTATGTGACCATATGACCTGTATAAACAAATCAAATAAGACATCAGCATAGAAAATAACACCTTAGTAACTTCGTTATATTCAACCTTCAGAGAAAGCTTAGGCACAATTATGCCAACAAAATTACATGTTAAAAAGTTCAAGTTGTAGATAACTTGTTAAAACAAATAATCAATGTGATGTTTAACTATTGTCGTTTTATTCGCAACAACGTTTCATTCTCTAACACGTGAATTTGGTCAAGTATATAGACAACCTGTGTTCATATAACAACATGAAATTAAACTTTTTTAATAATCATGAAAATGTTTTAATACAAAACAACTAAAAACATTTCAATTAATATTGTGTAATACTAAACTCATCTTCAAGCTTTAGATGTTTTTTAAATGGACATGATACTAAGTATAATTTCATAGTTAAAAGACAAAACAAAATCAAAAGAAACATTTAAAATACAATCAAACAATAAAGAGAGGATATCATGGAATGAACATTGCAATTATAAGAAATTTGTTTACTTGTCCACCGTTGTCTTTTTCAGCATTCCTAAAACATTTTCTTCATGCCCAAAATAACCATGAGGTGAAAGAGTCACAACATTAAAAACCATAGGATTTCCTACCACAAACATTTCCAAAGTTGATGGCTCAAGTGCCTGAAAGATCTCCAACAACAAATAAATCATATCCAAGACATGCTCTGCATTGTCTCCCGGTCCCCATCCTTTTTCCAATCCCATTTCTTGTAACCTGCCCACATCAGAGTCAAGTAACAATCAAATGAAGGCATTGACATTTTTTTTATCTTTTATATCTATAAACTTTGAATCTAATTTGTTTCAGGAACATATTAATTCATATTTAAAGCCTTCCTGTCATGAGAAGGTATCAATCAAGTAGGACATAAAAAAAATCGACCTTAATGAAGTTCTCAAACAATTCCTACAATATTAAAATTTTTCTTGCTATGATATCTTGGGTAGAAAAAGTAACATATCTACAAAATAAAAATCCATATATTACTTGTGTTCAAACTCTGTATATGGTGTATTCGTAGGCATCTTTTTAAGATGTTCTTTTGCCTTTACCAAAGTAAATTGTAGCTTGGTTAAACTCTATATCCTTTCATTCAACATCAATTTCTACAAGATAAATGTCACACATTATTCTTTTCTATTTTTTAAGATGCTACAAATTATAAATTGAAAGTCACATAAAACCAAGAGCAAACCTTTTTTCTAACCAAAACAGACAAACAAATATTGCCTCTAATAAAAATTCACACCTTAGAAATTACTCTGCCATGTACATGGGCTAAAGCTGAGATTCTTTGAACCATCTTTAGGTCATACTTAATGGGATATTTGTATGTTTATTGTGATGTCAATTTGGTGTTAAAAGCAATATATAAATCCAAGTTATTATCAGTGAAATTCAAGTATAATTACAAAAAAAATATCATCATTGCAAGATTGTGGAGAGAGAAACATCTTCATAATTAGGATTCCCTATTTTAATTTGATTTGAATTGATTTTGTATTTGAATCTATAATTTTCTTTAAAGAAGTGAAATAGAAAGATGAGAATTGAAATAGCCTAGACAATCCCAAACCTTCCTTTCCTAGTTAGCCATACCTATCTCCTAGTTTTGTTAAAATAGTGTGCTTTAAATTATTCAAAGAGTAGAATAAATTTTCTACAAAAAAATTTGTGGTCATCATGATATTAATTATAAGCTCCACAAAGAAAGTTGTCAATTGGATTTATCTATGGTGGTTGTGAGGAATGATTTTTACCCTTCCCACCTAGTTTCAATTTCCATAAGTGACGTGTTGAGCTCATAACAAGAATATTGGTGTAATGACGTTGAGCCTTGTTGTTGACTAGCATTCAACAACATAAATCTTTTGGTCACCATTCTTTCTAATTCACTCCAAAAACAATTGGTCAGTTGCTACATCAGTGATGACATAGCTGCAACTTGTGAATTATTTCCTAGCATATGGCTTGTTTCATCTTGGCATTCATCTGCCTTACCAAAACATTCGACTTATTTATTTCATGTATTCAATAAAAAACGTATGTGGTATTGACAGATTCAATTCAACTAAATCACCCACTTCTAGCTTTTGACAAGGATCACTAACGATTTTGCGGTTCACTCTCGACCACAACTTCTCTTGTATTGACAAACCATTAGATGTAAAAAGTGAACTACCATAAGTTATTTTATCGCACAAATCCTTCACAATTGAATTTGGAGGTAGTTCTTGCACAACCATCTATTTAACAACAATAAGAAATCCTTTATTCATGAAATTGATATGATGGTTGAAATTTCAAACAACATACACAAAAAATTGTGTAAAATATTAGCAAATGAATTTCAAAACAAGCAAGTTGCAAAGCAACTACATCATAATATGGTTTTTTAAGAATACCATACTCACTTTATCATCTTACTTATAAGAAGGAGACTATCATTTGTGCCACATGGTGGGCTGCAGAATTTTTCCATATGTGGGCAACCATCTTTATGGGAAGGGAAAGGGAAAGGTGGTCTCATGTCTGCATCCTAGGGAGATAACTGTAGTTTAGTCTCCATAATCTCGCTATTCCACATTAGCACCCATCATGCCCACTCGACCATCTTAAAAGTGAAGGAAGAGTGTGTTTCCTCACCCTCCTTGTACCTCCAATGTGCAACAACTCAAAACTCAACTTGCTAATGCATTTCTTTAGTCTATATTTGTATTTCCAATGGAAGACCATCATCCCCAAAAACAACAGTATGCAAATATTGATACGTAAAGCGTTTAGACCACAATAAGTGCTAGGAGAGATCCAAAAAACCCATTGGTTTGTGCCTAACCTAATCTACGAATGACGCAACTTCAATAGAGCAGAATGATGAATATCTCAAATCAAGGAAAGCATAAAATATATATCCTTTGCATATGCAAATGTAGCGCTAAATTAAAATTCCTATATTTGGGGAGAGGTAGCAATGAAAAATCTTTTCAAAGGGGATATTGATGAATGATGTAAGTAGAAGCATCCGTTATCCAACATATCCAATGGAATTAAAAAAAAACAAAAAACAAAAAACAAAAAAACACAAAAAAAAAACAATATCTTATCAAGAAATAGTGAAAATTACGACACTGCCACCATGCAAAACTTGCTGATATGATTTGTGATATGCCATTTAAGTTGTACATGCTCCTATAATACCTCAAAAATGTCATCCACAGATTTGCAGCAATTGATTTGAATGCCCTCTTTCACGAGAGATTTCAACATCTGATTTTCTACTTCATAATGTACGATGATCATCAAGAAGGGGTTTGTTAAAAGAACCTCCCTCACCTATACTACCACTATATGATCTCCCTTGTCATAATTTATCGACCTCCTCGAAGCTCAAGCCTTTCATCTCAAAAACAAAAGCAAGGACAAAAAATAATGCAACCCCAACAATAGCGACAAATACTATAAATGTTTTGGATGTGCCCAACACATCAATCAAAGATAGGAATCTCTCTGCAGCAATTAGTTTAAATATCCAGCAAAGTGTTGTAGCAATGCCTCCACACATACTTCTATGTTTTGAAGGATAAATTTCGGAATTGATTGTCCATGGAATTGGTCCCATGCTAGGTGAGAAGAAAGATATATATCAAACCAAGCCACGAACAACAAGCCAACCATATCTAATTGGACCCGCATCACTATACCAAGAGCAAAAATTATGTGAATAATATTTGCTCGGATGTTGGCCTTTTTATTAATGAGGTCCTAAGGCATTAGTTTTGCCACAACCCCCAATATGGCACCTAGCCTTATCCTTTTTTCAACATGACATATGGGTTGGGCAATTTGAAGTGAAGATGGAACCCTGGTAGGGAAGGCCTCGTACTCTGTTGAACTCAACACTAAACTGAAGCACTGTTGGCTATATAGAGCTTCTAAAATAATGAGTTTTAAACCCTATATGACCGTTAAAGCCCTAGCACTTGCAACAATATCCTTACTAAGAAGGCTTGAAATTCAAAATAGTTTAGGGAGATGGCAAGCTGGGTTTCATGCCATAAGGAAACAATATTTTGATCGCAAGACCAATTATTTTCTTGATCATGTTACCGGAACGAGATATATTTCAGTAGAATTAGCCTCATGGAAGCTCAACACTCAAATTTGTGAAGAACAAAAACAATGTGTTTACACTTAGGAAGTTAATTCTAATAATCTTGCTACTATCTATAATTTGTTGACGAGACATCATTGGGATGCACTGGAGGAATTATCATATGAATTGATTCCATGTGTTGTAATTCAAGTATTTCTTGAAATCCAGAATAATGTTGGATTGGCATTACAATTCTTCAGATGGTTAGAAAAACAATATATTTAGCAAACTATACAAGTTCACTTAACTCTGATTCATATATTAATAAGGGAAAAGTTGTACAATGATGCACAATCTATAATGGATCGTTATGTTATCTCTCACAGAGATCAAATCTCAATTTCAGGAATTTTTAGGGCATTAATTTCTACATATTTAGGCTATTCAGTTCCTATAGTCCTTAAAAGCTAAACAAGACTTGTGCACAATGTCAAGTGATCCCAGACGTTGTTGACATATTACAAGTCTTTGCAGGTGACATTCATTGTTGCAATATGCTTCTTAAAGCTTTAGAGCATATGGAACAACTGGAATTAGTGATGGAAATATTTAAAGAATTGCAAGAAAGGGGGTTTTGTTCTACTAATACTTCGAATTATGTTGTTGAAACTTTTTTTTATAGGGGTAAGCTACTAGAAGCCCCCAAAATTATACAAGCCATCCATCAAACAGGCTGCATTCTTGACTTTTGTACCTATGATTTACTTATTGATGGATACTACAGGGAAAGTAGAGTGGCGAAGGCTCTTGATCTTGTGAATGATGTCACTTCCCAAGGAGTCTTTATGCCTCAAACTAAAACTTACAATGCATTTATCAAAGGTCTTTGCAGGATAGATAATTTAAAGGATGAAAACTGCCGCTTGCAACAAATTCATCAAAGGAGATTGAAACTGTTGGGTGCGGGGATCCCCCAAGGCAAGTTTTGGGGCTTAGATTCTGAGTTTTGACTAAGTCCGATGTAAAGACTCCGCGATTTGTGGACGTGGAGCGCAAAGTTGTAATTGAGTCATAGGGTTGTCTGCCCTTACTTTTGTAATGTAATGTCGGCTTGAGAGTTCTACCCATGGTCTGCGGACCATGGTATTGTATAAATAGAGCTAGGCTCTTAAAGTAAAGGAACAATCGGAGATATAATAATCTAAGAGAAGATGAAGCATTGAGTCTAAGTTGAAGTGTAAGGTCATTTCTTTGGGTCGTAAAGTAGGAGAAGGCTCTGCAGCTGAGTGCGCAGAAGCATAGTAGTCTGCAGCTGAGTGCGTAGGGTAGGTTGAGTCTGTAACTGATTGAAGCATTAATAAAGAGAAGTTTTACATTATTTCTGTGTATATTTTCATGTTTTATGCAGTGAAGTATATTGGGTATTAAGTGCAAGTTTACTGTTTATTTGTTGCACGAACTTATATGAATGTGTTGAAAAAGTGAATATAAGATAAAGTATCCGTTTACGTGAAGATAACTAAGTGTTATAAGAATATAAGTAAGATCTACGGTGTAACATGGGGAAATAGCGCAGATCACTGCTTTAGCAGTGCAAAAGCTCCTTAGCCCCTGGTTAGGGCTGCGTGAAGGCAAGTATAACAGAATGCGAAGACCTCGCAGATTAGGAAAGTGCGCGAAGTGATCTGCACAAAGGTATTCACTGTTGGACTAAATCGACCCCTTATACATCTCAAGGGTGCGGAAACTTGGTTCCAACATCCCCCCATACTACTTCGAGTGAAACCTCAGTCCGCGCTCCACGGGATGTTGCCGGAAAGACCAGTAGTACAGGGATTTGTTTGGATAAATAACTCTAAACCTGGGTCAAGCCCCTCAAGCCAACAAATGGTTTTGTTGCTGAGAGTCATTTCCAAAAACTCAATGATTCACAGGATTCTGCATAGAGATGTCTAATGTCGTATCATTTGGAATCCAACTAAGAAAGAAATTGAAGGTTGGTTGGACAGGAGAATTCACAAGTTCATGGCGCAGGAGAACATGAATCTGCAACTATCAAAGGAAGAGTGGTTAGACTACTACCTGTACACATAGATCCACAAAATTTTCTTCACATCTTTCCCTACTAAGCTGTATGAGTGGATCGCGAAGCTAGCAGATAGCCAAGGAAGGTGGAAGCTCGACAATCCTATTGTGTGGACCCCAGAGTTGGTGCACAAATTGAAAGTGTTAGCCTCCCTAACATTAGGTCCAAAATTGGATCCATGTATGTTCTAAAAGTATCAAAATTTGCTTAAAAATCATCCCAAGGGATCCAAATATGCTCCAAAGCACTCCCTAAGTCCTCAAAAGTACTTAAGATCATCCAAAGATTGAAACAAGCGAGGGAGGAGAGCCCTTGGAAGGGCAGAAATGCACTATCGGGAGGCTAAAACACTTCAAAATCACAAAAGACCATTATCACAGGCTTAAAATTGAGAAGGCACGGCCATCGTTAGATCTGGCCGATCAACGACCTAGATCTAAGCAGCAAATCGCATCGGCAGATCTGATCGGCACAGGCGGGCAGTGGCAATTGGCACAAGACACCGCCGATAATCGAATCAGCAAGTCACATCAACGGAGGTATCGACGATCACAATACGAAATGAGCGATTGTGATCAACGATTAAATGTGGATTGTCAATCACGTGCGTAGATCGACGGCCCACGTTACATCACAGGATCGCTACCGGTGCTGACCATGGGGCGGGGCCTTTGCATATACATATGTGCGACTTGATTAGTGGATCCGACGACATTTTAAAAGATGTTTCATAAGATTTCAGGTCTGTGCCAAAGCCAGTTCTAATGCATTTTTTGTGTATTTCGTTGTTTAAATGAAATACAAATGGAAACAGGGCAACGTTGATTACGATGAAGCCCGGACCCAAAAGGGTCTGGGAAGTGAAACGTATATATTTTGAAGTCTGCCAAAGGCCAATTTTCGTGTGTTATCAATGTTTTTCAGGTGTAAGTCAAAATACAAAATAAGCAAGGGACCTTGCCCGAATGCAACTTGTGATAACCCTAAGGGCGGACCCGATAGGTGAATAAACCATTTTTTAGGACTTTTGAAGTCCTAAATACACAGAGAAGGCAGGATTTTTCAATATTGCATCATTTCTTTGTTTATAATAGAAAGTAGTCACTGTTTGCATTTCAAAGGGAAAACAAAGACCTGAGGACCCTTTCCACCTCACAGCATAGTATGGGAGATAGTTTGTGGGGAAAACAGAGGCCGGAAAGTGATCATGGAGCCACAACACACGCATCTTGTCCAAACAAACAGAATGGTCATGGGGCAGATAACACAGCTTGCCCAAAACATCATAAGCATCAACAGTCGAGCACAACTCATCAAAACCAACATCATGGGGCATCTCTGGCATGAGAGAGCTCCCAGAAAATGCAATGAACTATCCAAAATATCTGAAGGTGGTTATTCCTCTGTCAGAAGGTGAAAACCTCCGAGCCATGCTTGCCCATAAAGGGAATCAAACAGTTAAGGGACAAATCAGACAGATTAAGACTCCAAGCCTCTTAGAGCTCAGGAGCATTGTAAATAGGCTATAAATAGCTATTAGTAAGATGTAATATGTTTTCAACTTTTGGAGACTATTGAGAATTTTCTACTCAAGCTTCTCATCTTCATTCATTAGTAATACAAGATTCTTTTGTTTTTATATGTTCAATATTCATTTTCTCTTCTGTTCTAAGCATGCACTTGAACAGTTTGTTCATGTTTCTTCTGTATCTAATGCCAGATAACTGTCATCTTATCTCTGCATTGATAAATTAGATTTTTCAAGCTTCTTTACTACCTGTAGCTAGCCATTCATATGTGTTATTATATATGCATTTGCTAGTACAATCAGTATTACCACTGGTTGCCTGCAGCTAGCCATTCATATGTTTTTATATATATACATCTGCTGGTATGGTCAGTATTCTCCATCCATTCATTGAATCTACAAACTATTGAGCATTAGTGGTCTAAAGCCTTGTAAGCTGAGGGTGTTCATGCATGTCTTAAGTAAAAACATAGTTGAAATGGTTATCTGGCTTGATCCAAACCATCATATATTCCAATAGTCAGAGAACAATATTGAAGATTATATGTTATCAGGCATCTCCGAGCTACAACCTACGAGAGTTTATTGGAGTGATAACATAATTGGCGTTGTTTTCGGGGAGAGGAAACTGAAGCTCAGCTTCCTTAGGAAACAACACAGATCCAGCTTTGATGATAGACAAAGTCTAAGCACATTTTTGGTTGTAATCATCTATCTGGAAACTCTACTGTAGGCCGAACCTCTTAGCGACTCCACATCATAGTTTTGGCTCAGTTTGTGAGGCATACCCAGAGAAATCCTCAGAAGCTACAAGCTGACCTAGTACCTGACCCTGAAAAAATCATCAAAGAGAGAAAGGTATTGCAGAAAGGAGCATCAGGTTCAGGTAAACCTAAACAATCTCCTATATCTCTTCAAGAAAGGCCTGTAATAGAACAAATATATGTTGAGAGTATAGCTTCTAATACTAGTAGCGAAGAAAAACTCTTAGAGATTCATAAAGCTCCTTATTCTTTAGGTTTTCCTTTTGTTGTATGCCCAAAGGAAACCTCACCTCCTATCCATCATACTCCTTTAGTCTTATCAATCACTCCTCAGCCCTCTATCATTCAGATTGCCAGTACTCTTTTAGCCACCACAGTTATGGTAGGTCCACAAGCACCTACCAAAATGGAAAGAATCATAGCTGCTAGGTATGGACCTCTAATACTGCCCACTCCTTTGAATGCTATGCCTACTAGAGAATATCATAAGTATATGCCTAAGTTCACTGGAACTAAAGGTGTTTCAGCTGAAGAACATCTTGAGTCATTCTATAGCTATGCTGATAACCTGGACATTAGTGAAGATGATGTCTGGATGAGAGTCTTTGTCCAAAGCCTAGATGGAGAGGCTAGAAAATGGTTCAGGGAACTGACCCCAGCATCTATAGCATATATTGAGGCCTTAGATGATGCATTCCTAAAGCATTGGGGGGATAAGAAGCCTAAGATGTGATTAATAGATAAATACAATGTACGGTATGGTCCGCACGCACATTTGTCCAGGTGGGTACAAGCATATGGTAAACAACCTGCGCGGATGCACATGAACTTCGCATTGAGAAATACGGTCAATAAGCATGTGTTGGGTCGATAATTCCGCGAATGGTCCCTTAAGTTGGAACGATGGAGTGTGGAAAGAACAAGTGTGCAGAAGGTTACCCACGCAGAAGTATTTAACGAAGTGTGCGAAGCACTGAACAGGGTATGTAATGCGCAACAAAGTGATTGGGACCTGCGCATACCAGCAGTTTTGTGGGCTTATAGGACAACGTGCAAGAAACTGACGGGACAAACGCCTTCTAGGCTAGCCTATGGAGAAAACACTGTAATACTGATGGAGTATATTATGCCTAGTCCGTGCATAGTAGCGCCCGTGGATATGACGGTTCGCGGAGCCTTGGAAGAAGGGATCGCGCAGCTGAACGAAGAAGAATGCTTGGGACTTGATGAAGAAATCCAATAGGGTAATCTTAGGCTCTAAGAACTCATGAATAAAAGAGCTCGGTTAAGGGAGAAAAATGCTCTGGTGGAAGCAGAAGTCAAGAACCTTGAGGAAGCAATAAAGAAGGATTTTCTCGATCAGAAAACTGTGGTATTAAAACAGGATGTGCACGATTACGTTGACAAATTTGGGGACTACTACCGAGAATTGATCAGTTTGATGCCTTGGATTGGACCGTATATTACTAGAGGGATCACCTATGGTGGCGCGATGCAGATGGTGAAGTGCGCATTGCAGACAATAAAGATAAAAGGCGGAACTTTTCCAGGAAAAGTAATTGATGATCGGTTGAAGCCGTATACAGGTGGCCTGGCCACCTGACTAGCTGTGGGAATCATAGTCTTAACACTCTAGGCAGTTGAAAGGAGGCGTAGGACTATAAACTACTCTGCCCAAGAGCTGTGCGATGCAAGGGCTGCGCACAGGAGTGAAGTGTCACGAGCTTCGCAACAGCGCAAGGGTAGTTGCGCTACCGCACGGGTTGGCTGGAAAGTGACCGTTATAGTCACTATTCCCAATGTGATGCTTGGTTTGAGACCAAATGGAGCGGGAGGCAGGCATTTAAGGCAAGCTTTATGGGAAAGATTTGGGAAAATCTGCCACCAAGGGAGCATTAATGGACCCGGTTTGGGGGGAACAGTCAAATTTGAATTCGAAAGGCATTATAAATTGCGAAGGGTTGCCCAACAAACAACACTTGGTCACTCGAGAATTGAGTTGTCGTGCGCCCAAAGTATTTTGAATTGAGACATGTTTAACCTATTACGAGTGTTGTTTGAGCACCTAGTTGCGCAGTTGAGAGAATTCTGGACAAACAAAATGTCAGCGTCTGAAGAAGCTAGGGAAATCAGAGAAATGATCGCCAAGGAGGCTACGTAGGCCATGACAGTAGAAGATGCCCTTGAGAGCATCAGGATAGTTGCGGAAATCCCTAAATGACTGTGCACACCGAGACCCAAGAAAGATAAGCAGCCCATGATTCTGGTGCGCATGTCCCCTCGAAACCCGCTAAGAACTAAATTGACCATGGAAGAAAAAGGGAAAGCGATTAATTTGGAAACTGATGAGGAGGAAGAAGACCTTGAGGACATCCTAATAGAAGAGGACGAGGACGAAGACATGGAGGAAGAAACTGAGGGCGCAGACCCTATAACCAGCCTGCTCGTGTATGTTCCTCCGTGGAAGGGGAAGGCAAAGGTGCCCAAGGATATCGATGACAGTAAAAGCTCTCTACAGACTCCACTGCTACCTGACGATATCATTTTCAAAGGAGCGCACCTAAAACGGGTGCCGAGTTTGAAGTTTGAAGATTGGGATCTCATTGACCATGAGAAATTCCCTCACTTGGAAACTGCACAGCTCATGAAGCCAAAGAAAAACACGGCGACGGGAGTCATAGAGTTGGAGCCGCGCAAGTGGTTGCTCGGAATCAAAAGGCAGGGTTGTTGAACTTGCTTTGGGTGCCGCATTACCATCGCGCCCCAGTGACTATCTTTGTCATTAGGCAGCTGCTCTGCCTGGTGCATGATGGGTGTTTGTGGCTGGAGGAGCCCATCCCCATCACGGACCACCTGATCCATAGAATTACTCAACTCCCTTGTAAAGGGGAAGACCCAACAGACATTTCGGAGGGTAAAAGCAGTGATTTGGCCATCGTGGAGGCCATGAAAAAGAAATATAAGCTGGAGAAGAAAAAGAGGGGCTATCAACAAAAAGGCAGTCAGAGTTGTGAATTAGATACTGGTGGGTAAGGTCATGCAGAAGTGTTGCATGGATGAGGTGCCCACACTAGTGGTTGTACTTGCCAAGCAGTGCGCAGAGGGGGTCCAGTTTAACTAGTCCGAATTCTTGTGCAAGGAGTTCCTGGAGAATTTCCGCGAGGCACAGGAATAGGGGAAAACCTTCCACTATGCATGGATTTTTCTATCCATAGTGTTGGTGGCTGGGGAATTGCCTGAGGATAGCCAGTTCCCCCCAATTACGAGGGATCTCCCGGAGGCCACGGAGTATGCTTCGTTGTGGGCCACTAAAGACACACACCATATCCAAGATAGTAAGATATTCTAGGTGTTCATGGAGATGAACATCAGAATGGGGACTAACCACAAGCCACGGTTATTGCCCACTGTCTATAACAGCTTACAAAGCTTCGCGGAGTTTAAGGCAGACTTCCATCACATCTACATCAGGGCGCATAAGGACCCCGCGAAGAAGTGGAATCAGCTCCCGTACCGGGCCACGGACGATGTCATATTCAGCGTGCTAGAGTCATTGCCGCTGGAGTGGTGCACTCTAGCCATCTCTGTGACAGAAACGGAAAAGTATATTGCACAGCAAAAGAAGGAGACAAAATTGCTGATGTCGCAGTTGGCAGAGAAGAGAATAAAAGAGGCAGCAGCAACTGAACAGCAACAAGCAACAGAGAAGGAGCCCGAGGGTCATAAGTCACCCTCACCTGAGGAAGAGCCTGAGACAGAGGAAGGTGGCGTGGACCTAGAAACAACATCTACATAGTTAAAGCGCCAACGCCCAAGAGAGTAGGTGGGGCCGCGAAAGAAGTCGAAAGCGTCTAAGACTTCTTTCGACCCGATCACCCTCACTGAGGGAGATCTAGACGATATAGGGGAGATGGTGCGTGATGTCACCATAGAGGCCCTCTACCAGTTAGCAGAAGAGAATCAGATTGTGTTCGGGGCCCTTTGGGCACAGATTCAGGAGTTGCAGGTGTGCACTCCCTAGGCTGGTACTCTCTTGACCAGCCTCGCAGTAGGAACGACCGCGACTGAGGAAATGTTGCGTTCTCACACGACTAACACAATAGTGCTACTAGAGGGGGCATTGGCTACAGAGAATGAAGCTGATAGGCCTACAATCAGTGTGTTGAAGAGAGTAGGAATCAACATGGTTGCGCTCCCTCGGGAGATGCTCTATGTCCTGCAAGACGGAGTGACTGTAGAACTACGGGCTAAGGAGGGTCGCACACTACAGGTGTTGAGTGAACAAAGAATCAACATGGAGCAACTGAGCTTGCAGCGCAACGAGGTTGTGGCGCAAAACCGACAGATGGTGTAGGTGGTTGAGGAGGCCTGCCAAATGGTCCCTGAGTTGGCCATCCCCGTAGAGGCAACAACAGAGACGCGCATCCAGAGGCTAGCAGCAGGGGTGCGCAAGGCATGAGAAGAGATGGCCAAGGTTCAGCTGAAGCTGAACCTTCAGATAATAGAACTACAGTTGAAGGTGCGGCTGTCAACTCCTCCATAGGTAAGGGAATAGTGCGCCAGCACCATTACATCAAGGACGGAGGAGATCAGCAGTGCAATGAAGGACTGCACCAAAATGTTGGAAGAGTCGTTCAAGGTGCTCACCACTCTGCAGGAGGACCCTAACATAGAACGCTTAGAAATAGAGGTGTGTGAGCTACAGCAAAAGTATGACGAAATAAAAGGGACCACGTAGATGGTGGCCCTCACATAGAGACTCACGCGAATGCAATAGGCAAAAGCGCTTAAGGAGCAAGTAGACGCAGCGCGACACAAAGAAGCAGTTTTGAAGGCACGCGTCCAACCATGGATCGACGAGGCCTTCGTAATCACAACAACAATTGAAGGCAAGCTTGTGAAGATGTAGGGAACGTGAGAGTAGATGCAAGGAAGTAGTTCAGATACAGCGGTTACTGAACAATGCGTATAGAAGATACAGCAGGCAGTCACTCAGTGCACTACTAACCATGCAACAGTCCGAGTAGAGTTGGGAGGTATCTGCACGAAGATCTTTGCATCGACAGACTCAAGGGCAAGTCATGATGTTTGCGTTGGGGGCCTGTTGGGCACGGGATCCCCTAAGGCAAGTTTTGGGGCTTAAAGCCCGAGTTTTGACTAAGTTCGATGTAAAGACTCCACGATTTGTGGGCACAGAGCACGAAGTTGTAATTGAGTCATAGGGTTGTTCGCCCTTACTTTTGTAATGTAATGTCGGCTTGAGAGTTCTACCCATGGTCCTGGACCATGGTATTGTATAAATAGAGTTAGGCTCTAAGAGTAAAGGAATAATTAGAGATATAATAATCTAAGAGAAGATGAAGCATTGAGTCTAAGTTAAAGTGTAAGGTCGTGTCTTTGGGTCATAGAGTAGGAGAAGGCTCTGTAGCTGAATGCGCAGAGGTCTAGTAGTCCACAGCTGAGTGCGCGGACTCCTACAGCTGAGTGTACAAGACAGGTTGAATCTATAACTGATTGAAGCATTAACAAAGAGAAGTTTTGCATTATTTCTGTGTATCTTTTCCTATTTTATGCATTGAAGTATATTGGGTATGAAGTGCAAGTTTACTGTTTATTTTTTGCGCGAACTTATATGAATGTGTTGAAAAAGTGAATATAAGATAAAGTATCTGTTTACGCAAAGATAACTAATTGCTATAAGAAGATAAGTAAGATCCGTAGTGTAACTTGGGGAAATAGTGTAGATCGCTGGTTTAGCAGGGCGAAAGCTCCTCAACCCCTGATTAGGGCTGCGTGAAGGTGAGTATAACAGAACATGAAGGCCTCGCAGATCAAGAAAGTGCGTGAAGTGACCTATGCGAAGGTATTCACAATTGGACTAAATCGACCCCTTAGACATCTCAAGGGTGCAGAAACTTGGTTCCAACATCCCCCCATACTGCTTCGGGTGAAACCTCAGTCCGCGCTCCACGGGCTGTTGCCGAAAGGTCCAGTAGTATAGGGATTTGTTTGGCTAAATAACTCTGAACCTAGGTTAGGCCCCCTCAAGCAAGCAAAAACCAAGCTTTGAAATTTATACAATTTTAATTGAAACTCATTTGCAGAAGGGAAGCCTTGGACATGTTACCTAACTACACAATCAGATGGTATAACATGGTCTTCTCCTTGACATGGCTAGCTACAGTTCATTCATTAGCATACTTTCTAAGCTTGGAATGGTAGAGGAAGTCAATAATCTTAGCTTTCAAATGTTAGACCAAGAATTGGTTCTTACATCAATGATTTTATCTGCAGTTGTTGAGATCAACTGCCTCAAGGGCAATGTTGAACAGTTAAATAGAATCCATGATGACATTATTAGAAAAGGTATAGTATTAAATGTTGCAACTTATACTACACTAATTGAAGGGTTGTATAAAGGAGGACATCTGGAAGAATCAAATGAATGGTTTAATGAAATGCAGGAAAGGGTTTTGACTCCCAAAAAGCATAGCTATGTCAAGCTTATATATGGCCATTACACCAAATACTTAAGTCTTCATTGTACTGATCATGCCATGAGATAGTTTTTGAAAAAGAAAACTACTCTTCTGTTGCATGTCTAGTTCTTTGATTACCATGCCCTCACTACGGTAATTGTGTATGCCACTGTAGTCTTAGAATATGTGCAGATAGCAACCTGCCCAAACATCATAGTGTTAATCATACTTTCCTGAATAAAATAATTTCTAATTTAAATCATGACATGATCAATTGTCTAACGGTAACCAGCCAAGAATGATTGGCCTCTTAGAAATACCAGATGGTGTAAGTCAATATATTGACCAAACACTAGAACACTAAATCACAGTGCTACTGACAGTCAACATTGTATCAGAAACACGCTTAAGTGTAGCAGGTCTTCCATCTGGTTACTTCCATAATCAGGCTCTCAAATGCACAAGGATCTGACCAAAGCTACCAAGATATTTTTACATCAAACATCATCATCCCAAAAGAAACCTGAAACAGGCTGCTTACTGATATGATAACATTGGAAAACAAAAATAAATCTGCAAGCTTTAGTTCAGCTTCCGCCCCTCCTAGTACCATAAGTTTCACTTTCCTTGAACTGAAGTAAATTTCTCCATACTCCAGTGTTATAGTTATAAGAAACATGATACTGAAACAAATGAGAACCCAACCAAACTGATGTCAAACTTTCATTGGATCACAACAGTTATATGTTGCAACCCATTTGATGCTATATCACATACCTTGTCGACTCTCTACTTCACCACTTCCTTCTGAAAGAGGACTGCAACCCAATAAATGGAAATAGTTGTAGCCTGTTCTATCAGGACATGATTCTGACATGCTTGTAACTTCTTATCCTGACAACCCTAAATTACTATGTACCTCTTAAGAATTCATATTTCCATTTTCAGACTGCAAAGCTTCAATAATTGATGAACTAACAGCCTGTGCATGTTTTTCCGTATGTTAATTTCCCATCATTAGCATTAACCTTTTTTGTCTCCACCGATTTTGTATTTAGGAAGCGACCACCACATCCCCTTACTCTTCGCATTGCATGAAAATGTCGAGATTCATGGAGATAAGGCTGAAGAGCAGACATCATAGTATGAGAAACAATACATTAAAAGACAGAAAACATGCCAGTATATGAATAACCAAATATGTTGACATGCTTAATTCAAAAGATGAAATCAATACAATTTGGCTTAGCCAAAAGAGGATGAGAGAAAGTGCATTTGAACTAGTGTTGTGAAGGAGCAAGGATTCTAATACTGGGGGGTGGTCCTTCCCCAAAAAATCTAGGGAATGATGCCAACCTGGGAGCATTTTGTACATATGATTATTAGAGTGTGTGTGTGTGTGGTCCTAGGAGTGGTCCTGGGAGAAACTGGGAGTGAGAGGCCCTAAAATGCTCCAATGCAACACTGTTTTGAACAAACATGTTAGGTATTTGAGAAAAAATCATAAACACAATTGTTCCTTTCCTTCCTTACTTTGATGAGCTTATTTTCTAATTCCACTTTGGCTTGAGATTGCCGATATGAGTAGTACAATTTCTTTCAGTTACAATATATTACACATAGAGAATGCAGAACTCCCTCCAGACAACTGTATCTTTTCTACAGCCAAGCTTCAAGGCTATTAGTCATTTTAATATTCAAACTGCTTCTTATTCACAGTCCTCAAAGTCATGGTCAGAGGAAAACCAAATGCACAATGTACATTACAAGGCACATCATAACGAATTGAACCAAACTAGTGGCTAATATGACAACTGAAATTGACTAGTTCACCTTTTTTCATAAACATGACCAATGATGTTGGATTGACAAATATCAGAAGCTGAATATTCTACCAAGTATCTTATTAAAATCAAATGCTATTCAATAAAACCTCATTAGTAGGTGTAAAAATTGCCATTTCTTTCAAAAGTGTGTTCCCATATTTAGTGAGCTTAATGTATCTAGCGCCTCAAACAAGCCTGTCAAAATGTAGAAATCAACATCTCCTACTTATAAAACCTTTACACGAGACTACATTGTAATCTCATTATCAAGAAAAAAGTTACATTGAATATACCATAAAAACTGGTAGTAATGAACTATATTTTCGGTTTATTTGATGTTCTAAGAAATTATATTAGACAATTTGGAAGACTACACGTAAATTTTGCTGATCAACAATGATGGTCCTAGTAGATGTAATGTGTTTGGTAATATCAAGAAACAACTGCAAGTCCCATGTAATTTCACTTCAGCTAGTGATTGGGAAAATAAATGGTAATGTGGATAAGGTTGAAGTTATGACCATCAAATGCGAGCAGGGAGAAGAAGCCCTAGTGAATCAATGTACAAAACATATATATATATATATATATATATATATATATATATATATATATATATATATATATATATATATATATATATATATATATGAAAAATGTTTGTCATGAAAATCTGGTCTGGAAGGAGTTCTGCATTCTCTATATGTAATATATTGTAACTGAAAGAAATGGTACTGCTTATTTGGCAATTAATGAGTCACTTTTGTGGAACCTAATAACATTGCTCTATCATATGTAGAGGCATCCCATTGTATGATCTTCTATGCTTCCCATACCTAATATGATGCATGATTTCTTTATCCATCATAACAGTTTACATTATGATTTACACCTTTGTAATGCCCAAACATTGGTGTTGAAAGACTAGTTTACTTGATAATTCTAGTTGTGCCAAATTTGAGTCATCAAGACTATTTTGTACCTAGAGTAATATGAGCCCACAAAGAAAATGAGGAATAATCAGTATAGTTTCTTTCAGTTATAGAAAAATCTTAAACAAGAAAGCTGATATGTGGTGACTTATAGTCGTACAGTTTTTGTTGTGTTCCTTGTTAAAATATAAAGAGGGAACTCATAAGTATAGAAAGAGATTCCAAAGAAACCAAACTTCAAACCTGCTTAGCCCTAAGGAGGTCTAGTCTATGCACAAGGAGGCACCCAAAAACATACACCTACATTTCTGATAGTGTGATGAGAATACTCTGTTCATTTTGGCTTGGTTTGAATTGTTAATGTCATCCATAAATGGTACAATCGTTGGGAAGCCTTAGGGACCTCACTTACGGTTGGGTAGGTAATGGAATAAATAGATTGTCAAATACATTTTTATTCCTAGATGAAGTAAATCTTGGATGCATAGAATGTAGTATGTACATGCCCTTCAATCAAGGGTTGGCCTAAAACTTGTAGAGTCTTTAGGTCCTTAGACCAAGGATTTGGCATTAGATTTATGGAGTGAAAATACAGCGAATCTTACTCACAAATTTATGATATACAAAAACATTGTTTGGTTGAGTGCTCTTTGCATCAACAATCATTACATAAATAAGAATTACAGTAAAAGACATGTTTTCATATCAGCACCTTTAGTGTTAGGTTTTTGTAGTGGCAATACAACAACAACATCGTTTGGTTGACTAACTTGGCATCAACAATCATTACATGAAACAAAATTATAGTAAAATAAGTACTGTTGTAATAGCACCTTATACCTAGCACGGTGACACCTTGTAAGTATGCAGGAAGTGCAATTGGAGGCGACAAAGTCTGTTTACAAATTGATGTTTGCATACAGAGGAAGCCAACCATGAGTACATTAATTAATTTATTGCCATCTTGTTTTCTTTGTGCGCAACAGAAACTAACAGATATGTCTAGAATTCAACACTGAGAGCATACCAACCCAAACTTCTACTCGAAACCTCCCAAGGAGAAGGTCATGGTAACTCTAGTTTATCTGCTACTCAATGAATTGAGGTGGAATAGTAAAGATATCTGAAGATAAGATGGCTTGCCGTTGAATATCCCTCATTCTAACCTCTAGGCATGCTTAAATCAGGTTGTTAACCCAATAAGTACCAGAATACGTAATGGTCCCTTAACAGAATTATACCATACTTCCTATGGGCTTAGAATCCGAGGCTCTCATAAATCCTCACATGTCCTTTTTTCATGGTTGCATTATGCAATGTTGCTTCTCTACCATACATCTCTCTCTCACAGATATATCATTATGTATGGATAAATTACACACTTTGAATAATAAATCATATGTCTCTCCTCTCTCTACAAGTGTTCTGCATATGTGCAAGTGCAAGTTTGATATGGCAATGATTCCAAGCTACATAGTTAGCATCTAGAGACTAGGAGATCAAAGCCCTAGCTAAGAATTGAGATAAAAACAAGGACCCCGAGTCACCAAGAAGATTTTCACACTAATGAAGTTGTCCTTGAAGAATCACAGAATGTAAGTCTAGTACCCACCACCAACATGATCTACCAAAACTGCACTAGAAGATACTGAGTACTTTTGAGTTACAAGCATTTATGAAGTGATTTAAGCATTCAATTCACATTTATTTTCTTTATGGCTGCATTGTCCAGTGGCACTGGTCTACCTTACATCTCTCTCTCATGGAGATATCATTGTGTATTGATAATTAAACATTGAATACTATATCAAATGTCCCTCCTCTCATTACAAGTGTTCTGCATATGTGCATGTGCAACTTTAAAATGGTATTGATTCTAAGCTACAAAATCAACATTTGTCACATAGAAATAGAGGAAGTGTGAATGTTGAAAAGTAGGTGCCAAGGACTAGAAGCTTTGGTAACAGGTAAAAGAATTATATCAAATAAAATCAAGAAACAGTGATATTATGGAAAAAAATTATAATTGCTTCATGACTAAGATCAAGGATCACCAGAAAATGAAACTGACCAGACTACAGAATTTTCCATAATGACTCGATGTGTAACAGAAACCTATAACAACAGTGATTTGTAACAACACCTAGTATGGGAAAAGGCCAAATTTGTTGGGGGATTTTGGCGGACGAAGATTTCTAGGGTTTATCGAAACCAATGACAGAGAGTACCAAGCATCCATGGAGACACAGGGAGGAGGGAGCTCCACTCCCTCCTACAGTTATATGGTCGCAGACAGGGGAAGAGGAGGGAAGAAGAACAAACCTCCAAAGCCCTGGGAGGTCAAGACAAAAGACACAGAAACTCAGAAGGCGGAAGGTAGCAAAATCAATGCAGATCATGGGGCCCATGAAGAAGACTATCGGGAGGAAAAAGCAGAAGACAGAGGTCAAGGGTCAGAGGGCAAAGCTAAGATGGGGCCCTGTAAACCCAAGACCACAACTAAACCATGGGTTATTCTGCGACCCAGCTCTGCAAGCGCACAGAGACCACATGGCTAACTATGCCATCATATGCAAATTTATGGGAATCTGGCCATCTGAGAAAGCGTTGTACACCTGGATAAAATACAACTGGAAACCAAAGGGGGAGTTAAATATTCATCTTCGATCCAAAGGTTTTTTCACTGTGGTGTTTACGAACATGGAAGACAGAGACAAAATTTTTGAAGGAGGGCCATACTTCTTTGCAGCTGTTGGGCTCTATATGAGGCCATGGACAATGAACTTTGTGCCTGAACGAGAAACCTTCACTTCGGTACCAGTATGGATTAGACTCTACTCCTTACCTTTAGATTACTGGATGCCAGAGTCTTTAAAAGCTATAGGAAATAAATTAGGTCATTTCTTAAAGATCTCAGAGGCAACTCTAAGGGGAAAATATACATCCTATGCCCGCATTTGTGTGGAGATGGACCTATCTAGAGCCCTTCCAGATGAGGTCATTCTAGAATTCTATGATGAGGAATGGGTTCAAGCAGTGGACTATGAACATATCCTGTTCAGATGTCACAAATGTCATGAGCATGGGCATCTATCAAGAGACTGTCCACTCAATCGAAGGGAGGAAAACCTAAATCACAGCAAAGGAAAAGACCAGACAGGTTTCACCAAAGTGGGAGGGAAAGGAAAAGGGGGAGGAAGGAAGACACAAAAGAGCCATAGGGTGAATGATAACACAAAAAGTTACAACAACTTTGAGATCTTAGGAGAAAAAGAAATCGAGGAAGGGGATAAAGAGAGCGCAGAGAATCAGACAGCAAGGGGGAAAGAAAAAGAGACCAGCGTGGAGTACATTCAGGAACAAAATGAACACATGATGGACTCTTTGAATACCATGGTCATAGAAAAAGACCAGGAAATGACTCAAAGTGAAAGTGGTACGGAGGATCAAGATTTGCAGGAGATCTTGGAAAGGGAGAACCTAGAGCTGGAAAAGTTTCTAGAACAGGGCGGGAACCTGGGAATAAACTCCATCCCTCAGGAGGAAGTGGATAAAGTCCAACAGATATTCCTTAACAAGACACACCAAATAGTTGTAGGAGTCAAACGAGGACATGACAACCAGGAAAACAAAGGAACCTCCTCAATAGGATTAATAACCAGAAAATTAACAAAGAATCCAAGCAAAAGGAGGGGTAGAAAGAGACAGAAGGAATTACTACTAGAGTGTGGCAAGCTCATGATTGATTTAGGAAGGATGAAAGACCTTTCTAGTTACTCCTTTATAACCCCACCTCAATGAAAATCACAACTTGGAACATTAGAGGACTAGGGAGTAGAAGAAAACAGAGGAATCTTGGTAAAAGGATTAGAGAGGAAAAACTTGACATAGTATTCATACAGGAAACAAAATGCTCAGTGGAGAAGATCCATGAAAAACATAGCAAATGGGTAAATAGATATGAATTCCTTGAAGTTAAGGCAAACAAATCTGTTGGTGGTATTCTCACTCTCTAGGATCCACAGAAATTTGGTGTGATTGATGCGGAGGCATCCAGACATCACCTTTCTCTAATTTTCCAACCGGTGGGAGACAGGCAATGTTACATGATCACCAATGTCTATGGTCCACAACCAATGGAGGACAAACTTCAACTCCTCACAACACTTGAGGATATGAAGAAGAGATACCCAGCTCTACCATGGATTCTTGGAGGTGATTTTAACATAACAAAATCACTCATGGAGAAGAAAGGAGGAACTAGAATACTTGGGAGAGATTCAATTGCCTTCCAGAACTTCATCACCAATATGAAATTGGTTGATATGGAAACAAGCAATGGAATCTTCACTTGGAACAACAAAAGAGGAGGCCCTTCCCAAGTGGCCTCAAAATTGGACAGATTTATGGTTTCAGAGGAACTTCTTCTCAGGAGAAGCAACATTACTGCACTCATTTTACCTTTTGGGGGTTCAGATCACTGGCCTATCCAATTAGAAGCCTCCCTTTTTGGAAAACCAAGGAACACCCCCTTCAAGTTTGAAAATGCTTGGCTCACACATTCTGATTTCCTCACAAATATTGAACAATGGTGGAAGGAAGATCTTCACCTTCAAGGTACAAAGATGTTCCTGCTTCACTGCAGGCTCAAACATATTAAAGGCAGACTCAAAGAGTGGAACAAAACAGAATTTGGTAACATCTTCAAAGCTAAAGGAGAGGTGGAAAAGAAACTAAAGGAAATAAACCAGATTCTTATCATAGAAGGATACACAGATGAAAGGAAAGAGATGGCAGAGTTACTCCAGCAGGAGTGGGACAATAGATGCCTTCAAGAGGAAATACTCTGGAGACAGAAATCCAGAGTACAATGGATCAAAGAAGGGGAGAGAAACACCAAATTCTTCCACAAATCCACCATAGCTCACAGAAACAACAACAGAATTGTGAAACTTACAGATCAGCATGGTGTAGAGAGAAACACTCATGAAGAAATGGAGAAAGTCCTACTCCAGCATTTTGAGAAAATTGCTGAGGAAACCTCGGAAGATAGATACCAGTTTACAAAGAAATTCACTCAGTACATCCCTAAATTGGTCACCAGAGAAGATAATTTCAATCTCAATAGACCAGTAACAATGGAAGAAATTGAGGAAGCAGTGAAAGAGATGCAAAATGGGAAAGCACCAAGCCCGGATGGCTTCAATGTGGACTTTTTCAAAGCTTGTTGGAAGATAGTGAAACAGGACATCCTGGAGGTAGTGGAAGACTCTCGGAGATTTAAGAAAGTCTTAAAGGCACTCAATGAATCTTTCATAGCCCTAATCCCCAAACAGGAGAAGGCCACCTCTCCAGACAAATTTCGACCTATAGCATTATGCAATGTGATCTACAAAATTATATCCAAGGTCATTAAACCTCTCTTCCCAACCCTAGTGTCAGAGGAACAAATAGGCTATGTGGAAGGACGACAAATTCTAGATAATATAATACAAGCACATGAAACGGTTCATTCACTCATCACCAACAAGCAGGCTGGAATGATAATGCAGCTGGACATAGCAAAGGCCTATGACAAACTTAGCTGGTCTTATGTTAGAGCAATTTTAAAAGCCTATGGCTTTAATCACAATTGGATAAAATGGGTTATGGCGCTAGTTACCACAGCCAGCTGTTCAATTCTGCTCAATGGAGCTCCTTCCAAAACCTTCATGCCTTCTAGAGGTCTTAGGCAAGGAGATCCTCTTTCTCCCTTCCTCTTCATTCTAATGATGGAAGGGTTAGGAAGAGCCATCATAGTTGCTAAGGAGGAAGGGAGAATTCAGGGTCTAAGACTCACTAATGGTGGGGACATGGTGACACATCAACAATTTGTGGATGACACTATGCTTCAAGGCACACCCACTGTTAAGGAAGCCAAAGCATTCAAACAGATTATGAGTGAGTTTGCTAGGGCAACAGGCACTGAGGTAAGTCTCTTTAAATCAAAAATCTTCTTTTTCAATACATATATTTCAATTCAAAGAAATCTTTCTAGAATTTTGGGCTTTCAAAGGGAGACACTACCTGTGAAGTACCTGGGAGTCCCTCTCACTACCAAACCGCTTCACCAGGACATCTGGGAGCCCGTTCTTAATAAGCTAAAAGATAAGATCAGAAAATGGACAAACAGAGCACTAAATCTAGCAGGGAGACTAGTTCTCACTAAGACTGTCCTACAAAGCATCCCTATCTATATGCTATTTGCCGTTCCAGCACCAGCCAGTGTATTGACCAATATAAGAAACATTCAAAGAGACTTCCTATGGGGAAAATATGAAGAAAAGAAGAAATGGGCCCTTGTGGCATGGGACAGAGTATGCAAACCTAAGTCCCATTGAGGCTTAGGCCTTCATGACCCAGGAATTCTAAATAGAATTCTTGGAGCCAAAATTTGGTGGAGATGGCTGAAAGAAATTAAAGCCCCTTGGGAAAAACTATGGAAGCACAAATATGCTAGCGAATGGCAGGAGGAAAATCTAATCAGAATGATAGGACAGGTCAAAGGTTCTACAATTTGGAATAGGGCATGGGAGAACAGAGCCCTAGTCCAAAATCATAGTTTCTGGGAGATCAGAAACGAGAACCTGGCTTGGTTCTAGGAGGACAATTGGCAGCAGGAGAACAGTCTCCGAAGTGAAGAATTAGCAGACATTTACACTGATACCATCAGCAAAGGACTAAAGTGGGTAAGGGACTATTGGGACCAAGCAAGGAATGATAAGAAATGGAGAACTTGGAAACTTCCAGACTATAGTGGAATGGGCATGATGCAAACTCAAGCCACAACCCTTCAAGGTCTTTTAGACAAGAGACAAATTTTAAACTCAAACTTGAGTGATCAACTTAGATGGGGAAAAAACAAGACAGGTCTATTCAACCTTAAGGAATCCAGAAGAATAGAGGCAGGGCTAAACCATCCCAACACTGATAAGACATGGAAAGAAATCTGGGAAAATCCTCATTGGATGAAAGTAAAGCTGTTCACGTGGCTGGTTCAACAGGGCAAGATTCTGACATGGGATAACCTAAGAAAAAGAGGTTTTGTTGGCCCCTCAAGATGTCACTTATGCAGACAGCAGGAAGAAACTACAAATCATCTCCTGAATAGATGCCCTTTCACCACAACTCTTTGGAATTGGGTTGGAGAAGTCTTTGAGCAAACAGACAGAGATGCTAATGACATCACCACCACTTTGAAGAACTGGAGGAAAAATTTCTCGGATAATGAGATCATAAACTCTACCTGGAGGCTGACCCCAAGATTCTTAATCTGGAATGTCTGGAAGGAGCATAACAATAGGATTTTCAAGGAGAAAGGAGTCTGGTGAGTAACATCCTCAAACTGGTCCTTAAACAACTCAAAGAAACTGTTCATTTCCTGGGAGGAGAAGCTACAGGTAAACCTATTGAACAAAGAGAGGCAAGAATATTGAAGAAATTAGAGCTCAAGGTTAATCCCCCTCTGAGTTCTATGCAGATAATCAAGAAAACCTCAACAGAAAAGTCTTCTTGGCAACCCCCTTCTCATGGTTTTTTAAAATTCAACATAGACGGGGCTTCAAAAGGGAATCTGGGAGAAGCAGGTTATGGAGGGGTTTTAAGGGATGAGGAAGGAAATATACAGGTCATCTTCCATAGTTATCTTGGCAAAGCTACTAACAATATGGCTGAGCTCATGGCGATGGAAATATGCTTGGAAATACTGCTCAAGTACAACATTCAAAATGTCATCATTGAGGCTGATTCAGAACTGGTCATTAACTCAGTAAAAAGAATAAATGTTGGAGCTGCTCCTGAGAAAATCTCAAAACATTGGCGCTTCTGCAAGTCTACCAAAGAATCCAAGCACACCTAAAAACACTGAGAACCCTCGGATTGGTGCATGTTCGTAGGGAAGCCAAGAAAATGGCAGACTGGCTTGCAAATGAGGGGGTTCGAAATAGGCATATTGATCTCTGCTACTGGTGGGAGGAGCTAATGGATGTCAGGTTGAAGGAGGGTTGTTCATCCAGAGCCCTTAGTGACCGACAGCAGCATCAGGAAAATCAAGAGACCATTTTTGCTAACCCGAGTTAATTCATTCATAGCGGATCCTAGAGGTTGCAGCCCGGGCATTTCAGTTTTTTTGACAAGTAGAATGGCGGAAGATTCTTCTCACCTTGGTTCAGGCAGAGTAGACGCAATGAGAGACTAGAAACTAGAAACTCTCGGTGGCCTCAAAACCCAGGGTTTTTCTTATCTATTCGCAATGCCATGCGTCCAAGGCGGTTTTTCAGTGATCACAAGCCTTGCAAGCGGGAAGTGGTTTTTCTTTTTTGGGAGCGATTCCATTCAGCGAGCTCCACGTGGCAGTGGGGTCGGATGGAATACCATCCTCATCGCACGTTATTGTTCGGTGATGTTGATCGGTGCGATATGATCCTCAACCGTCGAATATGGCAAGGCAAATCAATGGATGGGATTGATCGAGCATGTTGGTGGGTCCATATGGGTAAACATCATGCTTCTCTGCATAGCGATATGGACCACAGTCGTGGGATCAGGCGACGAGGATCGATGGTTGAGGTTAAAGATGCATGTCAGGTAAAAGGCGGGAAGCATAATGTTCTTGGTGGGAAGAAGCTTTTTACACATTCTACAGATTCGCGGGTTTGTGAGTTTTGCGAATATGAAATCAACAAAGATTGGCACATATGTTCCTCTTCGGGCAAAGTTGACACAGCTAGAGGCCGGAAATCAGAAACTCTCAGCGGCCTCAAAACCTGGGGTTTTTCTTATCTATTCGCAATACCGAGTCCAAGGCGGTTTTTTGGTGATCGCAAGCCTTGCAAGCGGGAAGTGGTTTTTCTTTTTTGGGAGCGATTCCATTCTACGAGCTCCACGTGGCAGTGGGGTCGGATGGAATACCGCCCTCATCGCACGTTATTGTTCGGTGATGTTGACCGGTGCGATATGATCCTCAACCGTCGGATCTGGCAAGGCGAATCTACGGATGGGATTCATCGAGCTTGTTGGTGGGTCCATATGGGTAAATGTCATGCTTCTCTGCACAGCGATATGGACCACAACTGTGGGATCGGGTGAAAAGGATCGACGGTTGAGGTTAAAGATGCAAGTCAGGTAAAAGGCGGGAAGCATAACGTTCTTGGCGGGAAGCAGCTTTTTACACATTCTACAGATTCGTGGGTTTGTGAGTTTTGTGGACATGAAATCTACAAAGATTGGCACATATGTTCCTCTTCGGGTCCGACTCTAGATTTTGTTACACGGTTTCTGTAGTATATTTCTCTAGAGAGTTTTGAGGTTTGGTTGTAGGGGTCGGGGCTTTTGCCTTTGGCCCGTTAACAGTTAGTGTTGGGTTTTCTCCTTAGGCCACAACTTTTCAAGGAATGTTGTATTTTATGTATTTTATTTACGGTTTAATGAAATAGAAGGTCTGATTCTTGCTTCAGCAAAAAAAAAAAAGATCAAGGATCACCAAACTCTGCACTTCGTGTTGAAGGGAGATATGGACCTCTTGTAAAAATATTGAGCATTTCAGGACAACCTGAATTCCCATGCCACTTGTTATAGACATATTTGAGCAGTTCAACCCCAATTACATATGTCCATAAACCAAGGGCTTCTAAGCCCCTAAAAGTGTTGTTTCATACCCTAAAGAAACAAGGTCAGTTGATTACATCGTTTCCCAGAAGTTCTCCCTGAAAAACTGCTCAGAACTAGTCAAAATTGGACCATACAGATTGCTCCATGCTGAGGGTGCGATGCATCTCACCTGTTACACATAGAGGGTGCCATGCATACTAAAAATCCCTTCTGTAGGGTGTGATGAGCAAGAGCAGACAAATGGCAGAGGCAATTTGCTAGGTGGAAACCCAGAGAATCTTCTAGAAACTGCTCATTTGACACTTGCCTCTCTGAATTCGCCCAGGGATGAGTAAGAGATCATGAAATCTCCAAGTGGAACCAAGAAATATCAGAGAAATGACACTAATCAAAATCCCAGAAGCTGACTCACCCACCTGCAAATATCTATATATGGATCCCTCATCCTAGAGATCCAGAGGCTGGAATTTTGTATTTTGTAAGGAAGTGTTGTTGGTTTCTCTGTGAAACATCATAGTGTTGGGTGATCTAGCTTTTCATGAGGTGAAGAGGGCTTTCATGCTGGGAGGATGGCACTGGGTCAGACCAATGGGTTGTAATCCTCTCTTCTACTACTTCTATCAATAAAGTTATTTGAGTTTTCCTCCATATTATTGTATATTTCTGAATCTTGTATTGGTATATGCATTTGTATGGTCAATATATATCTGATCCTATATTGTTTATGGTTATAGATCTCTATGCTTTGATGGTATTATGCTGCTTTGACTCTACAGGTGTTCTTTGAAGCGGGACAAGTGAGGAAAGAGTGGCAAAGCTCTGTCAAAGGAGGGAGGAAACTAGCAAGGAGCCAAGAAAAAGATTGAGGTTGGTACTCTATGCTTCTCTCTCATCTATCTCTCATAAAGGAAGACACAAGTAACTTTAGTTTGTTTGTTTCTAAGATAGCTACCCGTCTTAGTGGGACTAGCAGCTCTGAATGGAAACTAGTTTTCCCGAAAACAAAATGGTGAATCTATTGGGGATTGAATAGTGTGATTGTTAGTCACTGTTGTTTGCTTTATAAACTACAGATGGAGCCTGAAGTTAAGCCAGCTAGCCTTCGAACTACTTTTCCTATGCAACTGCAAAGTAGATCAATGTTGCTTTAGTCAATCTTCGGTTAGTTTATGAACTGAACATCTGACTTGCAAACATCCTAAGTGCCCTGGTGGTAGCTCAAATAACCTCATTATATCAGCCCCTATACTTTGTGTTTACTGCCTATCATTAGCTCAGCCTAAATCCTTGAACTAAGCTGCAAACTGTGAGCAAAAAACCAAGCTCAGTCTCGTCCCTGGACCATCGCACTATCTCTCATTGGCAGTTTGGATGCATCGCACCTCCCGTGTGCTGCAAGTGAGATGCATCCATGTTTCCCTATGTTATAGGTGCGATGATTAGGTGAGACTGTTTCTGCCTCCAGATTTTGGTTTTCTCTTCATTGTCTTCAGCTTTATTCAGTAGTTTTGTTGTCTGTGATCAGTATATCACTGTTGAAACTCTCTTCCTTTGCATTATTCAGCCTCCATTGATAAAGAATTGTGAATGTTTTTATGTATTTTTCATCATTTACAGTTCTCCTTTGCAAACAATAGCTTAATCGAACTGTCGTCTTTTGATTTGAAAGTGTTGCAAGTGTCGTTTTCAGTCAAAGAAAAGAGTGTCGTACAGTCTTCCTATTTTAGATAGTCAATTACACTTTTGCTATTTTATTTGATTTGGATCATCAATTCTTTGAAGTGTCGAAAGTAGTTTTCAAGTCGAAATTGAAAGTGTCATCTAAATCTTCCTTTCATTTTGAAAAGAAATTGCTAAAGTGTTGCTTAAAGGAAAGATAGTTCAGATCTGTACTTAGTTTTTCTTTGGTCATTCTCACATTAAAGAAACTGAAAAAAAAATACATGCATGTGCATTTGCATTTAGACTGCATGCGGAAAATGATTTAGGACAGTGCATCTTAGTGTGTGCTCTCTGCTCTATGTTGAAAGGATTTTACTTCTCTTTCCTTAGTAGCTAGGATTTTCATTGCAAAAAGAAAGTAAACGACTGTTTATCATCTTAGATTGCATATTTAGGAATTGTATATCTACATCACGCGGTGAACCTTAAAGGCAAACTTCTTAAGAAAGATCAACCGTAAAATAAACTTCAATGAACATAAAAACGCTTTGGAACCTAACGCACAACATCTAGAAGTCTAGGCTAGAGACGTATTTCGGCGTCATAAAGCCTGATAACTATCGTTTTCATCGTAGGTTGGGTGATTCCTCCTCGTTGATACGAAAAGTGCCAGTACGGACTTGTGCTCCCACATACTGTCGAGTATATATTAGGAGACCACAATAGGCTATATCCTTTATACTTAGGACGCTGTGTCTGTCACCCTATCAATCGCAATGCACTGAACACAGGATTCGAGAAGATTGACTGCCGTACGTAAAAAAATATTCTGTAGTTTTGCGATTGGTTTGGTAATCCCTCTGTCTAGATTCCCAAAGCAGTCACTTTCGTTCCTTTTCAGACTCCTTAAAAGAAAAGGTCCATCTGAGCACTTGTCACTTCAGACTCATTAAAAACCAAAGGCAGGCGACTAGAGTCATCTTTAGCTTTTTCTTGACTCTTTAAAATTGAAAAAGCAAGTTGTGTCAAAGCGTCATAAAATTTATTTTAATCGGAATAACATCATTGTTCCCTCGTTGTTCTTAGGTTGAGAAAATGGAGTCTACCAATTAAGGATTTCCCCTTGGGGGGAATCCTAGTCCCTTCTCCTCTTGGGGGGATGTTGGTGCATCTCATATGGCTACATTGTCCCTTCCACGACTTACAATCGGCCTGCCAGTATGGCTTTTCTCGACCCCTGTCATTCAAAACACCATGATTCCTAAGCAATCAAATTAGCAACCAGATGATACTAAAGTTACCCCCCAACCTTCTACTTCTTTTGTTTCTCCCTCTCCTTCTTCCTCTTCGCTTGGTGAAGCTAGTAAAACTAAAAACCAAGTAACTCAGAAGAAGAAGAAAGGGAAGGAGAAGAAGAAGAAGAAGCCAACGATGAAAGGGGGCAACCATGCATCGTTTGGCGAAAATCCACACACTGCACCATCCAAACCTAAATCTCCATGTGTCATTTGCAACGGAGACCACTATCATCAATATTGTCCTTGCATCCCACGAATCTTAAGGGACTGTTCTCCCCACTTGCACAATCCGGTGTCCTCAACCTCTGACGATCATGTTGAGAGTACACCATCAACTAGTGAAAACGAAGTCAATGGACAAAAAGGAAGATCTAAATTTCCTTGTAGACTTTGTGAAGGCGATCATGCCATCCACCCTTGTCTGTTCTTGGACGAAGTTAAAAGAGTCTTGGATAACCGTCCTGCTTCATCGCCGCGGCTTCCTCCTGGATACAAGAAACTCTTGCCGAGTCCATCGCTAATTGAAAATCCGACCGACACACCTTTGTGGTCAGTTGAAGCACCTATCGTTGAAGATAAACCCTCTGAGTACACACTGGACCAAATTCAATAGGTCGAGATGGCAGTCGACCCAGTCTTGTCTTCAGAAGGTCTATCTTCAGATGATACAGTCACCAAAGAGAATGAGAACGACACTGTTCAAATTCTTTTTGTTAATACAGAATCCAATGAACCTAGTGGCAATCTACCTGTTCCTTTACCACAGGAAGGAAGTTCGTCAAAGATTCATCTGGACGTCTATTCGGTCCCTCCTCTAAGCAATCTAGTCATTTCATTCGATTGGAATCTACTAGGGAGACCTCGCCTACCTTCGAATGTACCATTCCAAATCATAGTACAAGCTTACAAAATGATCATGGCTGGTACAATCATAGATGAAGGGGCCTCCGTGAGTATCCTTTCCTTAACTGCTTGGAAAGCACTTGGTTCACCATCGCTTCTGCCTGAGATTCGAAATCTGTCAGGTTTCAACAAAGGAACCAGTCAACCGTTAGGGATCCTTCCAAATTTGCCTTTAACTTTGAGAAGGAAAACAGTTTATCTGAACGTGATGGTAGTCCAAGGGCCATTAGATTAAAATCTACTCCTTGGACGTGACTACATTTATAGCATGGGAGCTATTGTTTCCTCACTCTTTAGGGTGATGTGTTTCCCGTATGAAGGCAGAATGGTCCAGCTCGTTGACTAACTTTCATTTCCTAACTAATCTTTTTGCACAAGGAATGTCTCATCAACCTCTAGTCCGTCCACTTGGTGAGTGTGAGTGATTCGGTGAATGTGACTAAACCCAGGGGGCATGCACCCTGGTCTGCTTCGGCAGGAAAACCTCAGATATAAGGTAGGTTTCTGCATAGGATATATGACTAGTCTAACACACCCGTCCGTTTAGGAAAATGGAATCATTCTGGAAATATCATTTCCTCGTCAAAGGTTATGTGATTGGAACTGACACCATTCACCTTTGTCCATTTTGATGGATAGATCCAAGGAAGTGTTTCGTCTGCAAATGTGGGCGAAACAACCTTGCTTTAATGCAAAAACCTCTATATGGTAACCTGGAAACACTACTTCTCATTATACCTAGGGTCATGCAAACCTTTTGCATGCAAGTGAAAAGCGACCTTTTATTTCGTAGTTTGTAGGCTTATTTTCTTAATTTGTAGGCTCTCAACCCTTTAAACTCGTAGGTTGGTCATTCCTAGCTTGCATAAAAAAGGCTCCAGAGCAAATTTGCGCATGGGGCAAGCTCCCTAAAAAATGAACCTACTGATGAAAGATATCCTTATTATACGATTGGCACTAGCAATGTTTCCGCAAAGTTCAAGCTCGTTAAAAAATAAACCTAGTTATGAGCATATGTTCCCCCAGAGTTTAAGGTCATTAAAAAATGAACCCACTTTCGGTAAATAACCTTTGTGATCGCATTACTATAAGCTTTTGAGCCTTGGTCGTGTTCTTACCATCACCTCCACTTTTTAGCTGATCATCTGCCTCCACTTGATTGTTTACCCTTTTGAGGAACAGCTGTGAAGAGTGATTCTGTTAGCCACCTTCTTTACACTGTCGTGATTGAAAAGTTCCAAACCTTACCTGGAACCAGCTACTACCCAAAAATATCACTTGTTCCTCAAATACGAGTCTCTTTTAAGCTCTTTTTAGAGTTGTAAAATATAAAAAGATTGCCGAGCAATTGGCCTCTCCAGCTCGTTAAAGTCATTGGAAGTGCCATCCCTCCTCTATATTTTAATCCTTTTGGACCTGAGGGATCATTACACAAAAAGATTGAGTGCTTGTCTTTTTTGGCTCGTTAAAGTGATCGGAAAAGTCATCCCTTTCATATTATTTTATACGTTTTCGGACTTAAGGGATTATACTATGAAAAAGGATTACTGGAGTTTCCTTTCCGTCTCCTTTCAGACTCTCTAAAATTGAAAAGGACTGAGTTATCTTTGTCATTAAATTCGTTAAAACAATAGCGACAAACTTGTCCATTACAGACAAGAGCAAGTTTCATTATCGCTAGGCTCACTAAAACATAGTGACAGGTTTGCCCGAAGGGCAAATTATAGAACAAGCATATATTATCCTCCTCAAGCTTGACAAAAATAAAGAGGTACTGGTCAAAAATGACTAGGGAAAAATTGGGAAGAAAACTTGAAGAACTTTATTGGTAGCAGGTCACTCTTGAACATGACACTTTCACTCCATCAACATGATTGAGTCGGGTTGGGTTATTCTGTTCACCGGTCATATCACCATTGGTCCTTCGTACCATCCATTTTTGGGTTAATGCTACAATCCATTTCAGTGTCACCGATATGTTCAAGAGAAGTCACTCAGAGAATTCACCAACCCAGCTTACGCCTCATCCGCTGTAATACCTTCATGCTCCATTCTTTCATGACCGCCACCCTGAACCTTGTATTGTCAGATCGTTTTCACCTCCACAAAATCATTTGCTCCGTTCTGTGTCATAGATGTGGGATTCATTAAGGCCCTCCTACGACGGGTCACTTCTTGTCGACATCAGCTCATTATCCAAGAAGTCGACTTAGGAACAACCCTTTCAATACTTTGAAGCTTGCATGCCTCAATGGCAAGTTTCTCACTTCTAGTGATAGGTTTACATCAATGGCCTTCGACCGAAATATTTTACGTGGTGTTCGACATTGACTCATGTATTCACACCACGTGAATTGTACTGCAGTACCTTGAGGGTCATCATCATTATGGGTGATTCCTCTTGCACCTGTTAACAGCTTACATCATTGGCTGGTAATCAGGCGATGTCCTTCCATGTTCAACATCAGAACATATTTTCACATGGATCAACTTGTACTTCGGGTGAATATTGAATGAGTTTGAAGACCCCAGATCTAGTTTCATCCATCTTGGCTGCGATATATTTAGGAAAATAAAGACATCAAATGCACATCATAGCTACACAAATAATCATCCAAGCTAAGGGATGATGGCTCTACCAGAATCATCAGTCTGCCATAGACGGTTTTCTGTCCTATGTACATGAAAATGAATTTATAAAGCTGAGCATGGGAATGCCCACCTCAGCTAGATCATGAAAATATTATGAATATAATGTATTGTATTGTATCTTATTACAGGTCACCTTCCAGTTCAAAAAACCTTGGATCCTCATGATAAAGCATTTCACCCGACATCAGAAGATTTATGACCTCATGCTTTAGGGGGCAACTGTTATAGACATATTTGGGCACTGCAACCCCAATCACATATGTCCATAAACCAAGGGCTTCTAAGCCCCTAAAAGTGTTGTTTCATACCCTAAAGGAACAAGGTCAGCTGATTACATCATTTCCCAGAAGTTCTCCCTGAAAAATTGCTCAGAACTGGTCAAAATTGGACCATACAGATTGCTCCATGCTGAGGGTGCGATGCATCTCACCTATTACACATAGAGGGTGCAATGCATACTGAAAAGCCCTTTTGTAGGGTGCGATGAGCGAGAGCAGACAAATGGCAGAGGTAGTTTGCTAGGTGGAAACCCAGAGAATCTTCTAGAAACTGCTCATTTGACACTTGCCTCTTTGAATTCGCCCAGGGATGAGTAAGAGATCATGAAATCTCCAAGTGGAACCAAGAACAATCAAAGAAATGACACCAATCAAAATCCCAGAAGCTGATTCACCCACCTGAAAATATCTATATATGGATCCCTCATCCTAGAGATCCAAAGGCTAGAATTTTGTATTTTGTAAGGAAGTGCTATTGGTTTCTCTATGAAACATCATAGTGTTGGGTGATCTAGCTTTCCATGAGGTGAAGAGGGCTTTCATGTTGGGAGGATGGCGCTAGGTCAGACCAATGGGTTGTGATCCTCTCTTCTACTACTTCTATCAATAAAGCTATTTGAGTTTTCCTCCATATTCTTGTATATTTCTGAATCTTGTATTGGTATATGCATTTTTATGGTCAATATATATCTAATCCTATATTGTTTATGGTTATAGATCTCTATGCTTTGATGGTATTATGCTGCTTTGACTCTACATGTGTTCGTTGAAGCGGGACAAGTGAGGAAAGAGTGGCAAAGCTTTGTCAAAGGAGGGAGGAAACTAGCAAGGATCCAAGCAAAAGATTGAGGTTGGTACTCTCTGCTTCTCTCTCAACTATCTCTCATAAAGGAAGACACAAGTAACTTTAATTTGTTTGTTTCTAAGATAGCTACCTGTCTTAGTGGGACTAGCAGCTTTGAATGGACACTAGTTTTCCCGATAACACCACTAAGAAATGAAGAGGGTTTATATTTTAATAGGAAACTTTGTGCACCAAGTTTTTAGATTTTCTTCCACTGAGGCTCCTCCCCACATACCAAAATTCCAACAATTCCCATAATAGAGTCTTAATTGTTCACTGAGTCTTCAAATACACATCCAAGCACTTGATCTTTGCATATTAGGTGAACCCATTCCCACACTAGTAATCTTCCCAAAGGAATCTAAAGCAACAGTAAGTAGTTTCCCTCCAACTCTCAAAAGTATGCCACCAACATATCTAGTTGAAAAAACTTCAAAGTCATGGAATTGTCTTGTAGCTCTAAGGCCTCCAATGTTGATGCGAATAATAATTTTAGAAACTCACTTTGAAGCATGAAATTAGTCATATCAAAGTAGATCCTAAAAGATTCATAACTGTTTTTTGAGTCCTTAAAATGCAGTGAGGCCATCCCTATAGCTTTACTGAACTGAATCCCACCATAGCAGAATTCCTATGGAAACTAAATACTTCAATTCTTGTTATAAATTAAGATAATTATTTGAAATAGTTCTTTCATTTCTTTGATAAACCCTTCACTGAATCCTTAGAAAAAATGTCCACGGAAACTTGAATACCATATCCTGAAGGTCCTCTATAAACCCTAATTTCCACTAATTTGATGCAATAGTCCCTAGAGTCTTCCTCAGTGTCTCCTAAAGATGCTTTCAGAAAATAAAATTAGACCTCGATTACCAGCTGAGATTCATCCTGTAATATGTCTCTTTGATACTCAAATATATATTCAATGTTGACTACCAGCTATAGACCCCCCTTTGAAAGCTCATCTGCATATATATTAAGTTCCCCTATCAATGTGAAGGAATGATATGCTAGAGAAACTATGTTCCATGAGCTTGACCTGTTCCAGAATTGGCTGTAGTTTCAGGTTCTTGTCCTGTAGCTTCCTTTTATACATTTTTGTATCATCTCAGAATCCTCATAGACCTCCATCTTAGGGATCCCTTTGTTTGCTGCCAATTTTAGTAGGAACTTCAATGCAAGCAACTCAACATAATTGTTTTTTCCCATACCCAGACCTGCTTTGAAGACCAAAAAATGTTTATCAATGTTATTCAAACAACTTCTAGCATGACAAATAGAGACTTTTTCTTGACTCACTTAATTAAAGAAGCCCAAGGACATTGACAAAAATGGGCAAAAAGTGTCATCATTTGCACCACCTCTGCAATAGCCACCCTTGCTATTCTTCGTAAATATGTGTGAAATGATCAGTGCCTGAGGGTTGTCATGGAAGAAAATGATCATGCCATCTGCCTTTGGCATTTTCCAAACAATGTTAATGTTCTTGCAATGATTCATAAACTAGTGGAAAAAATTATTGTTTTTATCCCCTTGTTCTAGGTAGATTGTCCGGCTCTGTCCAATCCCTGATCTCAGTCATGAAGCTATTATTTACTAAGGAGGTCTCAAAAGCTATTCTTCCACTAGCTTGAGGTCAAGAATCTTGGCAATAGCCATCCTAGTTAGACTGTAAAAAGAAATGGTTTGAAGATAAATCTATCAAAACATAGATCTCTTCATCTGATTGCACTTAGAGCCATTTGGCTGGCAATGAAATCTAGCATCTTCTAGGAGGAGTTTCCTCCATTCCATGGTCAACAACAAATCAAATACCTCTATGATGGAATTAAATATATCACAAACCCAAAAGTCCCTCTCCACAGAATGGGCCATCCTCACCATGAAGATTCTCAAATCCATTCCCATCATTGGTATTGCCAATAGACACCATCATTAAAAGATGGAAGAATAAAACATATACCCAACATGTGTCTTGATAAAAACATGCAACAAAATGAAGGAAAAGGAATGAGAAGAGTATGAAAATAGAGCATTCAACACAAAGGGAAAAAAAGACAAGCAAGAGAAGACATAGACCTTGTCTTTCATGTATTCAACAATAATGATTACGGTATCCTTTAAACTCCACTTCAAGCTCTTCATAAACCATAGAAATCAGTTGCAGGGCTATTAACACCCTCCCTTAGGCCTCTCATGAAAAAACCCTACAAATGTGAACTTTTGTAAAAGCAATTTCACAAAGCATAAGAATGCTTCATGAACATTTTTTTAATCGTGAGAGCACTCTCAGTCACCCATATCCTCACTTAGGGAGTTCTTTAAGTTCCTCGTGTTCATTCCAAAAGCACTAGAGAAGTGCACTTCTGAGAGTGCCTCCTATGGAGGCATGGAACACTCCTTCATACCCTAAAGAGTTCTCCCAAACATTTTTGTCATGACAGTGTGCTATCAAAGGTTCTTCCAAGACTCTCGCACTCAAAACACTCAAAGAGGTCAAGAATCAACAATTGTGGGAAAAATTCATTTAAGAAAAAATAGAAATTTCAAACTAAGCAAATAGCATGAGGTAGCAATAAAAGAGAGTTACTCACTATCATGATTCAAAGGTATGCATGCAAAATGAAGGAAGACCATAGCGTAGAATAAGGTCAATGTATCTCAATTATTCTACCTTGGTCCCAGATAATCAAAATCAAGAAAAAAACTATATGAATAAGGTCAATGTATCTCAATTATTCTACCTTGGTCCCAGAATATGAAATGTAATAGGCCATCGTCACCAAAGAGTTATAAAATGTATAGAATAATGTTTACAAGATAGACCACATGCCTAACTTATAAAATAGATACTGGAAATTGAAAATCTAAATAGAGTTGAAGTCTATGAAAAGTAATGAAATAAAAAAATAAAAATAAAAATAGAAACAATTCTGCTATCTATTCTTAATTTTTCTTGCCATGAGAAATTCTCAAAACCCTAATACGCAATGAATGAAATGAGTCGATGACAATTGGAATAAGCAAAGAAGATGGATTGGAGTTTTTATAAGCTCAAAACCATCCTCCATAGTGTTTGGGGCCTACTAGGGCCTTCACATAGTCCACAATATTTTTAGAAAAAGGAAAATAATTAGTCCTCTTTCAACCATATGGGGAGTGTTCCCATGAGTGCTAGGAAAATTCTTGGGAGCACTTGGATGTGTAGCTTCCCAAGTCAATCACACACTCCTACAACACCACATCCATCACAAGAATGAGAGGGGCAAGTGAACTCCCATGTAATATAGGTTTCTACTAGGCCCTCCACATTTTTCCCCTAACAAATTGTTCTTGGAGGCTCCAATGAAATTGAGCCTCAAAAGCCGACTTTTAGGCTTTCTCCAAAGGGATTAAAGAACAACACATGATAAATATCCAATAATACTCCCATGAATATATTATTGTATTACATCTGAATTGCTAGGGTTGGAATCTAGAATGATGTCCTAGAGGTTTTGAAGATGGACAAAAAAGCTAGCTTTTAGCATTTAGATATCTAAGTAGACAAAAAAGCCAAATCACTATAAGTAGCAAAAGTTTGGCTTGCAACTATTTTGGATGGGGGAAATAATGAACAATTTGATTGGACAAAAAGAAAGAAATTTGAGCTTTATATGTTTTTTCAATCGAAAAAAAGAAAGCATTCTGAGAGTTATGTGTTTTTCAAAATTCAAAACCATCTTCTTATTTTTGCTGCCTTGATTATTATTGCCATGACACAAATTCCATTAAACAAGAATTTTTCCATGTGATTTATTTTTTTTGTTGTTGTTGCAAATCCACTTGCTAAAGTCTCTTATGCATTGATGCATGTTGTAGTCACTAGGTCATCTGAGTAGGAAGAGCCAAATCTACATGTTTTTCTTTTGCAATGTGGCCTTTTGGAAAGAAGATACTAACATGGATTCCACAAATTTTATGGCACTGTGAATGATGAAAAGTATCGAAGGAATGTATTCCTTGATCAGTGCCTTGATTCAAAGAACTGATTTGGAGATCTTCTTAGTCATGTAAGAGTTCGGATGATCAGGACAATTTCAAGAAGTAGTTTGACTAGTGCAAGTTTGTGGAGGATGAGTTATATGTCCTCTAGTGTGAGTTAAATTGGGAACTGAGTGAACAAGTGGAGTTAGCCTCCTAAATTTTAGGAGGATCCAGTTAAAGTGTGTTGACTTTTGTTAACTAGAAAAATTCCAGTTCAACTCCTAATTTAGAAAACTCACTAACATCAGCCTAATTGAAAAGCTTATAAGGAGATTGAAGGCACACAATTAATCAATCAATTCTTGAGCATGAGTTTGTGAGCAAGAGAGCTTGTGGAGGAACGAGCCAAGTGTTCCTTGTGCGAATTATTGAGGAAGAAAATTTTCTCTTTGGAGTGCACATAGAAATAGGGGAAATCCCTATTTAATAGGAGCTCAACCAGTGCTAGGAAATTGGAAATTAGTTCCTAAGGTTTTGTGTTGGAAAATCAGAGCCTCTAATGCATAGAGGAGGAAGTAGGGCAGCTATTAGGCAGAGGTTTCAGGCCTAGGACAAGCAAGAAAATTCTTGTATTTTTAGATTGGAACTATCTTGTATGTGTATCATACATGTTGCTCAATTTTCCTTAATAAAATTTGAAGCAAGTGAGGGTTTTCCCTATTGGGTTCCCTAGAAAATTCGTGTGTTTTATTTTGTGAAATTATTTATGTTCTATTCTGTTTCTATTTGGTAGAGAAATCATGTGTCTATGTGAAAAGAAAATTTGTTTTCAAATTTTTCATAAAATCAAATTAGAATTTCATTGAAAATCTACATGGTATCATAGCTGAGAACAAGAATCGATCAGCATAAGAGTCTTCAAATTTGCAAGATGAAGACTCACACAGGATTGGGATTGAGAGAGCAGAATAGATTGGATGGCTCCTCAAATTTTGGTGTTTGGACGGTTCGCATATTATTCTTATGGGGCGAGTTTAAACTTTGGGTTGAAGGAATTCACTGAGAACGGCGTTGGAGAACCTTCAAATCTAGATGAGTTGGCTCTTCCAAATGCAGGTGGCCAAGGCCAAGAGGATGATCCTGGATGGACTTTGGGATCATGTTGTCCCTCATGTTACAATAAAAAGTATAGGTAAGTAAATGTGGGATGCCTTAGTCTAGCTCTATCAGAATTCTTCCTAGAATCAAAATATGGTCCTCAAAAATAATCTGAGGACAATCAAGATGCATAAGGGTGAGAGTGCCACTGCCTATCCCACCAGAGTTCAGGAATTTTGTGATGAGCTAGCAGCTATTGGAGAGAATCCTATAGACACAGATCTAGTGCGTGTGGCTCTGAATGGGTTTACCAAATATTGGCATACTATTTTTCAGAGTATTACTAGATGAGATAAGTTGTCAAATATGGAACACCTATGGAGTGACTTCATCTAGAAGGAGCTAAGGCTTAGGCTAGTCGAGACTTCTAGAAATAATGGCAAGGGTTCCAAGGTCAAGTAGGAGGAAGATAATCTTGTTCTTGCAGGTAAAGTCAAAGGCAAGAAAGGCAAAGGGAAGGGTAGAAACAATCAAAAGGGTGACAAGAAGAAGACAAATCTAACTAAGATCAAATGCTTCCATTACCATACTTTTGGACACTATGCTTCCAAGTGTCCTAATCGGAAGAAAAAGGGGTCGAATAAGGAGCATGCAGTTGCATCAGCTGAGGTAGATGAGTTTGCCTCTCAATTTGAGGGGGAATTCTTATTGATAGCTTGCATGGAAATCTCAGCAGTACGTGGTATATTGATTCAGGAGCCTCTTTCCATATCACTATAAATCGAGAGTATTTCAACTAGCTGGATGAGAAGGATATGAAAGTAGATATCAAGCTTGGAGATAATGGCAAGTATGCTACTAAGGGAATTGGTATTGTCAGCTTTGAAAGGGAGTCAAATAATACTCTTCATCTCAAAGATGTTTTCTATGTTCCAGCGTTGAAGAAGAACTTGGTTTCAGTAGCTATCCTTGAGGATAAAGGATATGATGTCACCTTCAACAGACGTAAGGCTTACCTCCATCACAGTAAGAAGCATATAGGTGTAAGGGTGAAAAATATCTACAAGTTGCATGTAGAGACTGGTGCAACCTTGAGCAGCAAGGCAGGATGTGCAGATGTAGGTGAATTTTGGCGCAAGCGCATGGGACACTTGCATCATGGGGTGTTAAAGATTATTCAACAAATTGCCACAGGATTACCAACAGGAGGCCTTGACAAGAGTGGAGTGTGCAATGGATGCACGGTTGGAAAGTATACCAACTCTTGCTTCCATGGTTAGGATAGTAGGGACAAACGTATTTTGGAGTTGGTGCATTCAAGTGTGTGTGGGCCCTTCTCTTTTCCATCACTGATGAGACACATGCATTATGTTACTTTCATTGATGATTTTTCTTAGAAAACTTGGATATATTTTATGAAAAATAAATATGAGGTCTTAGACAAGTTCATGGAGTTTATGTCCTTGGTAGAGAAGCAAACCAGGAAGAAAATCAAGCCAATGAGAAGTGACAATGGTGGAGAATATATATTCAATGCCTTCAAGGGTTTTTGTGCCAAGGAAGGTATTAAGAGAGAGTTGATAGCACCTCATAACCCTCAACAAAATGGGGTGGCTAAGAGGAAGAACAAGAGTATTGTTGGAACAACTAGAGCTATGTTGCATGATCAAGATCTGCCTAGGTTCTTGTGGGCAAAAGCATGCAACACTGTAGTATTTCTATAGAACAAGAGTCCACACAAGGTGCTTAGATGAGCTACACCAGAGGAGGTCTTCACAGGCAAGAAGCCTGATGCGTCACACTTCTGAATCTTTGGCACAAAGGTCTACTATCATGTTTCCAAAAATAACATGAAGAAGTTGGATGCCACAACCAAGAAAGGAATCTTTCTGGGGTATAGTGAGACATCTAAGGCATACAGGGTGTATCTTCCAGGATCCAGGACAACAATTCTCAAGAGAGATGTGAGATTCCAGGAGGATCAGGCTCTGAGATTTTCCTTAGAGCATGAGAAAATTGCAGTACTTGAGGAGGAGCTACTCACTCTCAAACAGGAGGCACAACCAACACCTCAAAGTCAGCCACAACGACAGTCTCGTGGAAAGAGGGTAGTGCAACAGGATGAGGAGGACAAACTAGGATGAGAGGAAAAAGATTAGCCAGATCTAGCCACCACATGGAGGAATAAGGCCAAGTGGGTCGAGAGGCTGATCCAAGAGGCTCAAGAGCAGTTCGAGGCTCCTAGCACCATATTTAGGTAGAGTAAATAGCCACAGAGGTACACAGGTTATATGGCACTGATGATAGAGTTGGTGGACATTGAGCCTTCTTCTTATGAGGAGGCGACTTCTCAATAGGTTTGGCAAGATGCCATGGTGGAGGAGTATTCCTCTATCATGAAGAATGATGTCTGGTAGGTTGTTCCAAGACCTAAGGGGAAAATCGTAGTGTTGGGAATCACGATTGTCGTTAGACCAAAACCCGCAGGTGTTAGCCAGTGATTGCATTGCCAAAGATAAGGATCCACGAGAGGCAGTTAGTCCATGTCGCGAAACACACAGGGAGTGTTGGTTTATCCAATGTCCAACAATCTCCCCCCCAATGCGAGCCAAGTGTTTATTGAACTCGTGACCTACGCTCTGGTACCACTTTTTTGGAATCACGATTGCCATTAGACCAAAACTTGCAGGTGTTAACCAACGATCGCATCACCAGAGATAAGGATCCACGAGAGGCGATTAGTCCATGTCACGAAACACACAGGAAGCATTGGTTTATCCAATTTCCAACACATAGTTGGATCTAGTTGGGTGTACAAGTTGAAGCATGGAGCAGATGGGAGTGTGGAGAAGTTCAAGGCCAAGTTTGTGGCCAAAGGCTTCTCACAAATTAAGGGCATAGACTATGAGGAGACCTTTTCCCCAGTAGCACAGTATTCATCCATCAAGACTATTCTAGCACTTGCAGCATAGATGGGGTGGAAGATCTACTAGATGGACATGAAGACAACATTCCTCAATGGAGTTGTTGAGGAGGAGATCTATATAGAGCAGCCAGAGGTTTTTGAGCAGTTCAATAGAGACACACATGTGTGCAGGTTGAACAGAGCTATTTATGGGCTCAAGTAAGCTCTGAGACCATGGTACACTCAGATTGATAGCTACCTTTGAGGATTGGGCTTCACTAAGAATGAGGTAGATGCCAACCTGTACTACATCATGGTTGGAGGGCTTCTTCTCATTCTAGTTCTCTATGTCAATGACCTTATATTGACTGGAGATGAGAGCTTGATCCAGGATTGCAAGGAGGACCTTGCAAAGGAGTTTGAGATGAAGAATATGGGGCTTGTGCACTATTTCCTTGGCTTGGAGGTTTGGCAGGGTGATGGTGAGATCTTTGTGGGATAGGGAAAGTACACAACAGAGATTCTCTAGAAATTTCATATGCAAGATTGCAATCCCATGGCCACACCTCTAGTCACAAACTAGAGGAAGGTGGGTGCTACTACAACATAGCGAGTGGATCTTAGAGTATACAGGAAACTCAGTGGATCGTTGATATACTTGGTAAACACATGACTTGATATTTGTTTTGTAGTCAACCAGCTAAGTCAATTCATGGTTGAACTGACCAGAGTGCATTGGGTTGCTGCAAAGCATGTCTTGAGATATCTCAGAGGCATAACAGACTATGGATTGTGGTACAAACAGGTTGATTGAGTGAGGCTTGAGGGCTTCACTGATGTAGATTGGGAAGGAAACTCCATAGACAGGAAGAGTACTTCAGGTGCCATCTTCAGCATTGGGTCAACTACAATTTCTTGGTACAGCAGGAAGCAGAGATCAATTGCACTTAGTTCAACAGAGGTCGAGTACATGGTTACTAGTCAGGCAACTTGTAAGGCTATTTGGATGAGGAAGTTACTTGTGGGGCTTTTCAGACAGAGGGTGGAGCCTACCATGATACATTGTGATAATCATAGTTGCACTAAACTCTCTAAGAATCCAATGTTTCATGATCGCTCAAAGCATATCAAGATCCTGTATCACCATCTTAGAGATTGTGTGCAGAAGGGGATAGTCAAGCTATAGTACATTCCAATAGGGGAGCAAACAACAAACATATTGATCAAGGCATTATCAAGAGGAAGTTTTGTTCATCACGGAGATAAGTTGGGAGTTGTACAAAATCCCTTCCTTGCTAAGAGGGAGTGTTGAAAAGTAGCAAAGGAATGATTCCTTGATTTGTGCCTTGATTCAAGGAATCGATTTGGAGATATTCTTTGACATCTATGAGTTCCAGTGATGAGTACGAGTTCAAGAAGTAGTTTGACTAGTGTGAATTTGTGGAGGATGAGTTATCTATCCTCTAGTGTGAGTTAAATTGGGAATTAAGTGAATAAGTAGAGTTAGCCTCTTAAATTTTAGAAGGATCTAGTTGCCTAATAGAATTGACTTTTGTTAACTAGAAAAGCTCAAGTTCAACTCCTAATTTAGAAAACTCACTAATAATAGCCTAATCAAAAATATTTTAAGGAGATCAAAGGCACACAATTAATCAATCAATTCTTGAGCATGAGTTTGTGAGCAAAATGAAAACACATGAGCATGGTTACAAACTTATTTCCAATATTCAATCATATGGTAATCCCATTGAAAGAGTAACCCCATTGAAATCCATTACCAACGATGCCAACAATGGATTAAATCCTCCTGAAACCTCACGAAAAAATGACTAGAACACCCCACATTCAAAATAAAGACCCTAATCGAAATCCAGCAAATGCATTCAACATTTGGGATTCAACATTTGGGATGATTACCTTATGGTCAGGAAAGACAGAGTCCGAAAGACTACATGTTCAATCATAGAACAACAACCCTGTTTGATAGAGCAGTTTATGAAGTCCAAGTTGACAAGATGGAATTTATGATTTTGTTGAGTTCTAACCCAAGTGAAACTAGATATTATTGCATTCAGTTTGCGCAAAAATCCTTATGGTATCTTCAAAATGTGCATCCAGTATATGGAATGTTGTGCAAAAAAATATTTTACAAGAATAATACGTCCCCCCAGGGATATCCACCGATGTGACCACAAATAGAGTTGCTTTTTGATTTTTTCCAACAACAAGTCCCAGTCTTTGTTTTTGTATCCATTAGGCTTTAGAAAGAAGCCCAAGTAGGTGAAGCCATCATCCATGTGACTAGATTTAACCCCAAATATGTTTACAATCTCCATTATCTATGTGGCTTCTGGATCACTTGAGATCAATGTAGACATTGACTAGTTCACTTGAACACCTGATGCATTTCCAAAATCTTAAATTATATTTTTGTTCTTCCATATAAAGGTGAAAATTGTTGCTTTTCCTATCTTATTTTGTATGAAGAGAAGTGGTATAAGTATAGATACAATTATGAAAATTATTAATCAATAGTGGAATGAATCATTGAGAAATCATCTCCACTCATTATTGATTAGGAATCTGAAGTATCAATAATCAAGCAACAAGTCCAGCATTCATTCCTTCGGACGTATCGATTGGACAAATATGCCCATAATAACTAGGATGAACATCCTATGTCCGAAAACTAGCAATTCGCCCTATTAAGCCATTCAGAAGGGTCAAATTTACCTATTGTGAGGAGGTTGTCCACAAACATTAGATGTGAGAGGGATACCATGTTTCCAATTCTGCAACCAATAATTTGTCCACATTCTCGAGCTTGTGTTAGTCTCCTGGACAATCCATCAATTGTGATGAGAAACAGAAGAGGAGACAAAGCACAACCTTGTGTAAGTCCTCTAGATATTTGGAATAATTCAGTTGGAGTGTTGTTTATCAATATGGCTAGGGAGGTCATCTTAATGAAAGCTTTTATCCAATTTATCAATAAGGACCCCATGCCAATTTTGTGCAAAATCATCCACAATAGTTCCCAGTCAATGCAGTCAAAAGCCCTAGAGAGGTCAATTTTCATGAGGCAAACATCTAGGTTGTAGGTTTTGATAGAATGTATACTTTTCTGTGCAGATGTAACTACGTCATGGATCTGTTGGTTCTCCAGGAAGCCAGACTATTCTACTGAAATGTGTTCAGACAAAAAAGGTTTGATCTTGTTTGCAATTGTTTTGGAGATCAATTTGTATATGGTGTTACAAAGAGAAATTGGGCAATAATCAGAAAAAGCAGTTGGTTGAGGGATCTTGGGAATGAGGGTTATGAAAGCGAAATTTGTGGCGTCAAAGACCCAACCAAGACTGTGATATTCCTCCACCATCTCAGTGAGCTCGGCAATCATAATCTCTTGGAAGTGGATGAAAAGTTTCATTGTCCAGTCATCCAATCCAGGGATTTTTCCATGTGCCATTTCCTTTAAGACCTTGAGGACTTCTTCTTGTGTGATTGGGCATTCCATATACCAGGAGTCTTCCATGTTGGGGGTGAAAGTGAAGAGGTCACATATTTCCAGTTGTTTGTTGAAAGAGGTATCTTTCTGAGAGCAGAAATTATTGTTGAAATGTCTCGTTGCCTCCCTTTCAATTTCCTGTTGTGTGGAGAGATTTTCCCCTGTTTCCAAAATGATGTTCCATATACTGTTTTTTGTCTCATATTTACCTATTGGTGAAATAATTTACTGTTCTTGTCACCCTCCTCAACCCACACTTGTCGACATTTTTGTTGCAATTCTCCTGATCGTCTTTTCAATATCTGTGATCTTTGGATTTCCATTTGAAGAATCTCTTGCTTTCTGTGTTCAGTGAAAAATTTATGGTCAAATGGGTCTTCTAGAATCTTGATCTATTTCTCAATCCCAAATAATTCCCTACTCAGGTCCCTTTTTTCCTTCTTGACCATTCTTGGACCCTTACTTTAAGGTCTCTGAATTTTCCATTTAGCATGTCCATTTTCGAAGAACCTCGGTCCCCAAATGGCCTCTTCCAGAAATTTTGTACTAGTTCTATGAAATCAAGCTCTTTTAACCAACAGTGGTTGAATTTAAATGGTCAAGATTTAGTATGTATTACCTCATCCCAATCCAACATGGTTAGAAAATGATTAGCAATTTTGATAGGAATAATCTTAGAGTTGAGTCCCTTAAGACAATTGGCAGTAAATTTTTTTGCATAGAATCTGTCCAGGCGTTTAGTTATACCCTATGAGCCCCATCGTCCATTTTTCCATGTGGGTCCAATTGGAATTGGTTTGATGTATCAGAGGTTTTGCTAGCTGAAAAGATCCTTGGAGTAAGTCCCTAGCTTGTCAAGCCAATAGTGGGAGCACCAAATCTCATAGATGTTTGTAGAGAAATTAAAATTGCCTTCCATGATCAGTGAATCGAACTCTAGGAGGCCTAAGTTTGTTGTGTTTGACCAGAATTATTTTCTGTTAATATATGCAGCATAAACTTATATTATTTTGAGTTGAGTTTTGGATAACCTACCTCCACCCATGACTATTAAACCTACAGATGTGTTAAAGGCTCTAAAGTTATAATTTGCTAGATTCCACATTGTCACTAGACCTCCAAATAGACTAGAGGCACTAATTGTGCATACATTCTAGGTTGGAAAGATCTGCAGAAGATAGCCCCACATCTTATCTTAATTAGACTTTTCATGGATCTTCTTTTTTGAGTCGATCCCAATCCCTAACATTGAGAAACATAATGGACATTATGGAAGGTCCATGTTGAAAGGCTCTACTCTAAGGATCCAATTTTTTGTGGGAGTTTCTTCATTGAGTCTATACCTGGAGGATAATGGGGTGATTGGAAATGGGTGGCTAACTGGAATATTTTGGAATTGATCCAATAAGTTGGATGGATCAGTTTGCAAATTTTTTATTTTTGGTCCCTTCCTCCAGTGAGTGGTCACATTTTTGAAATCAGCAGGGCGAGGAAGATGGTCTACTGGGTCGAAAAAGGATTTTTTAATTATCAAGGGATCTGATGTAAATTGTGTCTCCCTAGCTAGTGTCTCGAGTTCCAAGTCCTCTGAGAATGGAGAGAAAGTGCGTCCAGATGGGGCCCCAAATTTGATTGGGGAGGAGAATAAATGATCAACAAGATTTTGTGGTTCAGATGGAGGGACCAGATCAGTTCCCTTCCGAGAGGGTTTAGGTTTATTGGATAACGGTGCAGATAATGACAAATGTTTTATGGAGGAGGAAGATTTAATGGTTGGGTTAAGACGAAGGTTTTTTATGTTTGCTAGGACTACTTTTCGAAATGTCACTGGAGAGAGAAGGTGTTGTACCATGAATTATGAGGACATGCTTATTGGATGCTAGATGAGTGGAGCGATTTTTAGGTGGATGTTGAGATAGAGTGATAGGGGTGTTTCTCAAAGGAGGGGATTTTGAATGGGAAGAATCATTTGATTCAGAATTTACAGATGGAAGGGTGTCTGACCAGTCATGTAGAATGGTGGAATGTGCCAGGAAATCAACACATCTCACAACAGTATTGAAAGAGTCCACACTAGCATGTCTTTCTAGGTAAACATGTATCATATGTCTTGTTGCATGACATCTGAGACAACAGAAATGGATTGACCAGTAGTCAACAATTCGTCTGTGAGAACATGGGCACCAATATAGGTCGATTTATGCAGGAAGTCCCTGTGATAGCAATCGTTCAATCAACACCCATGCAGTGTTTTTAATCATCCCTCTAAAGCTACTTTCATCAAGGTCAGTGATTTTCCAATTTTGTTTGCAATATCTGTGATAGCTTTCCGGGTCCATAGTTCTAATGAAAGTCCCAGTAGTTTGGCCCATAGAATGTTCCTCCAAGGAGTGTCTGTTGCAGCGTCAAAACCAAAGGTCCGCCTCTAGAGTGACAAGTATCCACGACCTTGAACCCATGGCATGTCTTTGATAAGGTTTGCATCCTCTGTAATGAGGAAATGGAAATCAAACCAACCATTTTGGAGAGCATTGATTCTCGACCGGTATTTGAGAAGTGGTTGCCACCATGTTTCATCCCATTTCTTCATTTGGGCACCATTCATATGGTAGAAAGCTCATCGACCAACCAGGGCTTGATTTTTCAATTTTATTGATTCTTCCCAGTATCCATCCACTTCAATGACCAATCCAATTTTTTGAGGGCCAATTTTGATAGGTTTCTATTGGTGGGAGTGTTGTTAACTTTCTGTAGCTTTGTGGTTGTTCGACAATGGGATTTTCGATTGCTCAACATATTTCGAGTTCATGTATTGTTCTTTGGCTTTGAGCGTCATCCAGAGGAGATGGAAACGACAAATTTTCCATTTTGTTTTATGCTTTCACCGCCAATCCCAGAGTTTCGATTTTGTATTGTAATATGATTTTCAAGGGATCGAATGATACAGAAGGCTCCAATTCCTTCCTTTCTCCACCATGCTCATCCATTTATCTCCCAAACTCGGATGCACAGAAGCAACATTATCACAACCTAGCCATCTCTTGAGTTGTGATTTGAAGACCTGGTCTCCTTGTACTATACTGATTTTGAAACAGAACCACAACAGAACACAAACCCTACTTTGCTCAATTACATGTCAAGTAATCCTCTATGTTAAGTCGTGGCCACGTCTTTTATCCTTTTCTTATACCTTTCGTCGCCAATCTTGTGTGCACTATCCTCCACATAAATGGTCTAGTTTGTCCACCTCTAGTCATGTGTGCACTATTCTCCACATAAACGGTCCAGTTTGCGCACTGACTAAGTCAAGAAACTATTTATGTGGCCCATCTTTACAGGTCAACAGTTATATAGGTCATCAATCAGCACTTGTTGTCCACTTTGTATACTGGCAGAGGTTTGCTTGTGATGGATTGAGAGATCTCTGAAGAATCCAGCACAAGTGGTGTGATCCAGGGATATTTTTTAAACCATTATTGGTCGACCGCAGGTAAGTTGTCAGGGCCCCACCACAAACTTAGAAGATTGGTTGACGTGATTCCGAAGTCAGACTTGTATATGGGTTATCTAGAGATTGTGATGTCCTTTTTACAACTAAAGGAAGATTTGGACTTGTCTATTAGATCTCCAGAATTTTTTGTAGGTGGATTAGGTAAATTGACCGCCACCTAACTTTAATGTCTGTAATTCAAATTTTAGGGAAAAAATAGAGTGGATTCATTGTAGCGCCACTGAAGCATCGACCATTATTCGAGTCCCCTCGCTGAGAGAAATAAAACAATTTAATTTTCCTCACAAGTGTTACTTTTGTTTTGCTATAACCTTCCATTATATTTTTTGCGTAGCAGGAACAAATTTGACATCATTTCAAGTTGAACCAGAGTCAGCGGTGTCTGCATTTCCATTCGAAGCATTCTCTCATGTAATCTTCATGTTTGTTAGGGAGTGCCTCTCCCCAAGTGCAGAACATTCTTACTGAGCAGAGATCCGAATTTTGGGGGCAAATGCCCTGTGTCAATGCATCTTTGTCTGCAGAAAACTCAACATTTCCATATTTTTGTTTCTTCCTATTTCTGTTTTTTTAGTTTAGTTTAAACAAAGCCATGCATCCCTGGATTTTTTATTTCTTTAAACATGGTATATAAGATGTTATAGGCAATGAATATCAATACTATCTGCAATATAATTTTAGTAAAGACATTATTGTCCATTTGTCTTAATGTTTTCATACCTTATTTCCAGTTAGGGGTCATCTTGGTTGTGGAGTAGGTACCTTGACTAAGATGACAATTCTAGAGAAAACTCACCAAATACATTGACTTCTACTCTCCCCTCGCTTATCAGATGTTCCTTTTGGTGTCCCTATTTCCCCTCTTTCAGTCCTCATCATGGAATTCATTTCTTCCACCCGAAAACCTGGATCCTAAAGATTTTTTAGTTTCAAAGTTGTATCGTAATATGATTTTCAAGGGCTCGAATGATACTGAAGGCTCCACTTGCTTGCTTTCTCCACCATGCTCATCCATTTATCTCCTAGACTCGGATACACAAAAGAAACATTATCACAACCTAGAGATTACAACTTCTTTCTCTTCAATGTCCTTAAAGCCTGAGCTTTGATAGCCTCTCTGGCAGAACCAGGTCTGGTCTTCTTTATTTGTTCTTTCTATTCAGCCAAGAGAATGATGAACTTACAGCCCTGAACGACAGTAACGCAGCTGCCCTTTTCAAGGAGATTGGCTTTGAAGAGACGAATCCTCTTTTTGGCTCCCAGGAGCGACATAATATGGGCAGTCTCATGTTCCGTGTATATGGTTAATCTGTTTTTCAATTATCGGAAAGAAGCAAAGAGCTTAGTGAATCACTTCGATCAATCTAAGCAAAGAGCTCAACGAATCATTCGATCAATCTAAAGTAGTGAGAAGTTCAAATTTCAGAGCTAAGTTTCTCTACGCATGCAATCTGGAGTTGGGGTTTGTGTAAGTGGAATTGTGGAAGAAACCATGAAATGTTAAACTCCCAAAACTGGCTCAAAAAGCGGGAAAGAAAGCGGCTCAAAAAAAATTGAAGAGGGAAACAAAGCGGCTATGTTAAATCTTAATTGGATGACAAATGGGTAATGAAGAGAATGTTATAGGTTATAATAAGGAAGATTTCACACATTAGATGATTTTTAAATATAAGTCTTTCTTTTCTTTAAGCATTTTTCTAGTCCTTTGCTTTGAAAAAGGTGGTATAGGTGGCCGTATAGGTTGTTAGAAGGAAGAGATCACTCACATTAGATTTCTTTTAAATAGTATTTTTAGTTTTTATTTATTTATTTATTTTCTTTATTTTTATGTTTTTTAGTTGATATATATATATATATATATATATATCTATATATATATATATATATATATATATATATATATATATATATATATATATATATATATTATTATTATGTTGTGAGGAAAATTTAAACAAATAGTTAAAAAAAAAATCCTAAACTAAAATGATTAAAAAACAAAAGACTAATAAATGTTGATATAGATGCATGGAAATAAATTCTTGGGCGATTACATGAGGAAGAAAATATCACAAGTGAGAGTGTAACATGAGGAGTGGACCTTAAGATACTAGCATGCATGGTGGAAGATTTATATCCCTTGCACCTTCTAAATTGTTAATTTCATATAACTAGATAGAATTATTTGATTAGTTTGATTTTATTTTATTATGTCCTTTCAAATTAATAAATACTAATTATGAAAACATACCACTTCCTTATGTTCAAGTCTTTATTCTGCATTAATACACATCTCTTATTTTATGTATACTTATGTATTCAATTGTTGAAAACTAAATTATGGTGAAAATGTGATGGTGGTGATAGTCGTTAAGAAGAATCATGTGTGTGTGTGTGTGTATCTCACTTTTTCTATTTATGACAAGGATATTGACCATGTTAATATGTTTTGAGGTTAATCATTTTATTAAAATGATAGGCAACTTCTATGTTGGTTTAGTAGTGTATTATTTGTTTTTTAATATTCAAACATATGGCCTTTTAAAGTCAATATTAGTCTGCAGAACGTTGAAGCTCAACTGCAAAGTTAGCCTATAAAAAAAGTGTTTAAGGAAGTATAATCTTTCAGCCAATCTATAACAGCCTTTGAAACCCCTATCACTTGTAATTTTATATTGTTGAAGTGACACAATTAAAATGACTAACATAAACGACTAAACCATATTATTTTAGTGCTTGCTAAGTAATCATATTTTTGTTCGTAGACTAAATCAATCATTTTTAATTGTATTACTTATTAGCTAGTCATATAATTTTAACCCTGGAATAAATTAGCCATTTATGTGGTCATTTTTAGTTGTGTCACTTGATATTTGGTCATTTTTGGTAGTATTTCACTTGGAAAAGCTGCAATGACTAATTTTTTTCGTCACCTAGTCACTAATTTCTCATTTTCTACTAGTGATCCCCAATTCTGATCTATCCTCCACAGCAAATGTTGTTTCTCTAGTCACTGCATAGGCCCCTAGTCAGCGAATTTTGCACATGCCCGAGGATGAGAATTTCAGCCTAAAGCGCTGCCACCAAATCAACCTATAAGCCACCTGCAAAAATGTTGCCAATTCCTCAGGAGATGGGCCTCTAATTTTCCCAGAACAATCTATGATCTATAAATGTCTCCTCCCACAAGTGTGTGGTCCTTTCCTGCACCCAATTTTCTCTAGAATAGCTCAATTTCACCTGTAGAATCCCTCCGGAGCAACCTTAGATGTATATAAATGCTCCCCTAGGGTGGCATTCGAAGTCCACCGAAGGTAGAGGTAGAATTCCCGTTTGGGAATTCCTTGTGCTAAACAACACTAGTTTACTTGGCTAAACAACTCAAGGAAACTTGTGTTCTAAAATTAGATTGTTAAAAGATCCCAAACAGAGGCCACTTTGCCTATTTATAGTTGTTTCTCCTCTTCACTCCTTGTGGGCTCCACAATTCGACCTCCTTGCCTCTTCCCTCTTCCCTCCAATTTGATTTCCTCAAGGAGTGCGTATTTTCTCATGGGGTGGTCCCCACATCCCACTATGTGATTAATATTCCCTTTATCTAATGTTTGGGGTCTCCACTACCACACAAAATTAAATTAATTAATTTTCAGTCACTTTTCCTAAGTTTGTACCCAAAATTTTCTCCATCCGAAATGTGCAAAAATTGAGAAAGGCACTTAGAATATTTCTATTGGAAGGGATATTACTGTCTTCCCCACCAAAAATTACTTGTCCTCAAGCAATTTCTAAACAATCGCTCTCTCCCTACTGAGCCAATTACCACTACAAGCAATACCTGGGTCCCAATTGTGATACTGAGCCACTCTCGATCCATGTGCTAACCTGTCATAAAGGAGTCCCCAGATACTGGGGACCCAAGTCATCCCGCTCAATGTGGAGCGCCCCTCGCTCCATGTGCAAACCCAAGGTGTAGGGGTGTGACAGTCCTCCCACCTCATGTCTGTAAGCAAAGCACCTCGATGCTCTCAAACCCCTGTCAACTCCACAGAAAGTTATCCTGCCGGAAAATCGATCGTGGGTACCTCAAGAGGGAAATCCTGAAGATACAACGCAAGTCCCATAAAATAAATCCCTCGTCCTGGGGTGCCAATCACGACCACCTCCTGCCAGTAATATATCCACCCAAGCGAGGTGCTATCCTGTCTCAATTGGTCTCTGGGAAGTGAAGTCCCTGCTATCGAATGGAGTCCCAATGGAAGATCTAGGAGACCCCCCCTGAGAACCCATTCTCCCCAATCTGTAACCCAACTGCTTAGCCTAGTAGCTCCCAGTTCCCAAACCAATCTCAAATTGAGTCCACCAAGTGGATGTTGCCTTGATTTGGTCATAACTACGACCCTATCATTCTCTTGCAGAGTCATCCACTGTGGTAAACCTCCTCTACACATTCAATAAGGGGCAACTCCATTGCACGCAGGTATATTCTGTCAGGGCACCTCACCAAGGTTACCATATATCGATCCATGCCCAGTATCCTATCGAAACAATAGTGAGAAGGTGTGGAGTACTAAAGAAATTATGTTTTTGGTGATTATTTTAGCATCTTTTCATTGAAACTTACAAACCTTTTGCATCATGAACTAGGTAGATGATAAGGAATTGTAATAAAATCTGTAAGATTAATGTGCAAAATGAAAACACTGACAATTGCCATTTTCTTATGCAGGAAGAAGGAAAAACGAAACACTGTTGTTCCAAAGGAAAGGACAAGGCCAGGTTAATCGTTGTCCCTTTGACGGGGAACCACATGCAAACAAGGCAAACCAAATCAAAGTGTATCAGCCCAGGAAAGGAAATGGAGATATCGGATCGGCGCAAGAAAGTAAAGAGATAACTGAGAGCCAACCGTTCAGCAAATCCCTCAGGATCCTTTGATCCCGAGGGATCGCTGCTTTAACTATTTTTTCACCTAAACATCTCCGCCTTCGCCATTATAAAAAGGGGCAGCACTGTTAGCCCGGGGGATAGTCTGTTATGTTTTTATGTAATTAATCTTAAAGTTGGGACTTTGATCATCGACTCTCATTGAGAAGTGATCCACCGTAATTCTGTCTTATGCATTAATACAAACTTGGTTGCTATTTCATCTCTGATCCTAAAATATCTTCAAGCAGTGTACCCCTGGAAGCTAAGGGCCCGGCCCTGGAGGAACACTTGCTCCTGTACTAGTACTTTTAGGTTTATGCATGGTGTGTTCATCAGCTTTATTCGGTAATCTCATATGTTCTGTTATTTTACATCACAGCCCTGTTACATCTGATCTGTTAAGTGATATCGTTTTCTGAGACAGAGACATTATAACTCTGCGACACATTGGTGTTTCCTTAAGTATTGATATAACTGGCTTTTACAGGATACCGTTGTTGTTCAATTATGGAATGTCTGTGTTGTAACACTTGACTGTTGGTATTACTAAATTCATCCTAGAGATTATATTTCCTAGTGATTGTTGAATCTATGGACGTTGTTGTTCCATTCTGAAATACAGTCATATTATTTATAACTAAGACCGATGATTGGATTACCAAGATCAGATTACTATTGAGGTGTGCCGTGTGTTAAGTTATTGTTTGAATTTCTAGCGTTGTCCCATATTCCATCATTAGTCAATGTTGTTCTATTTCTGTGTGTTATTCGATTCATCCTTAAAGGTAGAGGATTGCCATTTGATTTCTGTAAGACACGATTGTTGCATTTGATCTTGTAGACTAAGGTGTTGCTGCTTATTAAACTTAATTGCTATTACAGTTTCCTAGTTGATGTTCCATTTCTTATTTGTTGTTCCATTTTCAGTTATTCGCATTATTATTGCTTCGGTGTGTAGAACGATCTAAGACTGTAGTGGGCATTGACATTTATTGTCTGGCTCCAAGATGGATGATTTGTTCCCTGATTTCTTTTAGTTCCATCAGCTTACAAAGGGATGAGTTACTGCTACTGAACCCTTGACTGATAAATCGCTTAGTTTTCTGAATGTATGGTTTAGTCTTTAAAAGTAATTTGTTGTAAACAAGTATCCATTTACTCTTGTATTTTTTAGCACTATACTACTAACATTACTCTGGCAAATGATAGCCACAAACTGAGACACTCTTTGGAATAACAAAATGTTCCTGGATTGACAAACCAATGTGAGGTAATTAGAGGTGAAAGAGACCCTTTTTACAGCTCGACATTTTGGCGCCGTTGCCGGGGAAAGAGTGTAGCCATTTGTTTCTTTTCAGAGTAGTGTAAGATCCTGTTAGGGAAGAATTGGGTTTTAAAAACGAAAGGTAAGAACCTACGTGTATAGCATGTAACAGCCCTGCTCCTCTGCCCGCTTTCCTGCATATTTGTCATTGTTTTGTTTGGGTAGAATCTAGCAGTAGATTTGTGTGTGCATGACTAAGCAAAAAAAGCCAGAAAAGAATTCCAAACCTCTACCCAAGCTCGAAAAAGCTAAGGCGTCAATGACCCTTGGCCGATCAACCTTTATAGACGAAATTTTTAAGAAAGTGGAATCTCAGCCTTCAGTAGGACCCAGAAGAGTTATTTCCAGACAGCCTACTAGTTCCCTTTAGGCCACAGGATCACCATCTGTAGCCTTTGCTGAGGTGCATAGTCAAACTAAAGAACAGGATTTTCAAGAAATTGGAAATTCTACTCCAAAACTATTGCAAGAAGGGAATTTTAGCAATCTTTGTGAAGGAAGAGGAGACAGGGGAAACTGAGGAACCGAGGTCTCCTCTTGGGACAACTCAACGATTGAGTAGCCCAAATAAGGGAAATGCTGCAAAAATCATTTTTGAATAAACTCAATCTCCTCAGACATTAGGTACTCTCATTATCCCAGATAAAGGAAGCGTTATTAAAACTATTCCTGTTAAAGCCACTCCCTCTCAACCTAGGAATACCCTCCTAGATATCCTAGAAGGTTATTGGCATATATTTGACCAAATGGCTCAAGCCATCCAAACACCCAAACCTCTACATTGCAATACCCCATCGTGGATACTGCAGAAAATGCGCCTATGAAAGCAATTCCTCTTCAACATATCCCTACATTCCATGGTATTACATAAGAGGATCTGGATGCATTCCTATTTGAGTTCAATGTGTTGTGCAGGGGTTATCACTACACCACCGACCCCCAGAAATTGAAATTATTCCCCTCTACATTAAAAGGGGCTGCTTTGAGATGGTTCATGGGACTAGGTGGCGGTGTTATAAATAATTGGGATCAAATGAAAGAATCTTTTCTAAAAAAATATCAGGACTATTGCAGGTCTAGGGAACTAAAAGATGAAATATTCCAGATGGTAGCTAGACCAAATGAAACATTAGAGGAGTATGTGGAGTGCTTTCAGTGTAATCTTCAAATATCTCCTTATGCATCACTACCTTTACTTGATAATGTGTTAAAAACAACATTAATTAGGGGAATGAAAGAACAATGGATTGAAACATTAAACATTATGGGAAAAGGAGATATTTATCAGGAAAATTTTGCTGACATTATTGATTTATGTATCAGGAGCTCGGAAGGCAGCACAAGACTAAAACCGGCAGAACATGATCAATTTGTAAGAGATAAGAGAATTTCGACAGAAGGAGTAACGCATGCAGAAATTGGAAATTTATTGGAAAATTTTAAAACTGATACACTGGGGACACTAACTACACAACTTGATATTATGCAAGCCAAACAAAAGCAAATGGAGGCAGAACAGAATTTGGCAATCTTTTGTCCCCGATGCAGAAAGAAACATAGCCATAAGGAGTGTCCACTAAATGCAGTCCAAACATGCACCATCTGCACAAAATACCACCTTACGGAAAGCTGTCCCTCACTTCCCGGACTAAAAGCAGTATACAAGGAAGCAGAAGAGGAGCCAGAGTCGGTGTATCTGCTCAATCAGCGCCGTCAGTGGCAGCCGCGACAGTCTGGTATGTTTTCGGACCCAACTTCCTCTTTTCAGTCTCCACAGTATAATGCTCAACAATATAATATGTGGCAAAATCAACCTCAACCCCCCTTTCCAAATTGGTCACCACAGTCATTTCCTTCATCAACCCTATGGCCGAATCAAGCAAGCCAATCCAGTTGGCCGAATTTTCCCTATGCCCCACCATATTGGCAAAGTAACGCATACCCAGCACAATGGACCCCTCCTACTTCACAAAGTCAAGCCTGGCAGACAAACTGGCAAAGACCGATGCATCAACCAGTAGGAACCATTCCGCTCCCTCAACCTACACTGCCAGCATTACAACAAAACCCCCAGTCTAACCTGAGACCGCAACCCCCAGCCCAACCCAACCCTAACCCAAATAACAGACCGGTCCAATTTGTCCAAATAGTAGAAACACCAGAAAGAGGAGCTGATCTGAGGGAGTGTAATGATCTTCAGCTAAGATCTGGGCGTATTATTGAAACCAAAGGAGACAAGACAACTCATGTTGAAAATCCGTTACCTAGAGAACAATCGTCATAAGACGAGGATATGAATACACAACAAATTCATAATCAAGCAACCACATCCTCTCCCCCGTTCCCAGAACGATTAATCATACCTCGAGCTACACAATATCCTGATTTTGACATTCTGAGAGAATTAAAAAATTTGTACATAAAAATTCCATTCCTCCAAGCCATTCAAGACATCCCGATATATGCAAAGACTATCAGAGAATTATGTGTAAAGAAACCAAGGAGGAATATAACAAACAATCCAAGAGTCCAAGTAGTTGGCACTCTATCTGACTTATTATCAGGAAAAGAAGCACCCATTAAATACGAAGACCCAGGAAGTCCAATAGTAACCGTACAAATTCATGGTCAAACCTTCTCCAATGCCTTAGTTGATCTAGGAGCTGCAATTAACATCTTAACAACTACTACTTGCCAGAAGCTAGGCATTACATCTGTAGAACCCACCTCTACTTTACTAGAACTGGCTGACCGATCTGTGGTTAGGCCAGAAGGCACACTACATGATGTCATGGTATCTGTTGACTCCTGGGAGTATCCGACCGATTTTCTGATAATAAATCCCAAAAACCAATTTGATGGACATCCATTGATTTTAGGTACACCCTGGCTTGCAATTGCCGATGCTTATATTAGCTGCCGATAAGGAAATATGACCATAACCAGAGGAGCAAATATCAAGAACTTAGCTTTATATCCTCCAGCGCAGCCAAGTGTCACAATAATGAAAACTAATAGGCACCTTGTATCATACCTTACTGACAACATTAGATCTCCATTAACTATACAAGAGGCACTTGATTTCAAGGACCAAACAGAAAATGATGCCATTAATAATTTTATCAGTCAAACTAAACTCAGATCCCATACACAATGTCACATGATAGAGGCAGCATTCAATAACGAATTGGAAGAAGATCCTCTTAAATATACACATGATCAAACAATACATGTTACCTCTGTCACAAATAGTAAAGTTGTAGAAATTGAACCAGGAAAAACCTTAATCATTAATGCCAACCTTGCCCCCGAACAAGAAACGAAGCTCATCCAATTATTGAGGAGATATAAAGAAGCATTTGCATGGGACTACCCTGATATGAAAGGAATTGATCCCCAATTATGTACACACCACATTTACATAGAAAAAGATGTGAGACTTGTTCGCCAGCCTCAAAAGAGACTTAATCCCCATTTAAAAGAAGTGGTAAAAGTTGAACTGCAAAAACTTTTAGATGTCAATTTCATTTACGCTATCTCCAATAGTAAATGGGTCTCTCCACTTGTGGTGGTACCAAAAAAGAATGGAAAATGGATAATTTGTGTGGACTACAGAGAACTAAATAAAGCAACACAAAAAGACCACTTCCCTCTCCCATTCATCGACCAAGTATTAGACACTTTGGTAGGAAAGAAATTCTTTTCTTTCCTAGATGGCTTGAGTGGATACAATCAGATTCAGATTGCCCCTGAAGACCAAGACAAAACCACTTTTACTTGTCCTTGGGGAACATTTGCCTACAGATTTCTACCTTTTGGCTTATGCAATCCTCCTGCCACATTCCAAATGGCTATCCTCAGCCTTTTTGCAAACTTAATAAATGAAGGACTTGAAGTATACATGGATGAATTTACACCGTAGGAGACGATTTCGATCCAGCATTGGACACACTAGAAAAAGTCCTACAATGCTGCATTGCTACCAGACTTTGTTTACGCCATGAAAATTTCTATATGATGATGACTGAAGGACTTATTCTAGGACACTATATTTCAGCAGCTGGCATTCAGGTAGACCCAGCCAAAATCCAAATAATTTTGCTTATTCCTACTCCTACCACTCAAATGGAGGTACACAGTTTTCTTGGATTTTCTAGTTATTATAGGAGGTTTATAAAACATTTTTCACATATTGTTGCACCTCTGTATGCACTAATAGAGAATGTTAACTTTCTTTGGACAGAAAAATGTGAACGTGCTTTCCAGGATCTGAAGAAGCTTGTGTCCACAGCCCCAATCCTTCGAGGGCCAAATTGGGATTTTCCATTTCAGATATCATTAGATGCCTCAGATACATCCATTGGAGTAGTCCTTGGGCAGTAAGAGGATAAAAAACCATATGCAATTTATTATATTAGCAAAAATTTATCCCCTGCTGAATTGAATTACACTGTTACTGAAAAGGAATTCTAGCTGTAATACATGTTGTCAATAAGTTCAAACATTACATTACTGGATACCGTGTTATCTTGTATACAGATCATTCTGCCATAAAATATTTAGCAAACAAGCCTATCACAAATGGTTGATTTTATTGCAGGAATTTGACATTACAATCAAGGATCGACCTGGAAAAGAAAATCCTATAGCTGATTTTCTTTCACGAATGCCAAAGGCAATCGATGCAGTAGCAATTGAAGATCAATTCCTAGATGAACATTTGTTCGATGTTGTTGTTAAAACACCCTGGTATGCTGATGTTGCCAATTACCTAGCAGTAGGTAAACTACTGAAACATCTAACCCCCAATGAGTGGAAACAGATTGTTCAGCGGAGTGCTCGGTTTTCTTGGATTGGGGGCTACCTGTTTCACACAGGGGCAGATATGCATATCAAGAGATGCGTCCGTGAGGATGAAATCTTTGACATTTTAAAAGCCTGCCATGATGGACCATGTGGCGGACATTTCGCTGATCGCAAAACTGGACATAAGGTACTGCAAACAGGGTATTATTGGCCTACAATTTTCAAAGATGCAAAGAAATTCGTCCAAGCTTGTGACAGTTGCCAGAGAGTAGGACGCCCTGGTCAGTCCGATGAGATGCCCCTGAACCCACAGCTAGTCATTGAACCATTCGAGCGATGGGCCCTTGATTTCGTTGGACCAATTAACCCATCCTCGAACCAGAAAACATATATTTTGGTGGCAACAGAATATGTCACCAAATGGGTTGAAGCAGAGGCATTGCCGAGAGCTACAGAGGATTCTGTCATACAGTTCTTGTTCCATATATTTGTGCGTTATGGCCTTCCAAGAGATATAATTACAGACAGTGGACCACAGTTTGCTGGTAACAAAATAGCTGCAACACTCAAAAACTATCATATCCAGCATAAAATCACTACTCCATACCACCCACAGGCAAATGGTCAGGTAGAAAGCAACAATAAAATAATAGAAGCAATCCTAACAAAAACCATTGCGTCACATAGACGTGATTGGGCTTCCAGACTACCAGAAGCATTGTGGGCTTACAGAACAACATGGAGAAGTACCACTGGCTACTCACCTTATCAATTAGTGTTTGGAAAACAACCCATCTTCCCCATAGAATTCAAAATCCAAACATTGCAAACAGCACAGGAAGTTGGCTTAGATCTAACCGAGGCACAGATTAATCGATTACAGCAGATCAATGAGCTGGATGAAATCAGGCTCTCTGCACTTCAAAATACTGCACTGATTCAACAGCAGCGAGCTAAATGGCATGATGCTCTCATTAAAAATAAAGTCTTCCACGAAGGAGACTGGGCACTTTTGTGCGATTCTAGGTTTCAGGACTTTCCCGTGAAACTCTGGACTCGTTGGTTGGGACCATACGAAATCCAGAAGGTACATGACAATGGTACTCTTACTCTAATCACTATTGACGGTTTTGGATATGCCTTAAAGGCAAATGGCCACCGAGTCCGACTTTATCGCAAACCACTCACTCGGAGTCCTTCTGCCAGCACCTATGCGAAGACTCCGATATGGAAATTTTGGAGGAGGGAGAGAAGTCTTCCTCACCTGTGACTCATTAAGTGATTTGTCTCTTTTTACATTTTTTACATAATTTCTTTGTTTTTTGAATCATTTTTGTACATATTTTTGTATCAACACTTTGTTGTTACTTTTCGGAGCAGCAGCAATTTTATTATTTTTTGTTGTTCCTTTTCTCAAAGGGACAACATTTCCGTTATGCTGTTCCTTTTTCAAAGGAACAACACCTTTTGGATCAGCCGTTCATTTTTCTTTAACTTTGCTGTTCTTTTTTTTTACCTTGTGCTTTTGCCATTCCTTTTCCAAAAGAACAACACTTTTGATTTATGTTGTTCCTTTTCCAAAGGAACAACACTTTTGATTTTTGTTGTTCATTTTCCAAAGGAACGAGATGGAAAAGGAACAACAGTTTTGATTTTTGTTGTTCATTTTCCAAAGGAACGAGATTTGTGATTTCTGTTGTTCCTTTTCCAAAGGAACAACACTTTTGATTTTTACTGTTCCTTTTCCACAGGAACAACATTTGTAATTTCTGTAACACTTTTTTATTTTTGATGTTCCTTTTCCAAAGGAACAACATTTGTGTTTTCTGCTGTTCATTTTCCAAAGGAACAACACTTTTTATTTTTGTTGTTCCTTTTCCAAAGGAATGGCGTTTGTGTTTTCTGCTCTTCCTTTTCCAAAGGAACAACATTTTTTATTTTTGTTGTTCATTTTCCAAATGAACGACATTTGTGTTTTCTGTTGTTCATTTTCCAAAGGAACAGCATTTTTGATCTTTGTTGTTCCTTTTTCAAAAGGAACACCACTTGTATTCTTTTGCTCTTACTTTTTGAAATAATAACATCCTCGTATTCCTTTTACTTATGCTTGCTCCCCTTGCTGTTTTAAGTTAAGGATGCCTACTGTTCCTGTTCTTTCAAGTCTTTTGGAACACAGTTATGCACTTATGCAATGGATACAAAATGACAACATACTGAAATCAGTGAATTATAAAATCGCTATTTTTATAAGAAATTGCTTTGAATTGGTAAGAGGACAGAGGGAAGGACACACTTACCCATTATCTTTTGCTGTCATTGTTCCATTAATTTTGCTCTGATTGGTTACCTTTATCATGTTGGTTCCTTTTAAACTTTTACAATTCTCTTCGATTATTATTCAGGAATAAGAGCAAAGGGTTTACATGTTCCTATTGAGATGTTAAGACTTCTTCCACCATTCCTACTCTGAAGGAGTGTTGAACCACCCTTTGTGTATAAATAGGAAAGTACTTTATGAAAGAGAAACAAAAAAGAGCGAAAAATGATGTTTTAATGACTTGTTTATATAAGTTGTCAAACGCAGGATAGAGGGTCTCATCAAGAGCCAGCCTACCATGATCATGAGGAAGAAAGTGAAGTGGCATTCCCACTATGGCCACCACACCAGGGATATGGTCCAAAAGGTATATCAAATGAAGAACCCTTGGAATAGGAGTTCTCATCACGAGCCGGCCTGCCCACCTTTCGCTCATTCCTCATGAATGGCATTATGGCTAACTGGTCACCAAGTCAGCATAATGGCCTACATTTTGACATCACACAACATTTCCTAAGCATACACAAAGGATCATGGTTCCATGGGTGAAACAAACAACTCTGCCAAGGTTATGGACACCTGTCGGCAGCAGAGCTCTGTTAATGGTATTGAAGTCACATTACTTACACCAATAGGTAATTATTAACACCCTTCTGTTTCTTATACCTTAGTAATAAATCACATAAGAAGAATGTATATTATTTCCCGAACCATAAAACGCATGTAAATCTATTATCACCAATCATGACAGAACAATTGACAATGACCGCATGAGACTCTGTATGCACAACAGCTATCCTATCTTCCCAGCCTCGCATCATATCACAGCAGTCTCTTACTTGTTAAGCGACCTGACTTTACACCTCGATTTCGGTAACCTGCTGTTATAGACATTTTTGTGCCTTACAACTATAAGCATGAAATGTCCATAATTCAAGGGATCCAAAGTCCCTAAAGATGTTGTTTCAGCTCCTAAAGGAGCAAGGTCAACCAATGACAGCTTCTCCCAGAAGTTCTCCACCAAAAACCACTCAGAAACAGTCAATTCAGGATCAATTCAGAGGCTCCACTAGCTGTTTGCGTTGAATGTCAAAGTCTGCACTGGCTAGGTGCACTGCAACGTAGGTAGAAGCACTACCAGGGTGCGCTGAGCGGGAAATGACAAATGGCAAGTTCATCCAACGAGGTGGAAAGACCCTGGAAGCTTCCAGAATCTTCCTCAATGACACTTGCCTCAATGAATTCGACTAGTGATGAGTAAGAGGTTCTCAACCTCCAAGTGGAAGCAAGAACTGACAGAGAGAAGCCACAAGTCAAAACATGAGCTGACTCATCCTCTCTGCTCACATCTATATATGGATCTCTCACCCAGAGGTTCAGGAGGCTGGAATTTTGTATTTGCTGTTCACAGTTGATTGAGCTTTTACTTTTGTCGTTTGGTTTGAATTTATGCATTTCTAGTGTCGAAACAAGTAAATCATAAGGTGTCGTAATCGTCTTTTTGATTTTGAAAAAGGAACTTGTTTATGTTTTCACTTGAAATCGAATTCAAATTTGTACAACAGCTTTATTTTTAGGCATCAATATTAAGAATGTGAAAAGAAATACATGCATTTGTGCATTTGCATTTTGATAGTTTGCATGCTTTGATTTAGGAAAAAATGCATTACAGTGTGCTCTATGCTCTTTGAGAAAAGTTTGTGTCTTCCTTTTCCCTTTGTAGCTAGGATTTTCATTGTTGAAAAGATATAAAAGCTTGCTTATCATCTTTAGACTGCATTTAGGAATTGTATCATACATCTCGTGGTGATCCAAAAAGGCAAACTTCTAAGAAAGATCAACCTAAAATAAATTGAATGAACTTAACAACACTTTGTAACTTAACGCACAACATAGAGGTCTAGGCTAGAGACGTGTTCTAGCGTCGTAAAGCCTGGTGACTGTCGATCTCGCTGATGGTGGGTGATTCCTCCTGAGGGACGATAGCGCCAGTACGGATTGTGCTCCCACGTACCGTCGAGTATATATTGGGAGACCCCTATAGGCATAAAACCTTTATCCTTAGGAAGCCGTGTCGGCCGCCCTACTGATCGCAATGCACTGAACACAGCATTCAGGAAGATTAACCGCCCGTACCTTAAAAAGTATTTTGCGGTTTTGCGAAAAGTTTGGCACACCCTCTACCTAGAACTCCAGAGCAGTTCCTTTTGGCCTTTTTCAGACTCTATAACAGAAAAAGTCCATTCGAGCATTTGTCACTTCGGGCTCGTTAAAACATCGAAGGAGACTAGAGTCATCTTTAGCTTTTTCTCGACTCTTTAAAATTGAAAAAGCAAGTTGTGTCTAAAGCGTCTAAAAAATTCATTTAATTCGGAAACATACTTTCCCCTTTTTGTATTTTGGTTGATCGAGTAATCCGCAATCGTGGAAGAAAGTCAATTGAAACCCTGTCGTTCGCAGAGGCTTACGAGTCAACCGTCTTTGTCTCCGGAATCGAAAACAGTACGGACAAAGCGAACTCGTTTAACCGGTTCGAAATCTCCTATCAAAGTTAGAACAAGTGTTCCAACAACATCTGAGATTCCAGTTACTCCAAACATTCCTGGAAACCCTGCCTCTACAGAAGAAGTTCAACAGCCATAGAGGGACAGTGATACTGATCCTAGTCTGAGAGCAAACACTTGTGTTACTGAGCCAGTTCCATCTGTAACCGGTTCAGAGAGTCGTGTTCCTCAAACATCTGCCACTGTTGATTCAGCCCCTTCTTCGGCACCAGAAATATTTTACGGACCTGACGGTCTTCCCCTTCCACCTGGTTTGATTGCGATAGAGGAAATTATAGAAGATCCGCAAGCAAGTACTCCAACACATTTTGGAGTCGGGGTCACTCTATTTCCCTCAACATCAGAAGTTAGTCTACCACCAGTGGAAGTTCCTGTAGAATCGCTAGGTAATCTTTTGGATAGACTCAGAATGTCTGAACAACCGTCAACAACTAGGACTGTGTCAAATGACACAGCGCCAGCAGAACTCCCTGCCGTCACTCCGACAATGTTTACCGGTATACCATCTGTCCCGACTAGCTCACAACCGCTAGAAGGAATCCACCCAGGGACTATTTCGACAGTGTGGTCTGTTCCTGTTTGTTCCTCCGGAATAATATCCGGCAACTCTTATGTTGACACTCGCCAAATTGATCCGTTTGGAGGTCAATTTGGGCAATCCAGTCCCCAAGGGAAGACAATCCCCTTGAGTTCCGAATTGTCACCGTATGGGGGGCAGTATGCCCTTTCATTACTCCCTCCGGGAGGATATCCATACGGGAGTTCACAACAGTATTCAGGTTATACTGGAGTTACATCAAGTGGTTGGGTACCTATACTACCCCAACAACCAAGGGTTGTGTATTTTATGCAACAATGTGTACCTATGTCGAACATCCCGACAACACCAGCTATTGTAACAGTGTCGCAAGTTCAAACATTGCCTGTTGTGTGTCAACCTCAGATCTCTCAGGTTGTAATGCAACAGCCCCTTGACCCTGTGACTCAACCACAATCGTCGACTGGTGGGGCGACACAGGTCCAAACGGGTACAATCACCCCACACCTTGGTCCAACGGTGAGTATAGCGCAACAGAACATGGCTTCACAACCGTGGCTGGTGCAATATCAACAACCACAATTCCAACATGTATACCAAGGTTCTGAGCAGCAGATCTTTGCGAACAGTGGACAACCGTACATTCAAAACGGTCAGAATCAACTACTTTACGGTGGTCATGTCCACCAACCGTATCAGTCATACTAGCATCAATTACATTATGCTGGTATGCAAAGGCCAACTGCTCAGGCAATTCCATCGTATCCTGGGTATGCCTCACCTAACCTGAATCAACAGTTACCATTCGTGGCAACTTTAGAGTTACCCGATTTACACCGGTTAACAAACGATCCAATTGCTTACGCCCCTTGGTGGCCAGCGATTCCTCACAAACTTCCTTCGGATATTCCTAAATTTAATGGAAATCCAGGTGAAGACCCATCGAATCAGGTGATGACATTTCATCTATGGTGTTCATCAAACACCCTAAACGATGATTCAATAAGGCTTCGCCTTTTTCAGAGGATGTTAACGGGTCCAACGGAAAAATGGTATATTGAATTGCCTAGAGCTTCGTTCGACAATTTCAGCACCTTAGCCACGACTTTCTTAACCCATTTTCAATTACCGATAAGGTATGAAACGGGAACGGAAATCTTAACCAACTTCAAATAGACGATGGCCACTCACATATCTGATCATATACATGAGTGGCGGCGTCGTCGTAGGATGGTAAAAACGTACGTTCCCGATCAGCTATTAGCTGAATGGTTTATCAAGTCGTTACTTCCTGCAATAACGGAAGATGTGGCAAAGGGGGGAGTCGTAACGGAAGAGCAAGTTATCGCTCGTGCGCAATATCTAGACTTGGTCTATACTCAGTCTGGCACGCTCTATGACAAAATACCTGACGCCCCTAGACCGGAATTTTCAATTCCTCCTCCTCCTAAATCAAACAATGACTCTCATGTCGGTGATGGCGTGATTGGAACGACAAACGCGAAATCGACAAAGGCCAACGCCAAGAAGGCCCGTAAGATTTCAGATCAAAATGCAAAAGATGAAATTCTTGCTTCGGAAGTAAATGTCGTATCAGCAGATAAGGGCAAAGAAACCAAGCAACCAGGAAGCAAGAAGAAGCAAAGCAAAGGGAAGAAGAAGAAACAGGGTGAATCATCTCCTGAAAAAACTTCTTCAAACCCTCCTGGAAATAGGAAACCAAAAAATCCATGTCATATATGCGATGAGGATCATTGGACTGCAGATTGTCCATACAAAGCTGAGCTTAAAATATTCTTTAAGAGTTCGCAAACCTCAGCTGTGTTAACTGATCCGTTTCCAAATCCAGGACAAAATCTGGTTGACAGTGGAAATGCTTCCCCGTCGCAAGTGCTAATGTTGTCAATCTCGAAGCAGCAAAATGATGCTTTGATTTCAACAAGGAACAAAGATTACGGGAATCCGCAACTGTCGAACGGCAAGGATAAAGATCAACCAAGCAGTTCGACAACAACTTCGACAGAAGTTGTACCTCCCATCATTCCTGAATTAATAATAAAACCGCCAAAGGGAGTAGTACACAAGTCGACATTTAATCCTCGCGCCAGAGCAGCGCAGCATTATAACATAGTGGAAGATTTGGCACAATCGCCATCCGCTATGTCGACTCTTGAAGTACTTTAAAATTGCCCATCCCAAAGGCAGGCTTTGTTATCAGCCATTGGTGGGGTTGATCCTAAGGATTCCAATCTTGTATCCTTTGACCACAAAGGATACGATCCTCAGTTACCAGCTCAACTAGCTTTCCTTATCCAAGTGAAAGCCCTCAACAAAACTGTTCATCGAACAATTATTGACGAGGGAGCATCTACATGTATTATGTCGATGAGTTGCTGGAAAACTTTAGGATCTCCAACCTTGTCGCGATCCTCGACAACATTAAAAGCATTCGACGGAAGGACATATACCCCGTATGGTATCCTAAATAACTTGAAGGTTGAACTAGGGGGAAAAACAGTAGAAATATATGTTGAAGTCATCGATGGGAATCTTGATTACAACATCCTACTAGGAAGACCGTGGATCTATGCCATGGCAGCTGTTGTGTCGACCTATTTTAGAAAGATTGCATTCCCCTTTCAAGGGGGTATTACGATCGTCGACCAACAAAACTTCCTCCCTAATGGTTCACAAGTTACAGGAAGCATTCCCATGATCCATGGAAGCCCCCATTCGCTTCAGAATATCGGAGTAGGCCTACTAAAAGATCCTATACTAATGGGAACTTTCGCTCTTCCACCTCCAATCGACTTGGCGGAAGTAGCGTCGATAGGTACCTGCAATATGATATCTTCCACGAAGATCTCAGAAGACGATATTGACATGGATCATGCAATGGTTTTTCCCCCGAGCCCAATAGAAATATTGTAGCAATCAATGTTTCTGGCATGGGAGGCGAACCCAAATCAACGCTCATCAAGCGTTTGGGTAGATAGGTCTAGAGAATATGGTACCCCTTTAGATCCTTGGTCGCGAGTGCATGGAACCAACGAAGGAATTCTACAATCAATGTTGATTGAAGGAGCACCATGGAATGATCACCACCATCGTTCCCTTCTTCTTGATTATGAAGAAGATACTCAAGATGACCTTTATCACCCTTCAGTTTTTGAATTCCTTTCAAATACTGTAAATACGGTGGATTCCGAGCGAAACTTATCCAATATTGAAGAGACTATAACCATAAATATCTCGACTAAAACAAATGTTGTAGAGAATATTTATGTCGGCAAAGGTTGTTCTCCTTCAAAACTGGAAATATATAACGCTCTTTTTCGCGAGTTCAGAGATGTCTTTGCTTGGTCATATGATGAAATGCCAGGCATCGACTCGAGTATCGTTGAACATGAAATTAAGATGTATCCAGATGTCAAACCGGTAAGACAACGGCTCAGGCAGGTGCACCCCAAGAAAGCCGCTGCCATTAAGGCAGAAGTTGAAAAACTTCTCCATGCTGGTTTCATCTACCCGGTTCCTCTAACCGATTGGGTATCGAATATTGTCCCTGTTATGAAGAAACAAGGGACAATCAGAGTGTGTGTCGATTATAGGGATGTAAACCAAGCTTGTCCAAAAGACAACTACCCTACACCCTTCATCGACCAGATAATTGATGAATGCGCCAGATGTGAAATCTTTTCATTCATGGATGGATTTTCCGGGTATAATCAAATAAATATCCGCCCACAGGACCAGTCAAAGACTGCATTCATTTGTCCGTGGGGCACATTCGCATATCGAAAATTACCCTTTGGTTTAAAGAACGCAGGGGCGACGATTCAGAGGGCGATGAATTATGCCTTCCATGACATCACGAACATCGTTCAACCATACCTCGACGACCTTCCGGCTCATTCGCGAAAGCGGACTGATCATCTGCAGCATTTAAGAGCGATATTTCTACGTTTCCGACACTACAAGATACGACTCAATCCACACAAATGTGTATTTTGCGTCAGTTCTGGTCGTTTACTTAGCTTTGTAGTCTCAAAGGATGGGATTCGTCTCGACCCTTGCATGGTCCAGGCAATCATCAATTTGCCTCCACCTTCAAATTTGCTTCAGATTCAGAAACTCCAAGGGAAAGCAAACTTTCTGAGGAGGTTCATTCCAAATTATGCCGAACTCGCTAAAGGTTATACACGTCTTTTGAAAAAGGAGGTACCCTTCGTCTGGGATCAGGTTGCGCAAGCTTCCTTTGATGCTTTAAAAAATTCCTTAATAAAAGCATCATTAATGTACGCACCCGATTATCAAAAAGACTTTAACCTGTATCTAGCTGCAGCAGATACGACCATCGCAATGGTTTTAGTTCAAGAAGTCGATGGAATCGAACACCCTATATATTATTTAAGTAGAAACTTAAATGATACAGAAAGTAAATATTCTTATGTTGAAAAACTAGCGCTTGCAGCTGTACAAGCGATACAAAGGTTTCGACACTATGTCCTCTTTCGGAAAACTACCATTTTGTCTGATTACAACCCCATGACTTAGATATTGTCGCGACAGTTGCTGGGGGGAAAATATTCAAAATGGATAGCAATTCTTCAAGAGTTTGATCTGGAATTTTTAAAATCCAAATCAAAGAAAGCTCTAGTTTTCGTAGAATTATTGTGCGATCTCCCATCGTCGTCCAACGATGAAACATCCGAAGAATCAATCGTGGACGAGAATTTGTTTCTGATATCTACAAGCAATGAGTGGTATGGAGATATAATAATTTATCTCCAAACCCAAAAGTTTAGGCCTAACACCTCTCACTCAGAACAAAAATGTATACGATACCAAGCAAAAGACTACATGATCGTCGGTGATACGCTTTATCGTCGTGGTATCGATACAGTTCTGAGAAGGTGCCTCACCCATGAGGAGGCCGAAAAAGCCCTAAATGAGTGTCATTCAGGCGCGTGTGGGGGGCATCAATCTGGATATGCTACAGCACAAAAAATCTTACGAGCAGGATACTTCTGGCCAACTATGTTCAAAGATTGCATAACCGTAGTCAAAAGTTGCCATGCTTGTCAAATTTTTGATAGCAAAACCAGAAGACCACCTGCACCTTTACAGCCAATAGTTGTTGTTGGGCCTTTCGCCAAATGGGGCATCGATTTCATGACATGTAACCCCACCTCGACCGGGGGACATGGGTATATTATAGTCGCCGTTGACTATTTTACCAAATGGGCCGAGGTGATGCCTACATTAGATAACACTGGTGAAACAGCTGCCCTTTTCTTTTTCAATCATGTAGTCGCTAAATTCGGCGTACCACAGGCTATAGTTACGAATCATGGATCGCATTTTCGCAATCACATGATGGTTGAATTAGCTGCCAAGCTTGGGCTATCTCACGACAGCTCTACCCCATATTATCCGCAAGCCAACGGACAAGTTGAAGCGATCAACAAGGTCCTGAAGCGTATGTTGCAAAGGATGATCGGAGTTCACAAAAGAAGGTGGCACCTAATCCTGTACTCAGCTTTGTGGGCTTACCGAACATCGGTAAGGAATGCGACCGGGTTCACACCTTTCCAACTGGTGTATGGCCTAGAAGCAGTCTTACCAATCCAGTGTGAAATCTCATCTCTTAAACTCGCAATTGATCTCCTCCCCGGAACTTCAGAAGAAGAGGCCCGTTTCTTGGAATTAATCCAATTGGATGAAACCCGTCGTGATGCCGCTTTGGCTAACGAAGCCCATAAGAAACGAGTCAAGGCGCAGTTCGACAAAAATGTCAAACCCCGTGTCTTCTCAGAAGGTGACTTGGTCTTGCTTTACGACCAAGAATCCGATAAATTGGGAGCAGGTAAATTCAATTCTTTATGGATGGACCCCTATATTGTTAAACGAGTGTTAGCAAAAGGAGCCTACGAGTTAATGGATTATGACGGAATTCCACTGGTGCAACCCCGTAATGGGTTGTACCTCAAGCGTTACTATGCTTAAATAGTAACCAGTATGCTTTTGTTGTATTTTGTTTTCGCTGAAGTGTTTGTTTTGGTCGAGTAATCCACCTTTTTATATTTATTGCAGATGTCAAACCTTTTGGAGACATGTGTTGGATATGCTGACGGAGCGAGTCGCAGTTCGCGGAACCTGTCCTCCGCAGCATGGGCCATTTTTGACCCAAGCGGCGAGTTAGTAAGTTTCAAAGGTGTATGTATTGGGCAATCAACGAATAACATCGCTAAGTATAGTGCGTTGATAGAACTACTCTCTGATGCCATTACCCATGGTATACGCCGACTAATCGTCAGGCTAGACTCACAACTCGTAATACTACAACTCAATGGTATATATTCCGTCCGAAATCCAGCCATTTATCGCATGTTTCTAAGGGTTAAGATTTTGGAAAGACAGTTTGATTTAATTCAATACCAACATATTTCCAGAAACTTAAACACATTAACCGACTCATTAGCAAACTATGTGTTAGATAGACATTTGCGACATTTATAAAAAGAAACACATCATCAATGTTGTACATATGGATCACATAACTCAACCAGAATAAAACCCCGAAAATCAAAATATATATATAAGTTGTTTATGGTTTACATATAATGTTCTGTAACCAAGACAAAATCAGTCACATGACCCAAAAACTCAAAAATGCTAGGGGGCACCCTAGTCTAGTGATGCTCATGATAGCACGTCACGGCCTGTGCGATCATGCGTAAGAGACGAGTCCATCGTCTAGGCACACCAGTAGTATGTCGCTGCAATTGTAATGGTAACTTGTCGATCCTCACATCTGGAATGCCAAGAGTAAGGCTCTCAACCTGCTCTTGCACAGCTGTAAGAGTCTCGGCCACATCAAGGTCACGAAGAATAACCCTCCCAGCAGCCTCTCCTGCTGAGGCAGCGGCTGGCGCTCTTGGGCGAACTGTCGGGCGAACAGGACCAACATCTGCATGCACACATGAGTTTGATTAAATTCTTGATAGAATAAAGCACAAGGACATTATGAATAAAAATAGTAAACAGTGATATGGTCGAAGATTTTACCAATAGCGCCCCACTGCTCGCCGTCCGGCAGTACCAAATCCGGATCACCCCGGAAGTCCATGCCAACATATGGATACTCAGAATAGACCATCTCCTGACGCTCGAACCACCTGAAGAAGGTATCAGAGAAAGAAATCTGAGATTGACCAGCATGCCTAGACATGTGATCAACCCATCTCTGCATGCGTGGTTCAGTAGGAGAAGGCAAGTCGAGTGCAATGTACTGTGGCTGCATCAGTGGTATCTTCTCCAAGGCGAAGGCAGTCAAAATAGAACCGAATCCAAAGTTCTTCAACTTCCCATCCTTTACCTTGGTCAACTGACTTTTCATCTGAAGAAGTACTGCATCACACCAGTTGAATACTTTCGGTTGGAGACACTCCAAGGCATGCTGCATATAAGATCTGTTGGCCACATGAAGAGACGCACTACCGGCCATCCTACCAATAGTATACAGGATAGACCTAAGGGACCTGTCAGCAACCTCACGGATAACGATCTTGCCATCTTTACTCGGCTGAGATCCTTCCCTGCAATACTGGCGGACATAGTCTCTGACAGAGTCACTCCCTCGGGCCGAACCTGACAAAGAAACGGGGGCACCCCTCCTCGACAAGCCAGTCAAGAAGTAAATGTCTACTGCGGTCAAGGGGATAGATTTGCCCCTAATCTGGAATACTTGGTTGATAGGATCCCAAGCATCGAGCAAATACTGCAGTAAGGAAATCTGCTGCCTCATGCTAGAGATGCGGAAGAACTTCAGCAGGCCACAGTTCCGCAGCGCGTTCACCGTGACAGGATCATGTAGGGCAATCATGTCCTCTTCTTCATGTTCTCGTTCTCGCCATGTAAGGGTCATTTTGCTCCAATATCTCTGAAAAACAAACATGAGATGAGTTAGATCCTGGTTTTGATGAGAAACAGGCAAAAATTTTCATCCAAAACTGTGCAATAAAATCCTTTTCTGCACCCAACGCACCCTGCACAGGGTTCCACCTGCGTTGAAGGTCAAACTGCCTTCATACTGCTTGACATTCAACGCAGGTTTCGAGTGCACAAGCTGCGCTGATGGCAGAGCGACCCCATCAAACCCCAGGGGCTCAGAAAAACAGGAAAACAAGCACAGAATGCAGAAAAGAAACCATGAAAAGAAAGAGCTCAAGTTTAGCTCCTACCTGGTCCAGACGGCGCCGAGAATCGTCCACAGAATCTCCCGAAATCAGCTGATGAAAATCAAGGGGAAAGAGGCACCTCCAAAGCTCCAACAAACCAAGTTCAAATGAAATGGTAAAATGAGAGGTAAAAACACTTTTAATGGCTTTTTACATAGTTCAAAGTGAAATATTAGTGTTTTAATCTCATTTTCAAGCAGATGTTATTCATTTCTAACAAGTTTGATGCAGCAATTGAGGGTACAGTACTATCTTTGAAAAGGCAAAGCTATTTATGGTAAAAAATCAAAACTAGACCATGAATTATCGAGCAGTTTTAGCACATAGTTCATGCTCGTTAAAAAATAAACATAAGATCGAGCAGTTTTAGCACATAGTTCATGCTCGTTAAAAAATAAACATAAGTTCGAGCAGTTTTAGCACATAGTTCATGCTCGTTAAAAAATAAACATAAGATCGAGCAGTTTTAGCGCATAGTTCATGCTCGTTAAAAAATAAACATAAGACTGAGCAGTGTTTTTCCGCGTTTAAGCCCGTTAAAAAATGAACTACCCTCCGGTAAATAACCACCATGAATGTAACATTATTAGCCATTAAAGCCTTGGTCGTGTTTGCACCGTCACCTCCACTTTTCCATTGGCCGATCATTCACCTCCATATGATTGTTTACCCATTTTGAAGAACAGCTGCGAAGAGTGATTTCACTAGCCATCCTTGTGACACTGCCGTGATTGGAAAATTCCAACCTTTACCTGGAATCAGCTGCTAACCCATTTTATCACTCGTTCCTCAAAAGACGAGTCTTCTTTAAGCTCTTTTCATCTGACTCGTAAAATATGAAAAGATTGCCGAGTTTTGGCCTCCCAGCTCGTTAAAGCGACCGGAAGAGCTATCCCTCCTCTAGATTTTAATCTCTTTGGACCTGAGGGATTATTGCACAAAAATATTGAGCGCTTTTTTTGTTCGGCTCGTTAAAACTATCGAAAATTCATCCCTTCTGTATTGTTTTATACTTTTTTGGACTTAAGGGATTAGATGACGAAAAAGGACTTTCAGAGTTGACTTTACGTACCTTTTCAGACTCTCTAAAAATGAAAAGGACCGAGTTATCTTTGTCGTTAGACTCGTTAAAAACATTAAATAGCGACAAACTTGTCTTTAGACGAGAACGAGTTTCACTATCGCTAGGCTCGTTAAAACATAGCGTTGGGTTTGCGCGAAGGGAAAATTATAGAACAAGCATATGTTATCCTCCTCAAGCTTGACAAAAATAAAGAGGTACTGGTCAGCAATGACTGGGGAAAAATTGGGAAGAAACTCAAAGAACTTTATTGGTAGCAAGTCGCTCTTGAACATGACACTTCCACTCCGTGCCTGAGTCGGGTTGGGTTGTTTCATTCACCGGTCACATCACCATGGTCTCGCCATACCATCCACCTTTGGGGTAAATGCTACCAATCCATCACACAAGTGTCGCCGATATGTTCAAGAGAAGTCATCCAGAGAAGTCAACCGTGTCCCATCCACTACCATACATTATCCTTCATCCTTTCATGACCGCCACCCTGAACCATATATCATCAGATCGTTTTCACCTCCATCAAAATCATTTGCTCCGTTCCGTGTCACTGATGTGGGATACATCAAGGCCCTCCTTTGACAGATCGCTTCTTGTCGACATCAGCTCATTATCCAAGAAGTTGATCTAGGAACAACCCCTTCAGTACTTTGAAGCTTGCATGCCTCAATGGCAAGTTTCTCACTTCCGGCAACAGGTATACATCAATGACCTTCGACCGAAAGATTTTGCGTGGTGTTCGACGCCAAGTCCCTTATTCACACCACGTGAATTGTACTGCAGTACCTTGAGGGTCATTATCATTATCGGTGATTCCTATCGCGCTTGTTAACGGTTTACATCATTGACCGGTAATCAAGCGATGTCTTTCCATGTTCGACTTCAGAACATTTCTCACATGGATCGACTTGTACTTAGAGTGAAGATCGAACGAGTTTGAAGACCCCAGATCTAGTTTCATCCATCCAGGCTGCGATATATATTCTGGAAAAATAAAGACATTGACATGTACAGCATTGCAGCACAGACAATCATCCTACCAAAGGATGATGATTTCAGCAGGATCATCAGTCTATCATCAGACAATTGTCTGTCCTATGTACATAAAAATGAATTTATAAAGCTAAGCATGGGAATGCCCGCCTCAGCTAGATCATGAAAGCAGTATGAAAAATAACGTATTGTATTGTATCTTATTACAGGTCTCCTCCCAGCATTGGAAGAACTTCGGATCCTCCTAATAAAGCATTTCACCCGATAAACGGCCTCATACTTTAGGGGGCAACTGTTATAGACATTTTTGTGCCTTATAGCTATAAGCATGAAATGTCCATAATTCAAGGGATCCAAAGTCCCTAAAGATGTTGTTTCAGCTCCTAAAGGAGCAAGGTCAACCAATGACAGCTTCTCCCAGAAGTTCTCCACCAAAAACCACTCAGAAACAGTCAATTCAGGATCAATTCAGAGGCTCCACTAGCTGCCTACATTGAATGTCAAAGTCTGCACTGGCTAGGTGCACTGCAACGCAGGTAGAAGCACTACCAGGGTGCGCTGAGCGGGAAATGACAAATGGCAAGTTCATCCAACGAGGTGGAAAGACCCTGGAAGCTTCCAGAATCTTCCTCAATGACACTTGCCTCAATGAATTCGACTAGTGATGAGTAAGAGGTTCTCAACCTCCAAGTGGAAGCAAGAACTGACAAAGAGAAGCCACAAGTCAAAACATGAGCTGACTCATCCTCTCTGCTCACATCTATATATGGATCTCTCACCCAGAGGTTCAGGAGGCTGGAATTTTGTATTTGCAGAGAATTGCTGTTGGTTTGAGATTGAGATTAGTACATTGGGTGATTTATGCTTTGTTGGAGGAGAGGAAGGGACTCCTTTGCTGGGAGGTAGATGCTCGATCGGGCCTCACTTGGTTGTATCTCCTCTTGGACTTTATTACTCTATCAATAAACTATTTGAGTTCTCCTACATGTTGTATACCAATGATGTTTTGTTATGCTTACATGTTTAGCTTAATCTGATCTTGAGCTTTTTATGAATGTATATCTGTATCTTCTTGTAGTTTCTCTCTCTTGTGATCTTGCAGGAATTCTATGAAGCTGGGCCAGTGAGAGAGCTGGGAGCTGGGAGCTACTGAAGAGAGGAGCGATTGGATCAACAAACTTGCGAAAGACACAAGTTAGTTAGATCCTGCTTCCTCATTTACATTCCATAAAGAAGAATACTCGAATAAGTTTCCTTGTTTGTTGCTAAGGCACTATCACCTCTTAGAGTGGGATAGGGGCATTTCGAATTGGATACTTTTCCCAACAACACCTGCTACTTTTGTAAACATGGCATATTGCCATACGCTGTTCCTTTATGACTTTGTTCCAGGGCAGATTGGCACGTCGCTCCTATATTTGACGGTCGAGGATGGCCTATCACATTGCGGGGGGGAGGTTAACCTCATCATTCGCTGGATTACGTGTCAGACCACTATTCGGGAAATTGCATAGTTGGGAATAGCACGGCTCAACGGTATACTATATTTTTTTTTTTTTTTTTGCATGGCTTGTTGTTCCCAAGCCATTTCCATAGTATGCTCTGCGGCATTAGTAAAGCCCTTTAGATTTTGAGCGAGTCCTATGTTTGTTAGTTTCTTTGTGTTTTAACAGCGTGAACAACTTGTTGTTCCATTATCAATTCTGAGGTTTTACAAGGAAATCAAAAACATGGGAGGAGGATCAATTCGGAGAGAACCATAGGAATTGACAGTCTCTGCTGCTGCACGGGAAATTCTAGCAAGAGCAGGTTGGTTAACTTATCTCAATCGTTTACAGGAATCCAATGAGACTGTAGCAATGGAATTCTTGCAGAACTTGCAAAAAGATCACTCCACAGTAAGGGGTAGACATATAGCAGTCGTCGATGACATAATTGCAGAAGTCTCGGGATTGCCAGCCACCGGACTTGTATGAACGTTAAAGAAGGAGAGATTGAAAAAAATCATAAAAACCTTCCAGGATGAAGGCCAAAACCTGACAATTAGAGGAAAAGGGGTTCTACCTGCAACATTAGGAGAGCCATGGGCGGAATTGGCAAAGATTATTCAGAGCTACATCACCTGTGAAGGCAGGAAAGATGTGGTAAGACCACGACACCTTAAACTTTTAGCCGTATTAAAGCAGAAATGCTCTGTAAATTTACCTACATTCTTAAATTTTTTACTTCATGATGTTGCACGAAGTATGAAAAAGGCACAGCATGTAGAATCAGTCATCATGACCATGGGTTGATACAGTTAATAGTTAACGATAGCCTTACCCAACAACAGAGCAACTGGGAAGAGATAATTGCCATAATAGACGGGGGATTAACCACGCCATCCCCAAAACGTAAACATGCCACCAGTACACCAGAGCGTCCAAAAAACAAAGGAAATCGGTCCGATTAGCACGGATTAAAGGGAGGCTGGAAAATTCCCAAGGAGGTACCAGCCAACCAGTAGCGATAGACGATACAGGGGATGAAAAACCCCCACGATTAGAAGGGGAAGAAAATGAGAAAGGGATGCAAGGAAATGAAGAAGGAGAAATGGAGGAAGAAACTGAGCAACCTGAGCAGGAGGAGGAAACAGAACAGCATGAAGGCAGCACATTGCAGAATCCATTGAGAGAAGATGAAATGGCCAAAATTTTGGCCAATATAGGTGAATATGGCCAACCTCTCAGCCCACCAGATCTCCATGTTGAAGAAGAACCAAAAGAACACTCTACTCAGGATAAAAATGCACTCAAAGAATTACATGACGAGGAGGTAAAAAAGGAGAATCAACCTGTTCATGATGAAAGTATGACAGGAGAGAGAAGTGATACAAAACAGGAACAATTAGTTCCTAGCCAGACTACACCAGAAGAAATTCTGGAAGAAGGGGAGGCGGAAAAAGAAGTCACCCAAGAAATAACAGAACCAGCTAGGGTTCTTGCCCCTGAGCAACCCGAGCAGAGCAACGAGGAAGCACCACAAAGAGAAAACCGGGGAATTGATCGAGATAACAGTCCAGGCCACAGTAAACAGTCTGTTGTTCCTTCTAAGGAAATTGAGGAAATTAGGAGATTACGGAAAGAACAGAAAATACTACTGAACGTAATAGTTCAACTTCGACAGGAGATCAGGGTTTTGAAAAAAAGGAAAAGGGTAAAAAGGACTTTGAGAGGGAAACATGCAACCACTCCAGCAAAACCCCTCAAGACAAAGGTTTGGAGGACCCGAGTCCATCCTACTGTTCAAAACCCTGGTAAGAAGCAGTCTGCTATTCCAAACCTTGTTGAGGAGCAGTCTGTTGTTCAAAATCAAAAGGAACAACATTTAACTGTTACCCATGTTGAAGTACAAACGGATGATATATTGACCTATGATAAAGAAATTCAGACAGAGGCACAACCCTCAGGGGAAATACGAGCCATGAACACAAGACAATGCAATAGGAAGATTCAAGTAAACCTCCCGATCTCCACTACCATGTGGGATAGTGATTCGAGGACGGTAACCCTACGAGAGGGTTTGACGCAAGCTCAGCAAGCAGCAGAAAAACTCAGAACAAACAGTTCCTTGAGAAAGGTATGAAGAACTACAACAACAGCTAAGGAACGTCAATTTATCCGAAAGTCGGGCCTTTGAAGGGTGGTGAAAGGAAGAATAAAAAGTCATGAAGGTAACTCGTAGGTTAGATATAGTTATCAAGTAGATGGATACCTTATGCTTTTTGTACAATGACGTCCTAGCATGTAGAGCCCTTGCTAAGAATTATGCCTTGTTTTTAATGGAACGATATTTGCAATTGAAAATAAAGGCTGTTAAAGTAGGCACCCCTATACAAATTAATACCATCGACGATTTTATAAACTGTTGTAAGCATTATGGGGTAAAGGTTCAAAGATTACTGTGTGAATTCTATTTGCATAACCTTGTGTTAGACCAGGAGACCAAGCATAACCCCGGCCCTTTTGTTGGGGATATCCAATTACAGGCATTTATTTCATTTGGGGTTAATCAAATTAAATGGCTTAAAGCCTATAATGCTTTCTAAAGACAACAAAACGGATTAGACTTGTGGGTAAGAGCTGAGCCTAGGAATCCAGTACAGTTGTGGAAGGAACATAGGAACCTCATGAGGACTCCAGGCATAATTGAAGCATTAGGACCCATTCATACAGCAATCAATCGGCAGGGAATAGAACACTTTCTCACTATTAAAGACCTTGCCATTGATGCGGCTAAATTTCGATATCAAATCTCTAATCCGAATATCCAATTCAGGGGACCATTTAATTATGAAAATTTTAAGTTAGCCGCCAACCGCTTGCACCTCTATGGTGAAATCATTTTGAGGGCAGGGCCATCCTGGTTAGGATATAGGTTCCGGAGTCCAATTATTTGGCACCCTGCACCTGGATACCAAGCCCTGTACGAGATGCTTGAGGGTTAGACAGGCCATTTTTTTGAACACCTAGTTATGCATCATGGTTGTAGACCCCCACATGAGATCCCATCTCCAGCCTACTCTCTCACTGCCTTACATGTCAACTACAATGTTTTCATGAGGGCATGAAAAAGGGTAAGCAGGGGGGTGTGTGGAGTACTAAAGAAGGTATGTTTTTGGTGATTATTTCAGCATCTTTTCATTAAAACTTACAAACCTTTTGCATCATGAACTAGGTAGATGATAAGGAATTGTAATAAAATCTGTAAGATTAATGTGCAAAACGAAAACACTGACAATTGTCATTTTCTTATGCAGGAAGAAGGAAAAATGAAAGACTGTCGTTCCAAAGGAAAGGACAAGGCCAAGTTAACCGTTGTCCCTTTGACGGGGAACCACATGCAAACAAGGCAAACCAAATCAAATCGTATCAGCCCAGGAAAGGAAATGGAGATATCGGCTCGGCACAAGAAAGTAAAGAGATAACTGAGAGCCAACGGTTCGGCGAATCCCTCAGGATCCCTTGATCATGAGGGATCGTTGTTTTAACTATTTTTGCACCTAAACATCTCCGCCTTCGCCATTATAAAAGGGGCAGCGCTGTTAGCCCAGGGGATAGTCTGTCATGTTTTTATGTAATTTCTCTTAAAGTTGGGACTTTGATCATCGACTCTCGTTGAGAAGTGATCCACTGTAATTCTGTCTTATGCATTGATACAAACTTGGTTGCTATTTCATCTCTGATCCTGAAATAACTTCAAGCGGTGTACCGCTGGAGGCTAAGGGCCCGACCCTGGAGGAACACTTGCTCCTATACTAGTACTTTTTGGTTTATGCGTGGTGTGTTCATCAGCTTTATTCGGTAATCTGATATGTTCTGTTATTTTACATCACAACCCTGTTACATCTGATCTATTAAGTGATATCATTTTTTGAGACAGAGACATTATAACTCTGCAACGCATTGTTGTTTCCTTAAGTACTGATATAACTGGCTTTTATAGGATACCGTTGCTGTTCAATTATGGAATGTCTGTGTTGTAACACTTGACTGTTGGTATTACTAAATTCATCCTAGAGATTATATTTCCTTGCGGTTGTTGAATCTATGGACGTTGTTGTTCCATTCTGAAATACAGTCGTATTATTTATAACTAAGACTGATGATTGGATTACCAAGATCAGATTACTATTGAGGTGTGCCATGTGTTAAGTTATTGTTTGACTTTCTAGCGCTGTCCCATATTCCATCATTAGTCAATGTTGTTCTATTTCTGTGTGTTGTTCAATTCATCCTTAAAGGTAGAGGATTGCCATTTGATTTCTGTAGGACACGATTGTTGCATTTGATCTTGTAGACTAAGCTGTTGTTGCTTATTAAACTTAATTGTTGTTACAGTTTCCTAGTTGATGTTCCATTTCTTATTTGTTATTCGATTTCCTGTTATTCGCATTATTATTGCTTCGGTGTGTAGAACGATCTGAGACTGTAGTGGGCATTGACATTTACTGTCTGGCTCCCAGATCGACGATCTGTTCCCTGATTTCCTTTGGTTCCATCAGTTTACAAAGGGATGAGTTACTTCTACTAAACCCTTGACTGATAAATTTCTTAGTTTTCTGAATGTATGGTTTTGTCTTTAAAAGTGGTTTGTTGTAAACAAGCATCTGTTTACTCTTGTATTTTTGATCACTATACTACTAGCATTACTCTGGCAAATGATAGCCTCAAACTGAGACACTCTTTGGAATAACAAAACATTCCTGGATTGACAAACTAATGTGAGGTAATTAGAGGTGAAAGAGACCTTTTTACAGCTAGACAGAAGGGTCTTCCTCGACTTGGAGTGATCATCCTGATGGTCTCTGACCTGTCATCCTAAGGAGGATGCAACCCTGTCTCTGTCATCCCCATGATCCTCCCAAAACAAGGTAGTCCTCTAACCTAATGTATCCCTGGATCCCACAACCAAATTGAAGGGCCATCACTCCCAATTCTTGCTACTTTCCACTGAGTAGTGCCAATGACCACCAAGAACCACATGTGCCAATCATCCTTCCATATTTGTGCAGTGCCCCAAGTCATCAACAGATATTTGGGGGAAAACTACTCTCCATGCAACTGAAACCCAATGGAAGACATGCACGATCTTCCCCTATAGAAACTAGCACATCCCTAAATGTGGTTGAACTGCCAAGCCTTGAGAGGCAAAGATCCCATGTTGATCGCAAAAGGAAACTACCATGCTGACGTTGTGGCTCTCTATTCATAACTGATGGTCCAACATGCTCATACCTCCTATATATCTCGGTCACCATACAATTAATGACCAAAGCTACGCCCAACATGCGGGGACAACTCAACAATGCCCGAGCCTCCCACCCCATGGCTAGCCTCGATCCTAAGCAACAACAAGGAATATTTGCCTCACCATGTGGAGAAAGCCTCAATGATCTCCCATGTGTTGACCCAAGAATGAGCTAGATCTCTCTCTGTCAGGGTCCTTCTCATCTCGAAATGGAGTGATCCACTCATCAATTGAAACCCTAGCTCCCAAGTTTGCAGCGACATAATTCCGACAACTATTGTGATCCATCCGTACCGCACCTATGATCCTTGCAGGTATAGGCTCCATATATCAAGGGGCAATCTGATGTATACCCTTTGACCTTGCTCATGCCTGGTCACACAACGAACTCTACCATCCCGTCCCTAGATGGTGACCTAAAAACTGCCAGAAGCCTACATTCCCTCGTGTAGAACAGACATATCATCCCCTGCATCGTATGCCCCTACAATAATTCGGAATGTCCTGCCGAAGGTGTGCCATACAAATCCCCTATAATCATACCCTCAAGGGGGGACTCGAGGGCAAAGCATATGCTACCTCTGCAACATACCATGTCATCCCAATGCCCCCACATGCCAACACGCACATATTCTGTCTGCCCCAACAGGAAAAATCTTCTCTTGTCCATGATACTCTGGGTCACATCCCTCTGCCTCAGGTGAATATGTTGTACCCTAATGCTCGTGATGCGTGCATCAAGGGACAACAACTAGCTCCTTTGTGACCTGTATGCAAGTCCCTATGGATATACTTAAGAGGTGCTCATCGTTGCATATCTCTATACACCACATAATTCCACGGCCAAAGGCTAAGTCAGCGTGCAACAACCTGCATCCTGTCAGGGTCGCCATCTCTACTACCATACCTCCATGACCTCGAATGGGTGGACCTCCCCTCCTTATCTTTTTAGAGAGATCTAATTGGAAAACCTCCCTACATGCCAGTGGCAGTGTCACTAAGGTGTTGTAGCCTGGTGCCCTCTGCACCCCACATATCCATAGGAAAGCCTCATCCTGGTATAATGCTCTGTCTAGTGGCCCGCCAATGTCACCTCCTCTTATCAGCCCTTGTAAGAGTATGTTGATCATCCAACGACTCCATGTCTGGTCCACATGCCAGAACAACTAATGAAGTCCACCTACTCCCCTGTTAATCCCACTAACCACTAGTGCTTCTTGGAACTCTGATAGAAAAATATAGGTGTGTGTTCCCTCAATCCCTAGATCCATCGCATGACTACTACCATCACCAACTGACTCCATGATGTGATGGGGAATCCCACCTGGATCCCAAAAACAGTTTGGACCTCGAGCCCCTCTGGTGGCCCACTGCCCCTGCCAAACTATGGCCATGGATACATCCTGACATCTAATCCACTCCATTGGGTACCAGCTCAATACCTCTCACCATCCAACTCCATGAGAGGGATCAAATGCAGGAGCACCAATATACGTAACAACTCCACCTTGTGAGTGTTGCACCCTGTGCAGCTCATGTTGCCTCGTCTCATTGTCCTAGTCAACATATACGATCTGTCTAGGTAACTTAGCCACTCTCCCTCCAACATGCAAAGGTAACCTAACAATATTGCAGGCCCCCTCTATGTAAGCCTAAAGAGAGACACTGACTGGAAGTACTATAACTCCGCTAGCTGCCTGTGCATCTATCTGTTCCCCATTAATGGCGAGCCCAGAAGATGATTTCCCATCCTCCTCCACCATAGGTAGCTCCTCAAGCATAACATCCTCATTTAGCTCATGCTCCTCAAGGTGTTATCCCTACTGCTGTAGGTAGCGGTCATCTGGGAACTCTATCATAGCTCTGAGTACCTCTGCGCTTATTAGCACCTCATCAATGGAAGGTCCTGTGGATGTGTACCCAACTGTCTCCACCAACATGTCAATCAGAGCTACCAAAGGAAACTCCCACAAGGGTGGCTCCTGTGTCACACTGGGTGTATCTACGTGCTCCTCATCAATCTACATACCCTTGGTCGCCTCGTCAAGCTCCTGATGTTTAAAACCAAGTCTCCACTAGAAAAATCGCCTCTTGGACTCATCCAAGGAATGAGGCATGGTAAGATAGTCGAATTGGCCATATGTGTGGGTTTTGTATAGCGGGGATGTGTGTGTATGTGCTTGGCTTCTGTGTTGGTTATGTATCATTCGTTGCATCCCCTCTAGAATTGGTTGGTTTTGCTTCACCAATTGTTGGCTTTGCCTCATCAACTCCTCCATGATATTGCTAGCTACTCCCACACCTGGCCAAGCTCATGCTCTAATACCACTATAATATTCCTAAATGAAAATATTGTGTAACAAAAGCATGCAGTAGACAATAACAGAGAAATTATAAAGCAACACAAGGCACAAACACCCAACACAATTTCATAACAACAATTGAGTCATTTTATTAAAATTTGGAATATGTTGGAGTACAATAGCAAGGAATAAGTGCACTTGGGCTTGCATAAGAAAGTTGAAGCAAACTCAGGTGAGATAAATGCCTCCAGTGAGTAGAAACTTCGACCTAAGATAACCTCTGCGCTGAACCAAGAAATTAGTTTTTGATGTTGTTAGAGAATAGCTCGAATCTCCCATTAGAATTCCTGAAATGGTCTAAAATCGTTGTTGTAGCATCCTCTTAATTTTTCCCACAGGAACCAGAAAGGAATTAGTCGCACTCCTTCACATCGGAGAACCCACAAAATGGTGCAAACTACTAATTGAGAAATGAAACACACTACTGAATAAAATGGGATTTCAAGCATGAATACTACCCAGAAAATTCTGCAAATTTAAATAGGACCTCTTCTCCAAATACCCATAAAACCCAGAAATATTTGGGCGTGATTCCAACCTTTGAAAATTACCCCCAAATAGTGTGAGCTCCTCCCCTTGCTGGGAAACTCGTACCACCCAGAATTCTGCTACAAATTCCCATAAAAAATAGTTGATAAATCCCTCCAATAATTCTCATGGCGTCCCCTAGCACAACTCACCCTCAATTCTAATCTATCCTCCACAACAAATGTTTCTCCTCTAGTGAAAGCACAGGCCCCTAGTCAGCCAATTCTATGCATGCCCTAGGAAGATAATTTCAGCCTGAAGTGTTGCCACCAAATCAATGTATAAGCTACCTATAAAAATGCTACCAAATCGTCAGGAGTTGGGCCTCTAATTTTCCCGGAACAATCTCTAATGTGTAGCTCTCTCCTCCGCCAAGTGCGTGGTCCTTTCCTATGCCCAATCTGCTCTAGAATGACTTTATTTCACCTATAAAATCCCTACGGTGCAACCTTAGATGTATAGCGATGCTCCCCTAGGGTGGCATTCAAAGTCCACCAAAGGTCGAGGTGGAATTCCCGCTTTGGAATTCCTTGTGCAAAACAACACTGGTTTACTTGGCTAAACAACTCTTGGAAACTTGTGTTCTAAAGTTAGATTGTCAAAAGCGGGAATTCCTTGTGCAAAAACACACTGGTTTACTTGGCTAAACAACTCTTGGAAACTTGTGTTCTAAAGTTAGATTGTCAAAAGATCCCAAAATGGAGGCCACTTTTCCTATTTATAGTTGTTGCTCCTCTTCTCTCCTTGTGGGCTCCACAATTCGACCTCCTTCCCTCTTCCCTCTTCCTTCCAATTCGATTTCCTCAAGGAGTTTTTCATTTCCTCATGGGGTGGTCCCCACATCCCACTATGTGATTAATATTCCCTTTGTTTAATGTTTGGGGCCTCCACTACGACATAAAATTAAATTAATTATTTTTCACCCACTTTTCCTAATTTTGCACCCAAAATTTTCTCCATCCAAAATTTGTAAAAATTGAGAAAGGCACTTAGCAGTTTTTATTGGAAGGGATATTACATCCCAACCTCCAGCAACTAAATCAATCTCGTACTTGGCTGAATCGAACTGCCTCAATGGAGGCTCTGTGTAGCCCCTGCGTGACCTATCTGTGGAAATATGTGGCCTCCTTGTTGTTGGAACTCCATCGAAAACATTTGTTTCTTCTCCCTCTCACTGTTGCTCTAGCTTGAGCTCTTCTTCGTGCTGAATCACTGCATTGGATAGATAGATTTTCCCAAGGAATTCACTCTCCCTTTTACTCGATATGTCTATCTCCATCCCCATCATCCTATTATAATCTCTCATTGGATCATCAACGTTTGTGATTAGATCCTCATCAATGGCTAAGATCATCTCAAGCTCAATCTGTGTGAGTTTCTAGTGCTTTCTCACATTTCCTTAATTAATTGCTATTAATTAACTAGTTTTCATAAGTTAGGAAAAAATTGAGTGATGGATAAGGCATTTTTCAAGCTTATCTTGCGAAACATTTTCTGGGTTTTGAAGATCTCGTGTTCTTTAGTCTCTTATACACAAATCAAGACTAGAAAACATGTCTAATGCTACAAAAACTAACATTAAAGAAAAATGTTTCCACTATGATTATAGTAAGTTTACATCATTATAAGTTTCCTTCCCAAATAAAACACATCAACCTATTTCCATGTAATTAATCATGATTCCTAGCAATGGGAAATTTCCAACGCATCAAAATTCTTTAGGTCTCGAAAACATGGATTGTATAGAAAGTCCCTACCAAGTTCCAACCTAGAGACTCACCATGGAAGTAGGGTTGAAAGGTTAGTTCTTCAGATCAATCCTTTGGCTCTTCTTGCGCATGATTGCATCAAGTGATGAACCAATTTTGACGTCTGGGGATTGGGGTGGCCGGGTAAATAGTTTGGGGCTCCTACCCCAAGAAAGTAGAGCAAGAATATCCATGGTTAAGAATCTTGTCATATTGTTATAAAATATCTTGATTGGGAAATACGTTATGTTTTTTGGGCATGTGGTATTGATAAGCCATGGCATGGGCCCATAGTATCGTAAAAATGCCTATTCAGAAGTTAATAATATCCATGGTAAGTGAGGGATGAATATCCATGGTTAAGAATCTTATCATATTGTTATAAAATATCTTGATTGGAAAACAAATTATGTTTTTTGGGCATGTGGTATTGATTATCCATGGTATTGGCACATGGTATTGTAGCAAAGCCTATTTATAAGTTAATAATATCAAGGACAAATTGGGGTGAATATCCATGGTTAAGAATGTAATCGTTATGCCCGTTGTGGTGGAAAAATATGGTTACATATATTTCCTGACAAACCTATTACAATGAGACTTGCACAAACATGTATGGGTTCCAAGAAAGGATCTCCTGAATATTGGGTATCTGTCATTAGACCAGGTCGAATACTTTATGAAATGGGCGGAGTATTTGAAACCGTCACAAGAGCAGCTGCTAGAATAACTGCATAAAAAATGCCTATACGTACTTAATTTGTTGCTACTTAACCCATACAAAATCAAAGAGTTATTTATGGTGGAAGAAGATTACTAGTTTGTAAGAACTCTTCCTTTTTTTCATGTTATTTTCCAAGGTAAAAATATTTTGGAGGAAAAATGATTCAGTCTCAAACTTATTTGAATATAGCGGATAGCAGTGGAGCCTGGAAAATAATGTGTATTCGAGTTCTAGGAGCAAGTAATTGTAAATGTGCTCATATAGGTGATGTTATCATTGCTATAATTAAAGAAGCAACACCTAACATGCCCTTGGAAAAATTGTAAGTAGTTAGAGCCGTAGTTATAGGCACCTGTAAAGAATTTGAGCTTGAAAATGGAATGATGATACGATCTGATGACAATGCAGCCATTGTCATTGATCAGGAAGGAAGTCCAAAAGGAACTCGAGTTTTTGTTCTGGTTGCTTAGGAATTGAGACAATTGAATTTCATGAAAATAGTTTCATTGGCTCCCGAAGTCTTATAAGTACTGATAGATATTGTAAGAATATTTTACTTAAAGTTCATCAAACGGTACATGGATCAATTCATTGCACCTCAGGCATATTCCTCAAAGAAAATCGAGCATACCTTTTATATCGAGACCAAGAATTCCTAAGAATTCGTTCATCATGGGTGACGATACTATTACCAATCTAATTACTTCTATAAGAAACATTGACATAGTATAAAAAAGAACGGTTCGAGTAACAACTACTAATATTACCAAGAACATTGGAAGGATCATTTTACGAGAAGGTTTTATAGAATATGTTAGGGAACATCAGGAAGGCCAAAAACCTTTTTTGATATCAACTTCAAAATATTAGAGAAGGAAGAAAAGACATATATGACCATGTCAAAGCGTACCAAAAAATCTGGGTTGAGAATCCATTCTAATTATTGAGAAATTACAAAAGTTCTAGGTGGAATGGGCATCATAATTCTTTATACTTCCCAAGGAATTTTGACTTATCGAGAAGCTCGACAAAAAACAGTTTGGAGGAGAAATTTTATGCTATGTATGGTAATTGATCCAAATGTTGTCCAAAAATATTGATTCTGTAAGATATCCCTATAATATGAAAAGTCAGAGCAAGTCGAGACACCATTCATCTTCATATAAGCACGTTAGTCAAGTTTTTGAATCAAAAGAGGAGGAGATTCAATAAAGAAACAAAATTTGATCCATGCGGAAGGTTTGGTTATTGAATCACGCCCCAACAGTACGTTTCAAGTTTTGGCAAATAATTGATGTCAGATTTTGACTCATATTTCGGGTAGTATTCGACGTAATTCCTTACAAATACTACCAAGAGATAGGGTCAAGGTCAAATTAAGAGCTTATGATTTAACCAAAGGACATATAATATATAGACCCAGCAACAAATCTTCAAGCGATTGAATCATATTTTGAACATCTGATAGGGATCAATAATCATATATGAAACATACTCTCTATCTCGGGAAACAAAATGTAATATGAGCAAATTGGAGGGTCACAAATATGAAAATTCGTGCTTCTATTCTTATAATTTGTGGAAAATTTCGACCTATTCATAGACATAAATGAGTTATGATAATTTGTTCTAATCCGAGACATAAGCAAAAACAAGGGTAATCCTCTTCTATACCAATGAACGAATCTACTGGTAAAACAAATTTCGATATGCATTTTTCGAACTAAACTCATAATGATTAATATGTCCAAAACTATAAAAATAATTGGTTCACGTAGGAATGAAAATTGAGTACTCAAAAGAGTTATTTATGTTCAAGCAAGTTTTAACAATACCATTGTGACTGCTACAGATATATGGGGACAAGTTCTTTCTTGGTCTTTTGATGGTGCCTGTGGATTCAAAGGTACAAGGAGAGGTACACCATTTGCTACCCATATTGCAGCATAAAATTGTATTCTTCCATTAATGGATTGGGGTATGGAATGAGTATACTAATAAGTTTTATATGTGATGTAACCCCTATGCCACATAATGGATGTGGACCTCCCAAAAAGAGACATGTGTAAGAACTGAATGAATTTCAAGAGAAAGAAATGATTTAATGATCTGATCAAATATTCTTGGTATGATTCGAGATGAAATCTCAGTCTCTATTTAGGCACTATGATGGAAATGCATCGAATTCGGAGCATACAGTAAGCGTCTTCATTATGGCCGGTTTTCTCTATCTCCGCTCTGCAAAGGTCGAGCCAATAACAATAGGCATTGCAATGCGAAGAGCTTTACTTGGAGAAGTAGAAGGAACATGTATCACACGTGTGAAATTAGAGAACATAAAACATGAATATTCCGTGATAATAGGTATTGAAGAATGAATACATGATATTTTGATGAATCTAAAAGAAATTGTACTTAGAAGTGACTCATACAAAATCTGAGAAGCTTCTATTTATATTGTTGGACCGAGAAATGTAATTGCTAAGGTATCATATTACCACCTTCTATGAAAATATTTGATACTACACAACATATAGCTAGACTTACTAAATCAATTACTTCTGATATCAGATTACAAATTGAAAAAAATCGCGGATATATTATACATAGTCCAAATAATTATTAGGATGGAATTTTTCCTATAGATGTTATTTTATGCTTGTTCACGATGTGAATTATAGTATTCATTCCTATGGGAGCGGAAATGAACTACGTGAAGTCCTTTTTCTGGAAATATGGACGAATGGGGGGTTAACTCCTAGGAAGGCACTTTACGAAGCTTCTCGAAATTTGATCGACTTATTTATTCCCTTCATGGATGGAGATGAAGAAAACATCGATGGAATGAAAAATAAAAAAGGGTCTAATATGCTTCCCTTCCCCCTTTGGCACATATTTATTGATACGAGGGAAACGAAAGAAAAAATCGCATTTCAACATATTTTCATTGACCAATTAGAGTTACCCCCCAAAACCTATAACTCCCTCAAAAGAGCCAATATACATACATTATTGGACCTCTTAAATTACATTCAAGAAGATCTAATGAGAATTGAGCACTTCGGGAAGGAATCCGTCGAACAAGGATTGGAAGTTCTATGAAAATGTTTTGCAATTGATCCACCTAGGAATTAGTTTCGAGTTCATAAAATGGTTGGTTTCATTTCATCTCTTCATTTATTTCCTTTCCCCAAGTTCTTTTGGAGAGTCATGAGAATTGTTTCAAATCTTTGACATATCTTTCTTTAGTGAACATCTTTAGTGAACGTCTGGTATATGAAGATATTTATACCTCTTTCCATATCGTAAGATACATGATTGAAATGTGTATGATGAGCCAAGGTCTTGAAAGAACCACTAGAGAAATACCTTATTTAAATGCTCATTCACTTCGTCATTTGGACGAAAATGGTCTTTTAATGCTAGGATCTTGGATAAAAATAGGTGATGTTTCGGTAGGTAAATTAATGCCTCAAACAATAGACGAATCATTATGTACCCTAGAAGGAAGATTATTATAAACCATATTTGGTATTGAGGTATCCACTGCGAGAGAAAATTGTCTCAGAGTACCTATAGATGGAAGGGGTTGAGTTATCGACGTGAGATGGATCAATAGAGTAGATGTTTCTGGTGACAATGCAGAAACAATCCATGTATATATATCACAAAAACGTAAGATACAAGTGGGTGATAAAGTAGTTGGAAGGCATGGTAATAAAGTTATTATTTCAATAGTTTTTCCTAGACAAGATATGCCCTATTTGCAAAATGGAATATCAATTGATATGGTACTGAATCCATTAGGGGTACCTGCACGAATGAATGTAGGATAGATCTTTGAATGTTTACCCGATTTAGTAGGAAACTCGATGAAAAAAACATCTTTTGATGAAAAATATGAGAGAGAAGCTTCAAGAAAACTAGTGTTTCCTGAACTTTATAAAGCTAGTGAGTAAATAGCTAATCCATGGGTATTCAAACCAGATCATCCTGGAAAACATAGATTAATTGATGGAAGAACAAGAGATATTTATGAACATAATGTTACAGTAGGAAAAGCTTATATGTCAAAATTAAGTCATCAAGTTGATGAGAAAATACATGCATGTTCGAGTGGACCTTATGCATGGGTTACACAACAACCTATTAGAGGAAAATCCAAACGACGGGGGCAACAAATAGGAGAAATGGAAGTTTTGGCTCTAGAAGGTTTTGGTGTTGTTTATATTTTACTAGAGATGCTTACTCTCAAATTTGACCATATTAGAACTCGTAATGAAGTACTTGGTGACATTATCACTGGAGGGCCAATAACTAAACCTAACATTTCTCCAAAATATTTCTGATTGCTCATTTGAGAATTATAATCTTTATCCCTAGACTTGAATCATGTTATTATACCTGAGAAAGACTTTCAGATAGATAGAGAGGAATTTTGATCACAATAAATTGAGATATTTTATGATTGACCAGAATAAACATCAACAACTTCGAATTGGATTAGCTTCTCTCGAACAAATTTGTGCTTGGTCCGAAATTTTTTTACCTAATGGAGAGATAGTTGGATAAGTGACCAAACCTTAGTCTCTACATTATTAAACTAATGAACCCGAAAGAGATGGTTTGCTTTGTGAAATAATATTTGGACCTATCAAAAGTAGAGTTTTTGCTTGTGGAAATTCTCCAGGGATCGAAAATGAGAAGATAGACTCAAAATTTTGCACACACTGTGGAGTTGAATTTGTTGATTCTTGAATTTGAATATATCAAATGGGATACGTTAAACTGGCATGTTCGGTGGTTCACGTATAGTATTTGAAATTCCTTCCTAATTATATTACGAATCTATAGCTAAAGATAAAAAAGAATTAGAAGGTCCAACATATTGTGATGTGCGACTTGATCATAAGTTCCAATCATACAGATCTATAATCTAGAACTATCATCCTATTCAATCTGATTGGGATTCCTTTAGCTTTGACATGCCCCTCTAGAGGAGTAACATCAAGCTCAGAATTATAAGCATCTTTTCAAGATCTTGAGAAAGAGTGATTATTCCAAGGTTTATATATTCTAATCAAATTGCTAATTGAACTTCGTGAAAACACTTCTTTCAGATAATGTAATTTGAAGTCATTCTCTTTTATTTGGGTTAGCCCCGAATAGAAGTATTCCAAACTGAAGATATGGCTATAGGAGTCTATTCATTGCACATATGCTTCGATCAATAGTATTGTAACCATCGACGTAAAGCAAAGCAAGCAAGAAACTAAAGGATCAAATGGAACGAGATAAAGAGAAGTAAACCCCTAATTGAAGGCCTTTCAAGAAGAAAAGGATTGTTCAAAAGGGAGGAGACTACTCAATAATTCCATATCTATGTTGTAGAATCATAACATAAAGGAATACTCAATTTCACTTGGAACTTGAGCACAGAGTAGCGATCTCTCTTCAGAGTGAAAATGATTTTTTTGGATATATTTTTTTCTATAGTTACTTGAGCCAGATGAGAGGAAACTTTCACATCCAATCCTGAGGGGAAATCTTAGAATAACCTATCCAACTCTTTTTCTTGCTAGGCCCATAGCTAAAAAACCAACTTTATTGAGATCACGGTGTACATTCAATTATGAGATTCAATCCTAGAGAGATATTATTCCTCATTACCTCTCTGCTCGTCCTCATTACCTCTTTGCTTGGGGTTCTGGAACATTTCAAGAGATATAAATAGCTACTGGGGGAGATGTTATTGGGGAACAAATAACGAGTATGGATCTACAAATGATTATAGATCATTCACATGTGGAATGGAAGAACTTGGTGGAATTGAAATTGAATATATTGGAGGAGAATGAAGAATCTATTGGGGATAGATGGGAGGATGAAAAAAATCGAAGAAGAAAGGATTTTTTGGTTGGACGCATGAAATTGGCTAAACATTTTTTCCAAACAAATATAGAACCAAAATGGATGGTTTTATGCCTATTACCAGTTCTTCCTCCCGAATTGAGGCCATCGTTCAATTAGGGGAAGTTGGACTTATTACCTCGTCATATCTAAATTAAATTTATCGAAGAGTTATTAGTCATAATTATACCTTTACAAATTTATTAGCAAGAAGGGGATCAAAGTCATTTGTTATTTTTCAAAAAACAATTGATCCAGGAAGTCGTAGATGCACTCGATAATGGTATCTGCATATAACCAATGAGAGACAGCCATGATATGCCTTATAAATCACTCTCAGATGTGATCGGAGGCAAAGAGGGAAGATTTCGTAAAAATTTACTAGGAAAACGAGTTGATTATTCAGGTCTTCGTCAATTCCATAATTCGTTATCTTTAAATAAAATACAGTAACAATAATTGTTCTCTGTGAACCAGTGGCAATGTTATGGAAGGACTGCCTCGATAAGTGATGTGAGTAGGAGAGAGGCCGATGAAACCCATTTCATGAAAAACTCGACGAGGAATGAGGAAAAGGGTTGACCTAGGATCAACAATTACATGTTTAATCCTAACATTGTCACATTCAACCTGGATGTGAAAAGTGTAGGAGCAACTGGTCTCCAAACCAACTTTGAAGTATATTAAAAAAATACAAGGATTCAAATTCACTCATTAATAGCTACGCTCCTTACTAGGTAGCTATATTCCTCTAGTAGATGCTTCAGGGGAGGAGTTCACTTATATTGTTCTTTGACACAGAAATATGTGGTTGTCATCTCCATTTGTGGAATAAAGGAGTTGAAAAATTTCCCCCTTGGAGGAGGAAGAGTTGGACACAGGGTGAGTTTTATCGCTAACAGAAGTTATAATCCTTTGATTTCCACTAGCATAAATGCATCGAGTTATTGAATGAGATTCCCATGACAACTTTGTTTGTCATAGTTCCCACCTATTGAAGGTCAGAATTATCTTTTAAAGCCACGAATTTTGCAAACAAAGTCTTCATCCCACTATCTAACTACTAAAATTGTCTTTTTCCCTTGCCAATGCTTGTCTCATCTCTTTGACTTCTTTGTAGTGCATGATTAGGTGGTGAACCAAACCACCAAAACTCCAATCCATTATTTTGGTAGTCTATTCTAAATTCTAGCACTCACCAAGGTGAGGGGCAACAAATTTGGGCTTAGGGCCATGTTATCCACCACTAGTGGGTGACCCCATAGGATAAATGTTCTCCTAGATTTATCTTTGACAAGGGCAGTCAGTAGCCCCTGACAGCCACTAGTGTAGTCGATATATTATGCCAGTTGATCCCTGCTCCCTGAGCCAGTCATTCCCCCTTTCCCATATTTTGAGAGAATATGTTTGAAGGTGGCCCATCAAATCCTAAATTATTTTTATTCATTGTGAAATTGGTTGCTTATTATTGTTTTTCCTTGGGTACATTGGGTATGGATTATTGGGTAACTTGGAAAAAGGAAGGGTACATTGACTAAGGATTATTAGGTGAATTGGAAGAAGAAAGGGTTTTAACTGTACTCTTGTTCGTTCCCTCACCTGAAATGGGGGGGTTAATCCTCAATCCTAGTCCCATGGGATCTCCCCTATTGGCTTATAGTTTCAGGATGGAAATTAATTGGGAAACCCTGATTTTGGTAGCATGGTCCCGTTTTCCCATTTCATAATTTTCACTCCCCTCCACACATTACATGCCATATTTTATCATCTTCCCACTCTAGGTCCACATGATCATCAGGTCCACAAGGCTCTGGTACATCCCTCCCCTTGTCCACATGTATGGGTTAGGCCTGGAAATGTTGCCTCAGAAGTTGATGCAGCTAAAGAAAAAGATAAAATCACATCATGGCCGCATACAAAAGAAAATAATATCACAAAATACAAAAGATGGTCGGGACAGTATATTAGTGCATGGGCAAAAGCCAAACATGAGATCTACCCCTTCATTATGCCCATCACCATGATTCCTAGGGCCCCATGAGTTCCCCCCACGTCGTTAAGAAACCCATGCACGTCCCAACCCCTGGTGAGCGACGAATTGCCCCACCTTAAGGGGGTAATAACTTTTGAGTGTCCATGTTGTTTTTATTAGAAATTCATAATGTATGGTGGCTAATGTGTTTAAAACTCTAAGTTTTTTAGCAGCATATTGACAAGAATTGAGATGGAGAAAGCCTAAGAAAAGTCAAACATTTATTCATCATGTGTAAGATAAAAACATTAATATTTACATGAAATATTTCATAAAGGAATTGCTCCAACCACATTTTTATTCTATTAATAAATCTATTTCGGTAAACACAAAGTTGTTGAGCGAAAAACATAGATAAGATATCTATTGTTAATTATCTAAATTGTCCCTCAACATTATATAATAATGTTAATATTGATGGTATTGCTAATTCAATTTACATCTAACTGAGTATTAACTTTTATTATACAATAATAATTTCTTCAAGAATGGTTTTTTGACCAAATTTCCATTAGGCCATCAAAACTTAAGTTGGAATATGTTAAGGATTGAGAAGAGTTTATGGATGAATAGGATAACTAGTGAGAGTTATGTGGAACAAGTTCACGTGATGTAGCATATGAAAGAGTATTAGAATCGATGATATTATTAATCCTAGAAGATAAACCAAGATGATGTGGGATAATTACTACTCAAAATTTTGATTTCTTGTTTCCCTGATAGGTCCTCTAATATTCATATTTTAATTACTATTAATTTGTAAAGAGTTAAATGGACCAATAATGTATAATTTGTAGGTTTTAACCCTACACAATTAATTGTTGCAAACATATTCTTACTAAAATAGAAAATATGCAATGGAAAAAACACATATTAACATAGATATTTTACCTCGAAAACCCAAACCGAGAAAATCATAAGGATTTTTTAGTATATTTTCTTCTTTATAGTATTATAATACAATATACATATCATGTGGCATCCATAATTTTTCAATATATTTACTCTATATTAGAACACAGCCATAGTTCCTTAACAGAAACTAAAAAACTATGGGATAAAACACCATATACAACAAAACCACTAAAGGAAAAAATTGTGTTAAAAAAACTACCAAAAATGGATGCAAAAATCCACCCGTAATTTTTTTGGGACGAACTAACCCTAAACCCTTGTGTAGAGAGGGGTGGGTTATGTCTCCCTGCATCCAGTTAAATGTACAGTGCATAGAGGTAGTTGTGCAAAGAATGTAAAACATGCCCAACTATAATGCCCTTCTCTAGTTGACTGACTTTGATTCTACATTAGCCTTGATATAGCATTAGGGATCATACATTATTCTTTGAGGACCTCAAGTTGAGGATCTAGTTATTTTACTTTTATTATTAGATGTGATAATAATTGTGTTGTATTAGTTTTATTTTATGATGATGATAGTTGTGATGGACATGTTTGATGACTATGTGTAATCATGTTGATGAATTCATTATGTTGTTTTATTTACATATTTTGAGGACTATCTTCTTGCTTACAATTAGTGATTGTGTTGGCGATCATGTCATAATGTAATTTAACGTGTGCAATTATATCGATGACTAACATTATTAGCAGATATTGTTGATGATTATTGAGTGTGGCAGGAGCCCACTCAGATGCACCTACATGTGATGAGTCAGAGACCTTTGGTTTGATCAATTGCATACTATTAACAATAAAATTTGAAGTTCAAATTAATATTTTGTTGTGACTACTAATGGCATCATAATGGCTACACGAATAGGTCAATTTCTTGGTCAAACAACCCACACATGGGTGATGGGACTATGCAAGACAAATGGAACTTCATGGGAGGGGTGGGACAACATCCTTGATTCCACCCGCTAACACTCTCACCCTAACCTGATATGGAAGGTGTTTGGATACCTATGCCTTGAAACTCGTGATGCCATGAGAGTAGACCTTGGATTTGGTCATTCATAAGGATTTACCATGGGACATGCATCAAGGAGGTTCCTTGATCCCCAACACTATTAGTCTCACCATAGAGGACGACACAAGAAATGACAGTGGTCTCTGTCGTCGTGCCTATTTTCTCACCTCGTAGCCACAGATGCTTGAGGGGAAAACAATGTGGCACCCTTGTAACTTCAAAGGGATGCTCTTGAAGGGCATGACCAACTTGGAACCCTTGATATCCAAAAGAAAAAGATGAAAGAGAAGTATGGGTTGATGATCATGCAATGATGAGCACTAATTCACATAATGTAGTAAGTAGGTTTTTAGAATCAAATTAATTAAATCAGAAGCAAACCATGGGAAAAAGGAAAATAGGAAGAATTGTAAAAATTGGATCTAATGAGTAACTCTACCCTCCTCACATTTGGAAAACCTTACGTATATAATGTTTAATTAAAATAACTCCAAAATATGTAAGTTATTATAATAACAAAAGGGGAAGGGGACATAGAGTTAAATTAGAAACATTAATCCAAGGATAGTTTAACCTCATTAAGAAAAGAGGGTTGTGTATGAAATTAAAGAATAATAATTTGAAATTAGAGAAATTTAGTTTCATGAGAGAACCTCCATGTGACAAAAGCACATCACAAAGATCTCCATCTGAGATTTCATCTGGAGATAAACTAAGGGGTAGTTGGGGAACAAATATGAGACATACCAATTGACTTTAGTAATGAACACAAAATAGAGAGTATAAAAGGGGATCAAGGGACAACTAGGAGAACAAATGGGGAATCATGTGGGGGTGAAGGAAAATATCCCTTTTAATAAAAAATTAAGTAAATAATTTTAGGAGATCCTTGGTCAGAAGTTTACATATGTATAAGTAAATAATCAAATTATAGGATTAACAGAAAAATTTGTTTTCACATGAAGTGACAAGTGTCATCTATGAAGCTTCTTACAAAAGAAGGAGAAAGCTATGAGAGAAGGGACTATTTTTTCCTTACTATAGGATCACTATCCTAATGCTATCATGTTTAGAGTGTCTAATGAGTTCTATAGTGAGTTTGATGAAGTGGAGGCTCTTGGAGTGGGAACTCTTAAGCCGGAGTGCTCTCCTCCACTTGATAATGTTCTTCCTCCATTGTTTGGCTCCATTATAGCTTATGGTTTTATGGAGAAGAATAGTACCCAAGGAGTAGGTTGGGAGTTCAACTAGTGAGTCAATAATGTTTGGTCAAGACATAGAAATCTTCACATGTGTACAAGGACCACATCAATAGAGCACAAGAATCAACTGACTCAATATTTAGATTCCATTTCCCCTTGGTGTACGATATCAATGGTTTTTGAAAAGTTCTCCCATAAGATTATTTTTTTCACAATAAATTATCATATTGTAAATGTTAAGGAAATGATGTATACTTGTAAACTTTTTTACTATTATTATATGTTCCTTGACTTATTGTACAATTCTTATGTTGGTTGTCATTATTCAATTGATGATTAATTTTAAAAGAAAACCTGCCAATGCTTATTACCTTGTAATTTAGTAACTTGGAATGTACAACTTATTTTGCTAATAAAATGTGTGCCATGCATCCTGAAAATAATAATTTGTTTTATATCTTGTGTTTATTTTTGGTTTTTTAAATATATGTGTGTATTTGTGTGTGGTGTACTTATGAGTGGTTCCTTAGACCAACATTATCCCACTTTTTTTTGTTAGAAATCGGGAAAATACATAGAGAGAAATTGAATTAGTATTTTATAATATTTAACAATGATCTAGCCAATCAAACACATTCAAACAAGTAATTGATACATCAATCACATAGAGCTTGAACACAGAATATTTACGTGGAAACCCATACAAGAGAAAACCACAAAATTTCTTTGATTATTAATGTAAATTCAAGTACCAACTTCTATCTACATTAAATTTTGTAGACACCAACCCCTTGATCTTTACTAGCACCAACCTAAAGGAGAATCCAATCCCCTAATCTGCAAGCAATGACTTAATTGAACCACTTAGATCCCTATTTCATACATTTTCAAACTCATATCTATGGCACTTGATTCATATATCACTCCTACAACAATATTTACTCTGATATCTACTTGCTTTCTTTGATCTTTACTCAATTAATTCCTCAACAATTCAGGTATGTAGTGTTTCTTTGACATAACAACTTCAAATATCAGCCAATATTCTCACCAAGCCTCTATGCAACACACCTTTAACGGCTCTACCTAAAATCTATAACAATTGACACATTGCTTCTTCAAATTTTCGTTTCCTCTAATACACGACGACTTCAAAACTCATCCAAGTTACACTTACACATTTTTCACTACACATCTTTGCCTTCTCTAACTCCAATAGGCTATATTTTGCACTCAGATTTGTTTATTAATAGTAGTACATCTTCCTCTTTTAATTCATTGTTAACTTCCATCATTATGCTTATCTACAACAATATCACAAGGTGATTTGCACAGGAACACTATTTCTTAGGACATTTTGGTTTCTATCTATACACATTGATCTCATAGATTTATCCTAATCAAGCTTCATTTATATTGATACTTTAACTAAATTTTGGTGCATGAAATGCCAAATTTCCAAGGCCCCCCTTGCTACTACTTTAAGTTCTTGTGCTTGGCTCCTTGTGACCTATTTTGAGATTACATGCTTAAACAACACTATTAGGTCTTGGACATCAGGGATGCTTTTCAAATGTTAACTGCACTTTAATACCCTAATACTTTGACACTAGACCTAGTTGATCTAACTTCGGCCTGAGGTTCCCTACTTCTCTTTAGCCTAAAACTCCCTATGAGTAGTCATGATAATAAAAGGCTTCGAATTGGTTATCGGAGGTTGGGTGTGTTTCAACGCATAAATGCCAAAGTTCGAAATCGAAGTCCTGAGATCGATAAACACATAGGTGCTTACTTCCAAGCCCTTAGCGACCAAAGGCTATGACCTTAGGATTAAGCTCCTTAATAGATCAACAAATTGACTTGTTTCAATGCTTATGCACAATATTTTGATATTGATAAACCCCTCGGCACTTACTACCAAGCCCTTCACAATCGGGAGTTGTGACCTTAGGCATAAGCTCCTTGGTGTATTGGCATATTGATTTGTCATAATACACCTCTCTTGCATTTTGATGTTCCCATGGCCTGGTGCCCCGAGATGGGACCCACCTTGCCATATCAGCTTCCACCTCTGTTGCCATGTCATTTACGTTGACCACATTCCTCATTTCCACATCATGTCATCTAGTGGGTGATCTCGGAGGAGGATTATGCCTGACACTGATGCCCAATGTGGGACCCACTTACCACATCACCTACCATTGTGTTTAACATGTCATCTATGTTTCCAATAAGAAATCTCCACATATCCACCTTCTAATGTATCTGCCACATGTCACTTGTTAACTGCCAATTTTTTCCATCAAAAATGTTGAATCCACCTACCACGTGTCACCTTCACATGCTACCACACCATCAATTCACCATGTGTACTCCACTATGCCATCCACATCAACTGTGTTATTTTCTTGCCATGTGTGTTTGGGTCTTGGGCTATCAAAGCGTTCAAGTTGGTTTAATGTCTTGTGAAACAGGGTAGATGGCCTAATGGCCAAATAGGATCTTAGCTTGTAGGTTCCAGTGTGTTTTCCCTTTATGATAGGAGGCTTTACTTCCTTAACTCTCAGGATTCTCGTTAGTTTCAACCTACAATGAAATTCCTCCTAAACTTTACTTCCACGGTCTAATGGTCTAATAGATCGTCCAACTAGAAAGGGGTGCTTCTAGGTATCCCCCTATGAAAGGGGGACTATAGGCTGTCCCCCTATAAAAGGAGAAATTTTGGGCATTCCCTAGAATAGGGGTGCTTCTAGGTACACCCCATAAAAAAGGAGTGCTCCTAGGCATCCCCCGAACCACCCCCTCACCCACCGCCCCTGGGCCAAAAAACAAAAAAAAAAACTTCAAAGGCTTAAAAAATAAAAAAATAAAAAATGCATAAACATATATATAGAAACTCTACCTCACTTTCACTTTCATTTACCTTTATTTCACTTTCACTCCTCAATGTTCATTTTATTTTCAATGTTCATTGTCCAATGATAATTTCAGTTTTAACTTTCTAGTCTTGACTCTAGATACTAATGACCTTAGACTAAGCCTTTGACTTGTTACAGTTTACTATATTTGATTTGATATATTTAAGGTTTTAGTATCTAATATTTTTCTTGGTACTAATTATATTCTGGAATGATGAAATTTTAAATCAATGCATCAATATTTTACTATATTATTTCATTTATGGTTTATGAATCAATGTATTTCATTATTGAATCCCGATATAAATCTTTTTTATAACATCTACGAATTTGAATTTAGTATTATGTTACTATTTATTATTTATAGGGGGGGATGTTTCCTAGCGTGGGGGGACATATTTCCCCAAAAGGAAGACTTAGAGGTCCCCCCACGCTAGAAATGGGTGCTTCTAAGTGCACCCCATGAAAGGGGAAATTCTATGCGTGCCTTTAGAAAATGAGTTCTCCTAGGCATCCCCCCCACCTAGAATTTTGACCTATAAAGACTTTAAAAAAATGAAAAAAAGGAAAAAGAAAAAATATAGAAAAATCTCTACCTAAATTTCACTTTTGTTTACCTTTTATTCACATTCACTCCTCATTGCTCGTTTTATTTTCAATGTTCATTGTCCATTGATAATTTGCAGTTTTAACTTTTTAGTCGACTCTAGATACCGATGACCTTAGATTGAGTCTTTGACTTGTTACTCTTTACTATCTTTGACTTTGAGTAATTTCAGTTTACTATTTTAGGCTTTAGTATCTACTATTTGTCTTGGTACTAAATATATTCTAGAATGATGAGTTTAAATCAATGCATCAATATTTTACTATTTTTCTATTTCATTTATAGTTTATGAATAAATGTATTTCACTACCGAATCCAAATCTAAATCATGTTTATAGAATTTATGTTAAATTTAGGTATGTTCTATGCTAGAGCAATTTATTTCAATTTTCACAGTTAGCTCAATATCTTTTCTAGATTAGCAGTCACATCAGCGTTAAAGTAAATTGCAGATAGAACATAAATATAAATCGCAGAAGACAAGCCAAGATAAGAGGACACAAGATGTGGCGCTAGCCATGGACAAACCCCAATGTGGGGAAACCCTTCGTCAATTCTTCTTATATGATCTTCAATAGTTCAACAGAGAGAGAGAGATAGAGATAGTACATTTACAACAAAAGTCAACACTTTGACTTGTCTAGATAAGAGCATAGATCATCTCCAAGGATGATGATACATGAGATCAGTTGAAGACATGTTGCTTCAACTGATTCTCCAAGGTGACTCCTTCACCTATCATAGTGTTGCATTTCGTCATCATGCTGCACCTCACCGTGTTGCACCATGTTGCACCCATCATCACAATGTTGGACCTCATGCTGTTGTTGTCCCAGTGTTTAGCACTGATGTACATAGTGCCACTACTGCACCATGCTTACTGTAGTACCAATGTACTTGTTGCATTGTACTTGATTTTGTCCATGCTTTACCATGATGTTGTTGTCCATGATTCTTCATGCTTGCAATTGTCCCATGTGTCACCAATCTTGTAGTTGTCCCACTTGTAGTTGTCCTAGTGTCATTGCAGTTATCCCATGTATAAGCTTGTTGTATTTAACTATTGCATGAAGACCTGTAGCATCCAACCATGTAGTTGCATCCTACATAGTGTTGTACTATGCATCATACCATGCTACACCCTTTTTACATTATGTTGCATTGCTACCCATCACTGTAGGCTGATAACACTATGATGTACTTTGTATATAGCTATCATATACTATGTTGTCTATGGCACAACATTCATCACATCATGCTGCACTCCTTTGGGGTATTTGACATTCCATGTTGACCCAACATGTGGCTCCCACAGGCTGTTCCAAGTCTGATCCAAATCTGGTCAATATCCTTGACCCAATGCACCTCTAACATTGCTTCAAATCTGCTTGACACTTTGTTGTTCCTGACTATTCTGTTTAGGGCACTTGGGCATATTGTTGCAACCCTAAGTTCCTCTCAACAGTCCTCGAACAAACCTTCAAAATCTGCAGACTAGGCAAGGAGATATGCTCCTCCTCCACGCTGAAGGTAAGGGCTCAAGACAGCCCTCAAATCTGCCCACGCTAGGTTTGTTGTAGTGGTATGGCATGTGGCTTACCACACAACACTATTGTTGCTCACGACACCCTCCAACAATGATACGAATCATTCGTTAGCCTTTAAACAAGCTAGCGTTCAGCTCCCAAGGCCTCGGCCTAGCACAACAAGCATCACGGCTTCTTACAACAGCCTTCGTACTTTGTTCAACCCATGAAATAGTCCTCCAACCCATGTTGCCCTAGCCTCCCATGTTGTGGCCTCAAAACAGAGATCTCCCTTTAAACCAGCGGCTAGCGCTAGGGCTTGAACACATAGCAGTTTAGGGCATATAGTAACTTTTATAGGAAAACGAGAGAGCCTACTTCAATCTCCTTCATGATAGTGGTGAGGGTCTCCCTTTAACTACTTAGAGCCTTCTTTGATTAACTGTGTTAGGGCTTCTTCATTAGGGAAGCATAGAGCCTTTCTCCATTAGGGCAGCGTTATCCCTTAGGATCTCTTCTGCTACTAAAACCCAAAGACAAGTAGAGAGGAAGAGATCCCAAGTGTGTGTAGAAATTACTTGAAGGCCACCTCTATTATACTAAAACGTTGAGCACAAGTGGGTTCTATTTGGTTGCTAGCTGACCTTGACGAATTGTCCCATAACACTAATAAATTCATATCTCCATGAATAGTTATCGGAATTAGATGATATTTAGATCAATACTACACCTATCGATGAGAGGGATCCAAGAAAAATATCAGGTGCCACTAATAAGATGACCCACATGGGGTTTGGCCCTAGTTGCCAATTTTAACAATTTACAAATTTGAATTTAGTATTATTTTACTATTTATTATTGGCATTGCATAATCATGAATTTGCATGGGATGAATTGTTATTGTTGGTGTTATACTATGAATCCCTAGACATTCACAAAGTAAGAGACCACATTAATAGGAGTTGTTAATACTTATCTTTGATGAGATGTTTTCATGATCCACTAATGAGTTTTCAATGAGTTCTAAATCTACAATGGTCAAATTCTCGTACTATAAATTCATATCTTGAGATAAATGCAATGTGTTGAAGATGGCTTGAGCCTTTTGTGCCAAATTTTATCTCATTTGTGTTTGGTTTAATTCTTGTCAATTGGGATTGTATCATTATTATTAGCTTTTTTATATATTTAGAGTTAGGGACTTGGACATTCCTCTATCCACCATAAATTTCCCCAATTTTGGGGGTGCTTCCATATGTCCCCCATATGCATCTCCCCACTCTTTCACTTGCCCATCATGATAACCTAGTGGATCATAACATATTTATATTCTCTTCCCACCACCAAGCATGGTTAGGACCCCCATAATAGCCACATTGAATCTTTTTGTGTTCACCCTTAGTATTTTTTTATTGTTACTGCTACTAATCCTATGCTAATTTCATCATGGCACCACCAATTCACTTATTCTTCAATCACACATTACTTCTAAGAATCTCATCATTCGTAACTTTAGAGCCACCTTAGATATCCACTACACCAAATAAGCCACATGTTCGATAGATAATCAAGGGAAAAAATAAGAAATCCAGGGGCACCAATATCCTAAAGCTTACCATAACCGATTTGTCTAACACTAACACTTAGATTCCACCTTGTGTTATTTATAATATCAACAATGATGCCACAAACCTTTTCCCTATTCTCCTATAGCTACAAAAACTTCTTACATGTGCTAGTAATGGGCTTGCATATGTTGAGACTAGTGGTCAGGGCACCTCTCTACTTCCTCCAAAGGAGCCTATAAAGACATGTGATTCACATTGTAGACTAACCACCCTTTTACCTTATTTAAGATATCTACCCAACTCACCACCAATAAAAAAATCCCCCACTTTCATACTACCTTTGTTATTTATTTTCAATAACATTTGGTTATCCACCACCATGTTGATCTTAGTCAATATGTGTTGCCCCCACTTCCCACAAAGACTATGGATTCAACCACTATCTATCACATCCTTACATTAGTAGGTTCTATGTCCTACAATGACCCTTTGTTGTCACTAGGCCATATCCTTTTGGTGTGCCATTAATCATATAATGGGTGTAATTGTTGTAGCAGAAAAATCCCTCTTGCAGACAAGAGCGATCTCTCTAGATCCTTGATGAAAACTAGAAACAAGCAGGACAATCGAACTAACTCTTTCCCTAAGTTGGACTTGTTTGAATTATAAGAATTAAAGCTAATGGATGACACTCGTACCTATTTCACGAAATGCTTGATGAAGATCCCTTGTCGTGACTTGATGCAGCTCTTCAATGCTTGATAAGATCTGCAACCATAAACCATAAAAGGATCAAAAGCATATGCAATATAACAATCCAAACAAAACTTAACCTAATGATCAAGGAGATTAGAATTGAATTTTCCTTAATAAACATCCTAAACAATTATAAACCATTCATCATTCCAATAAGACAAATCAATGGGAGAAATTGTTCATTTGTATTAATTAAAGATAAAGAGGATACTTACAACCTTCGCCTTGATGTCTTGAGGTTCCTCCCAAATGCCTTCAGTCTTACTTTCCAATCTCAAACTAGCAGCATAATTTTATCTTCTCTCAGTTCTGACCTCCTCAAACCCTCTACTCTCTAGTCATTTTATTGGCCAAGAGGAAGAAGTTTCAAATCCAAAAGAGGAGGGTGAGATCCCCTAATTGAGGGATTAGGTTTCCTTGAGGAAAAGGATTAAGATGCATCATTTAAGGGTTATAGTTTGAATGGTCATCACCTGGAAGCTTTTCATTGGAAAATATTCGACCAACTATGTTTCTAGAATGTAATTTTTTATCTTTACATTCTTGAATTCACTTGTGCGGGTTTATAGTGGCAAACAAAGCGCAACTCTATGTTGTTCTCAAAGTTAATTCCAGCGAATGCGTGGAAAATCTAGGAAAATAAACACAGGTGAAACTTGACAAGGTATGATAGGTATTATCCCCAAATTTCTCATCTCCTTCAAGATATTTTTGGTTGTTTGACTTCTAAGGGAGTTCAATCAAACATGTTCACGGATGGTAAAAAGACCCATAAATTGATCAAGTGTCATGGCGACAAATTGATGTGTAACAGTAATCTCATTCCATTTGAGCTTTCTCCATGTCCATGGGATCCTCCCAAGTGAGTCATGTTGATTTTGGGGTAGCATCGAATGTGCTCTAGCTCTGAAATTTTATGGAGGGGCTAGAATACATGAGATCTCCAAGACTCAGAAATTGTTTGGAGAAATTTCACCCGAATTGAGAGTTATTAAAATAATTAATATTTTTAATTGATTCCTAATTCCAAACTTAGGAAAATAAAAATATTAATAGGTATTAATAAGAATGTGGGTGAGAAACTTCTAAGTGACGAGGATCAAGTCTGTTTTAATATTAGTCATTGATCAGGTACTTCATCTCGGTTGTTGATTCATCAACAAGAAAAGTATAAGAGGAGGCTTAAGGGTCAGTTGGAGATACACCAAGTGATCAAATCAGTTTGATTTTTTGGGGGTGTGGTTTGCTTAGAAAATAGAACTAGTGATTAGCGTTGCAGCAGAGGGGTAGGGATAGTTGGGGTTGGAGGATCTTCTCCAGGACCCTGAATACTCAGCAGAGAGAGGTATAGCTACACCATAGGAGGAAGCGCAAACCAAGGGAAGCTAATGCTAGGCCAAGAGAGCCCACGCATTGCTTGACACAGTGCTAGCGCAGGGGAAGGGTTTCCCTCCTGCAGAAGTCTGAATTCAGTCGAGAGCAGCAGGATTAGCTGAGAAGGCTGACATCAGAGCTCCAAGAGGTAAAGGAGGCAGCGCAGATCTGACGCAGTATCTTAGAGTGCTCCACACAGGCCCATGCAGCTAATGTGAAGGGACAACATATTTGTAGTCGGGGATAGTCAATCCAATTGCCGGATTGGAGGGATTTTGTCGAGTGAAGTGAGGTAATCTCACTTAGGTTTCTACCAGTATATTTTATCTTTGTAACTGGATAGCCGAGAGGGCAACCAGAGTTGTATTCAGAACTACTACTTAATAATAGAAAACCCTCAGAGTTGTTGCACTGATTTTTCCACATTAGGATTTTCCGGGGATGTTTGTCCGAAAATAACAGTGTCCCTTGTGTGTTTGTATCATATTTGTTTCAGTTTATGATCTGTATGTCAGTGTAGGTTGTAGCTGTGTTTTTCATCACTGTTTATAAATTAAATAACTTGTTGAATTAGTAACAAGTAGGAGATGATAAACCAATGGTTGCAGTAGGATTTCTGATGTGTAGATTCAGAAATTTTCACATGGTATCAGAGCATTGTAGATCATAGGACATTGAAGACATCATCCAGGATATCTAGTGAATTTTCTACAAAGAAGAAATTGTCTCGAGGGACAGTGTTGTTTCAGAGGCGGAGGAGCAGCTGAAGGAGTGACACAGAGCCATAGAAGTGACATAGAGACTCGTGCAGTGCCTGCGTCAGCATTTCAACCCTGTATAGGGTGATGCAGTACCCGTGAGGAGCTCATGCAATGACTACATCAACTCTCTGGGCCAGCGCAGAGCTTGAGAGGCTCAAATCAGCTAGTTTCTAGGGCTGGAGGAGCAGTGCAGATTTGATATGAGGAGATGGTGGGGCATTGTTATTGTTAATACAAAACAATGTATGTAAAGACAAAGCCGAGGTAGAGAGAGTCACTGCCTTAATAGATTTCTAGCCAAAGAAATCTAGATCCAGGTTGTTGAGCAACAGTAAAGGAGGATTGGAGAGGAGCGATTCGACATTTAGCAGTTGGATTTCCATGAATGAAATCAAGACTCAGAAGGATTCTAGAAAGAACCTGTCCCTTAGAGGATTTATAGCGCCAAAGAAATCCAAATCCGAATCTTGTTGGCGCAGCAGTAAGAGAGGGAGAAGAGAACCTGCTCTACACTTGTTTGAGCAAAGATGGCAGTTAATGGACTGAGAGATCAGGACAGATTGGATGGAGCATCCAACTTTGTCATCTGGAAGGCTAGGATCCCGGCAGTCTTGGACAAGAATCGCATCAAGGATTATGCCTTGAAAGTGGTGGTTGTATCAGTTGACGTTCATCCGTTTAAGAAGTACAAAGAGGCCCAAGTGAAGGCTAAATGCATGATTCTAGATGGGGTTAAAGATCATGTGGTCCCATGCATTGTTGAGAAGGAAACAAGAAGGGAAATGTCGGAGACATTGACCACCTTGTACCAGGGGACTTCCGTTCAATGAAAGATGTTATTGGAGAATTAGCTAAAACAGTACCAGATGCAAAAGGGAGAAGAGATAGATTCCTTCCTCTTGAGGTTCCAAGGGATTCGAGACCAGCTGACTTTTGTGGGGTCTACACCAGATCCTAAGTTCATGGTCAGCATTCCCCTAAATGCAGTCACCAAATACTGGGAGACATTTGTCCAGAGTATCTTGGGCAAAGCTTCTCTCCCCAGTTAGGAGGAGATGTGGGCAACTCTTCGATATGAAGAGATCAAGAGGTGACCAAGTTAGGGAGTAGCATAAAAGGAGTCAGATCCAAGAAGGAGGAGGAGGATGTCGATCTCACATCATAAGGACAGTCAAGGCAGCAGAAGAGGAAAAAGAAAGATATATCCAAGGTCATATGCTTCAAGAGTGGTGAACTTGGACATTTTGCCACTCAGTGCCCTCAAAAGAAGGGAAAGAAAGAGAAATATGACTCGATGGCTACTCCAGTGAAATCATACAAGGAGGATGATGACGAGGATTGTGCCATGAGTGTTGCCATTATGATACATGTGTTGTACTTGATGGCAACCCTCTTGTAGTAGAACAACTCACTTGTATATGGTAACTAGATGAATCTACCGGAGAGATATTAGATGTGACAAAATGCATGGCAATTGTGTTTACAGATGTGACAAAATGTTGGGTAGTTCAAAGGAATCAGTTCAGAAGTAATGTACAATGGCAAATCTCATTATAACAGGTCTAATCATAGGGAACAAAGTAATGGTACAAAAGAATAGGATGAAGGAACAAAGGACTACAGATCATAATCAAGAAGTTGAAGAAAAAGGACATTTTCAAGTATGTTAATTTGTATACGCTAGTTCACTGTACAAAAAGAGTGTGTACACGTGGGATCAATGTAGAAAAGGAGTTTATACGTATGCACGCACTTTAATAGAATAAAAAGTGTGTATGGGATGAAAAATTAAGGAAATTAAAGTGAAAGAATACCAAGGTTCAATACCATGGTATTAACCCACAATATTGAGCGGAGTAATGATTATTTGATCACATCCTAAGTGTAGTTTTGGTCCAAGGTTTTGGTCCGAGGTTTTTGGTCCGAGGCATTGGTCCAAGGATTTGGTCTGAGGTTTTTGGTCCGAGGTATTGGTCTAAGGTTTTGGTCTGAGGTATCGGTCCTAAGTGGTTTTGGTCCGTGGTATTGAGAAAGGCTAAAACTATATAAGGAGGAGAAGATCAAAGGACTAAGGGCACAAGTAATGAATATCTTATGAAGTGTTAGATCAAAAGCAAATATGCATGTTATGGGTTTTTGATGCTTTGCTTGATCTAGACTATGTATGCACCTGAGTGTTTGATGATGGATGAGATCTAATGATGGATCAGGATCAGAATGACTTATCATTATGTGATCTGATAATAGATAGGCTAGCTCTCATGGCTAACACATGTTTTATCTTTTATATGTGATGATCTGGGTACGTCTGAAGTCTGGAATTGTAGCGAAGTTATAAGTAAGTATTTGTAGATCTATACGTTGGTTCGCTTTGGTGAAGGTGCATATACACGTTGGTTCAGCTCTTCCAAGTAACGTATGCAAAAGAAAAGCTTGATGTTAAGGGATGACTGATCTATCATATCAGTGTTGTTTTTTTACTGTTGTTTGTAAATGATCTCTTCATTAGATCTGAAAATAAAATGGATTGTATAAGGAGATTGATTGATTAAGAAAGAAGGGTGATCCTTTTTTATATCTGTTTAGAACTCTGTAATATGACAGTAGATCTTCAAAATGTCACTGATTAATACAGTTTGTGGTTTAGAGGTTTTATGATTCAATATCTTTAGAGGTATACGCAGGTTGGGCAAAAGGAACTAGCGTATACACGCAGGTTTGCTTCATTGAAGGAGCGTATGAATTCTGACACATGCCTTTTGAGGTTACAGTTAGTTCTGGTTGTTGGTGCAGTGTTCTAGGTTCAGATCTGTGCACTACAGTGATTTGTATGTTCGAGTTGATTGGTTGAATTTGATTAAGTTTGAATGAATGATTGATTTAGTTGTGTCATAGGTTTAGTGATTGTTTGATTTAGTTGTGTCAGAGGTTCATAGGTTTCAATGATTAATTCTTTCAGTTATATTAGAGATTGATGATTGGATTTTAGTTATATCAGAGACTGATGATTGGGTTTCAGTGATTGGTTGATGCAGATGTATTTGATGGTTGTATTACAGTGGTGATTGATTTTGAGCTTCAATGTTACTAATGGGTCCAGTGTGAGAATTTGATGAAATGTGGCATTCATATTGTAGTGTTGTGTACCACGAGTATCCAATCTGAAAATTCATGAAACATGGCCTTCATATTGTAGTGTTGTGTACCAGGAGTATCTAGTCTGAAAATTCATGAAACGTGGTCCTTGGAGGATGCTGAGAATTGGAGCCTTCATTGAGGAAGTCGAAACTTCCTATCAGTAGTGCCTGATGATGTGTCCAAAGGGGGTTGGACCTCCCTTCCAGTGGCAGCTAGAGAACGAGTGAAGGTCATAGCCTTCTGTAGGTCGGCTCCTACGTACTAGTAAACGCATTGGCTAGTACAAGAGCTAGGGGGTTGTAGCTCCCTTCCAGTAGAAGATGGAGAATGAGAGAAGGTTGTAGCCTTCTACAGGTCGGTTCCTGCATGCTGATATGAGTTTTCACCAATGCAAGATTGTAAACAGATTATTCTTTATATTAAAAGAAGACAGAGACAACAGCAGCAGGTGGTTTTTCTCTCAACAATGTAGTGGATGAAGGGCAATAGGCCAAGCATCAACAACACAAAGGACCGATGTAGTGGATCAGAGTAATACTTCTATTGAGAAGTATTGCTAGAGCACATTCCTCGCTAAGAGGGACTGTTGATTTTGGGGTAGCATCAGATGTGCTCTAGCTTCGAAATTTTGTGGAAGGGATAGAACACATGAGATCTCCAAGAACTAGAAATCGTTTGGAGAAATTCCAACGGGATTGAGAGTTATTAAAATAATTAATATTTTTAATGGGTTCCTAAGTCTAAACTTAGGAAAATAAAAATATTAATGGGTATTAATAAGAATATGGGTCAGAAACTTCTAAGTGACAAGGATCAAGTTTGTTTTAATCTTAGCCATTGATTAGGGACTTAATCTCTATCGTTGATTCATCAATAGAAAAAAGTATAAGAGGAGGCTTGAGGGTCAGTTGGAGATACACCAAGTGATCAAATCAGTTCGATTTTTCTGGGCGTGGTTTGCTGAGAAAATCGAACTAGTGATTAAAGTTGCAGCAGAGGGGCAGGGGTAGTTGGGGTTGGAGGATCTTCTCCGGGACCCCAAATACTCAGCAGAGATAGGCAGAAATACACCAGATGAGGCAACGCAGACCAAGGGAAGTTGATGTTGGGCCAATAGGGCCCATGCATTGCTTGACGCAGTGCCAACATGAGGGAAGAGTTTCCCTCCTGCAGAAGTCTAAATTTAGGCGAGGAGCAACAAGATCAACTGAGAAGGCTGACGTTAGAGCTCCAGGAGGCAGAGGAGGTAGTGCAGAGCTGACCCAGTATCTCAAAGTGCTCCACATAGGCCCACACAACTAATGCAAAGGGGCAGCACAATTGTAGTTGGGGATAGTCAGTCGAGTTGTCGAATCGGAGGGATTTTTTTGGTGAAGTGAGGTAATCTCACTTAGGTTTCTGCCAGTATATTTTATCTCTATAACTAGATAGCCGATAGGGAATCCAAATTTGTATTTAGAACTACTACTTAATAATATAAAACCCTCAAAGTTTCTACACCGATTCCCCGCATTGGGTTTTGCTTGAGACGTTTGTCCAAAAATAATGGTGTCCCTTGTGTGTTTGTCTCATATTTGTTTCAGTTTATGATTTGTATGTCAATGTAGGTTGCAGTAGTGTTTTCCATCACTGTTTATAAGTTAAATAACTTGTTGAATGTAATAAAAAGTAGGAGATGATGAACCAATGATTGCAGTAGGATTTCCAATGTGTAGATTTAGAAATTTTCACATGGTATCAGAGCATTGCAGATCATAAGACACTGAAGACATCAGCCAGGAGATCCAGTGAATTTTTTGCAGAGAAGCAGCTGTCCCGAGTGACAATTTTGTTTCAGAGGCAGAGGAGCAGTTGAAGGAGTGACGCAGAGGCTCACGCAGTGCCTGCATCAGCATTTCGAACTTGTAGAGGGTGATGTAGTACCTGAGAGGAGCTCACGTAGTTACTGCGTCAACTCTCTGGGCCAGCGGAGAGCTTGAGAGGCTCAAATCAGTGAATTTTCGGGGCTGGAGGAGCAGTGTAGATTCGATCTGAGGAGTTGGTGGGACATTGTTGTTGTTAATACAAAACAATGTCTATGGAGACAAAGCTGAGGTAGAGGGAGTCACTGCCTTGACAGATTTCTAGCCAAATAAATCTAGATCTGAGTTTCTTAGCAACATCAAAGGAGGAATGGAGAGGATTGATTCAACATTTGGTGGGAGGATTTCCATGAAGTAAATCAGGACTCAGAGGGAGTCTAGAAAGAACCTATTCCTTAGAGGATTTATAGTGCCAAATAAATCCATATTTGAGTCTTGTTGGGGCAGTAGTAAGAGAGGGAGAAGAGAACCTATTCTACACTTGTTTGAGCAGAGATGGCAATCAATGGACTGAGGGATCAGGACAGATTGGATGGAGCATCCAATTTGTCATCTGAAAGGTCGGGATCCTGTAAATCTTGGACAAGAATAGCATCAAGGATTATACCTTGAAAGTGGTGGTTGTACTAGTTGACGTTGATCTGCTAAAGAAGTACGAGGAGGCCCAAGCGAAGGCTAAATGCATGATTCTAGACGGGGTCAAAGATTATGTGGTTCCACACATTGATGAGAAGGAAACAACAAGGGAGATGTGGGAGATGCTGAGCACCTTGTACCAGGGGACTTCCATTCAATGAAAGATGCTATTGGATAATCAACTGAGACAGTACTAGATGCAAAAGGGAGAAGAGATAGATTCCTTCCTCCTCAGGTTGCAAGGGATTCGAGACCAGCTAACTTCTGTGGGGTCTACACCAGATCCTAAGTTCATGGTCAGGACTTCCCTAAATGCAGTCACCGAAGACTAGGAGACATTTGTCCAAAGTATCTTGGGCAAAGTTTCTCTCCCTAGTTGGGAGGAGAAGTGGGCAGCGCTTCAACATGAAGAGATCAGGAGGCTGACCAAGGTAGGGAGTAGTGGAAAAGGAGCCAGAGCCAAGAAGGAGGAGGAGGAGGATGCATCTCTCGCATCATTGGGACAACCAAGGCAGCAGAAGAGGAAAAAGAAATATATATCCAAGGTCAGATGCTTCAAGTGTAGTGAACTAGGACATTTCGCCACTCAATGCCCTCGGAAGAAGGGCAAGGAAGAGAAGTTTGACTCAAAGGTTGCTCCAACAAAAGCAGAGAAGGAGGACGATGATGAGGATTGTGCCATGAGTGCTCATGCACATCTGCAGAAGAGGTGGGTTGACATAGAGTTGTAGTCGGGAGGACTATACAGGGGCAGGATCCTTGAGGTGCCCAAACCCTTGGATCACATACAGCTACGGGAGCCCCTAATGACAGTAGAAAAATGACGGGTGTCGGTTGGTGCAAGGTGTGATGGAACAACAATGGAGGTGCTAGAGTACCAAAGTCTGAAACAACGTAGTGGATGTTGTAGCAGTGCGAGAGGCACAAAGAATATTGTAGCAGCGCAATAGTAGTAGAGGGTCAGCACAGATTAGTAGCAGAGGTAGCTTCAGCATCACAAGGCATCCATACTGACCAGCATGTCAGTTTTTGGGTGAAGTTTAAGTTACTTACTTCTCAGTAACTGAGTTGCAATGCAGCAGTTATCATTGGTAGTGCTATGGGCAGCATGATGCAGCATTTTGAGAGGGAGTTGCAGTACAGATGTAGCAGTGACAGTGGCAGAGTCATGGGCAGCAGTACAAGATGCAGCAGTGCGGTGGATGAAAGGAAGGAGGCCAAGTATCAGCAGCACAAAGGACCGATTCAGTCGATAAGTGTAATACTTCTATTGAGAATTATTGCTAGAGCACATTCCTCGCTAAGAGGGAATGTTGATTTTGGGGTAGCATCGGATGTGCTCTAGCTCTGAAATTTTTTGGAGGGGCTAGAATACATGAGATCTCCAAGAACCAGAAATCGTTTGGAGAAATTCCACTCGGATAGAGAGTTATTAAAATAATTAATATTTTTAATGCATTCCTAAGTCTAAACTTAGGAAAATAAAAATATTAATGGGTATTAATAAGAATATGGATGAGAAACTTCTAAGTGATGAGGATCAAGTCTGTTTTAATCTTAGTCGTTGATTAGGGACTTAATCTCAACCATTGATTCATCAACAGGAAAAGTATAAGAGGAGGATTGAGGGTCAGTTGGAGATACACCAAGTGGTCAAATCAGTTTGATTTTTTTGGGGTGTGGTTTCCTGAGAAAATCAAACTAGTGATTAGATTTGCAGCAGAGGGGCAGGGATAGTTGGGGTTGGAGGATCTTCTCCGAGACCCCAAATACTCTGTAGAGAGAGGCAGAGATACATTAGAGGAGGCAGTGCAAACCATGGGAAGCTGACGCTGGGCCAGGAGGGCCCACGCATTGCTTGACGCAGTGCTAGAGCAGGGGAAGAGTTTCCCTCCTGCAAAAGTCTGAATTCAGACGGGGAGCAGTAAGATCAGCAGATGAGGCTGACGTTATAGCTTTAGGAGTTAGAGAAGGCAGCGCAGAGTTGACGCAGTATCTCAAAGTACTCCATGTAGGCCCACGAAGCTAATGCGAAGGGGCGGCGTAGTTGTAGCTAGGGATAGCCAGTCCAGTTGTCGAATCAGAGAGATTTCACTGAGTGAAGTGAGCTAATCTCGCTTAGGTTTTTGGCAGTATATTTTATCTCTATAACTAGATAGCCTAGAGGGCATCCAGAGTTGTATTTAGAACTACTACTTAATAATAGAAAACCCTCAGAGTTGTTGCATCGGTTTTCCCGCATTGGGTTTTCCCAGGGATGTTTGTCCAAAAATAATGGTGTCCCTTGTGTGTTCGTCTCATATTTGTTTCAGTTTATAATTTGTATGTCAGTGTAGGCTGCAGTAGTGTTTTTTATCATTATTTATAAATTAAATAACTTGTTGAATGTAATAACAAGTAGGGGATGATAAACCAGTGATTGTCATGGATTTCGATGTGTAGATTCAGAAATTTTCACAAGTCACCCATTGGATATGTATGGGTTGATATGGTCACAAAACTAGCACACCCATCCCTTCAAAAATGTTGCATGATACACCTAGTTCTAGTGGCAATATATTCCATTTGAATAAATACTATTCAAGGATACGTAGCCACTATTGATTACCCTTGGGATCACATGCATCATCGTTCCTTCTTCCTACCTCGAGATGCATTCATCCATTCCACCTCTTCCAACTAGTATACTCTTGAGACCGAGGATTTTACCCCATGGTAAATGTATATTGGTTTATACATCCTACACCTACCCCTTACGCCATTGCGGAAGGAAACATGGCTAATATTCAACCAATCATTAAGGTGGATATTTTTGTTACAACCAATGTCACCCAAAACATACTTCTTAGAGATGTTATTCCCTTGAGGAGGTTTTAGCTTACAGACCACTTTTTTAGGAATTTCATGAAATATTTGTTTGGTCATATATAGATATGGCTATAGTTAATATAAACATTAATGCATAACCATTTACTTCCTCTATTAGGTAGAAATGAATTCCCCTTTGTCTCGCTAAAGCTCTAGCCATCACAGTCAAAATAGATAATCTCTACACAATAGGGTTTATGTATCCAATTGCATATACCTCACAAGTTTCTAATCCAATCCTTGTGAACATAAACCAAGGCACTATCCATCATTACAAGTTTTTTTGTGATCTAAATGTTAAGGCCCTAATAAACATTCATTATTAATTTTTTAGTTATGGCTAGGTTAGCCTAGTGGTAGGTTATAGCATGTCATTATATCTCTTATTTATATATAATAAAGGATATTCATTTTTGTAGGCACCATATATTGTCCTAGCATCGGATTCATTATAAAATGAGTTTCCCCCTTGAAGTGGACTCTATTCATTGAATTTTGATCATTATTAAAGGGTTTGGTTCTTAACATTTGGTATCAAGAGGATACAATCCTAGGCTTTTCCTCCTCCAATTAAGATATCTGTGCATTTTCACTATAACTTTTTTCTGAGAAGTTTTAGATAACAAAATTTTAAGGAGATCGAGAAAAAGTATCAAGTACATGTGGTAAAATTTTCAAGTTCTAATCTATTTACTTTTTGAGATACAACTTATGGAATATATGATTTGTAACTAATCTTAAAATTAGTTCTAAACTATTCATCTTGGAATTTTTACAATAACTCTTTTTATGGGAAGTTTCAGATTATGGAAATTTTGTGGAGATTGATTAGACATATCGTAGTATGGGTGGTAAAATTTAAGGTGGTAAAATTTTAAGAATTTCATTGCAACTATTTACATAAATAATCAATAAACAAAGAAATACCTGTTCCAATAGCTTAGTTAAGATGCTCATGAGCTCTTGACTTTGTTGGGATGCTCCTCTTGACTACCCCACTGGATTTACCTCCCAGCCAACTAGGAATGATTTTTTAGCCTAGGGAACCTCCATAGGTTCCCTAGCCCTCCGAGCCCAAGTCCAACCAGATGTAGTGTGTCTAAGTTAAACAAATGCTCTCCAAATCCATGTTTGATCTCTCTCCTCTTTCTCCACATCCCTCCTCCAAAAAAAAACCAAACCAAAACCAAGACCAAGGATTCCCCCCCCTCCTCTCATCATCCTTCCCCTTTTATGCCTCTTCCTCCCATCCACCTTAACCACCTATCATTAATGACATGACTACCCCATCATCCTTTCTTTTGACTTTTCTTACCATATTTTCTCCCAAATAGATTTGAGAGGACATTTTGCGGATAAGATATGGATATTTAATTTGGAAATTAATTGGGATAGACCATATCTTCTCCCAAGTAGATTGGAGAGGACATTTTGGGGATATGGATATTTAATTTGGAATAGTGGAAGGAGACCATATCCTATCCAAATTTAAATTTGAGAAGACAAGTTGGGAATTGAATAATAACAACGATAAAATTTATATCAGTAAATAAATTTACAGTTTCACAAATGTAGGTATATACCAATATTTCTTGATAATTATTATTCAATATTTTCAAGTAATTTAAACACTAATAAATTCGCATGATAAGGTTAAGTAGGGCATTACATACACCCCTCCTTCAAAAAAATTCATCCCGAAGTTAGAGTGAAAAAGAAACAAGGATTTCGAAAGCAGTTTGACAATAAGGCATAACAAAATAGAGGGAGAGTTATAGTAGTAAAATTTGATAAGTCAAACAATGACACCACTTCCCATCAAGAGTCTCCAACTAATCTATATCCTCCTATCCTTCCTAACCTACTTATGTTCCCACCCTATCCATCCGCTACTGCTATATATTATGGCATCAGTTATACCAATCTAACCACTAATAAAACCAATTATGGCGGAAGCGTCAACTATATCGACCTAACTTCCCCAGTAGGAAACTGGAAATCATCATCACACATCTAGGGGAGTGTGTCCATCACTGCGCTCCCACGATTATAGGTTTGGAGGTTACACAGTGGGAAATACCTCCACCCCTCCTTACACTAGGGTCAACACTAACTGAAAATCATCATCACATGTCTAGAGGAGTGTGTCCATCACTGCCCTCCCACGATTCCAAGTTTGGAGGTTGCACAGTGGGAAATACCTCCACCCCTCCTTACACTAGGGTCAACACCCTAATATGGACCACACTACAGTGCTGATTGGATACTTGTCATCAAATAATCTAGTCAGGTAGTCTTGTCACCTGTCATTTACATTTTACCCATGTCATAAGAGTGCATATCCAGTAGATACAAAATGTAATAGAACAATGTACATCGTACCTTTCCTCATTATATGTCTCGACCTTCCCCAATGGAAGAGTATATCTTGGCTATCATATAGTTCTTTCCAAATTGTAGGTTAGTTCTCATTCATGCATATATATATATATATAACAACAAAATATATATAGATAAGTGATCTTAATTTACATCGTACCTTTCCTCATTAGATGTCTCGACCTTCTCCAATGGAAGAGTAGATATTGGCTATCATATAGTTCTTTCCAATCTGCATGTTAGTTCTCATTCATATATATATATATATATATATATATATATATATATATATATATATATATAACAACAAAATATATATATATAAGTTATCTTAAAATTAAGTCTAGTATCCACACGTCAATTTTGTAGTTCATACTGGAAATAAATCATAATTTCATTAATTCATTCATTAGATAAATCATATCCACTTAAGTCATACATGAAACAACAATAGCTCGGATAAGTCATGCACTAGATAAATCATCACCAAGTGAGTCATACATTAGGTCATACATCAAACATTTCCATCATCACTACCTAATCCATCTAATGATTTATATAAGTAGTTTCACCTGTCCAACTAAATGCATCATAGCGTTCATAAATAAATAACATGGAACTACAAATAGAGCCTTAGCATTAAGTCAAAGTGGACATCATAAATGGTCAAAAGTGAGGGGTAATTGTGACATACAGTCTTTGTATCCTCGCAGGTAGCAGATCTTGGGTTATACTTGTCCCATTGTATCTTAACTTGGTCCACCAAGTGATGCCTGAGCTATCGAACCCTATGGTATAATATGCATATTGGTTTAACCATTATGGTTCCCACGTCTGAGACCTATAATTCCCTCCAATCGAGTTTGTGGGATTCATTAGAAACATAATGTTATAGGACAGATACATAAAAACATCACGAGTTTTATGCAAGTGGGGTGGTAGTACAAGACAATAGGAAATTGGTCCAATTTTTCTCTTTGATTCTAAAAGGTCTTATAGATCGATGTGGTAACTTCACACATTTCTCAAATTGAATAGGAATAGAATAGATGCTTGCATAGTCTTCCAGCGCATAATGGTAGACATTTGTACAGATTTATTTCCTTTTTCTCTATAAATCTTTGTTTGTGGGTCGCACAATAAGGAAAGAGATTGTGTCATCACTGATGCCCTTGGCTCTGTTCTGGTTATTGGAAAATATGTCTTCCTCTGCAGGAAGGAATGGAGAATTTGATCCTTTTTCTCTACCCTATCTTCAAATAATATTTTTGTTCTACTTTTTTATGTCTTCAGAAAGTTGGGAGGTACACATCCCCTATAACAATGTCAAAAATGTTAGGCACGATCCAGGGTTTGAAATACTTCACTCAAAATCCACCTAGAAACTTGTCAACAAGTCGAATCTGATCACATACACTTCTAACCACTCTTTCAACCCTTCAACTCTTCAAAGGCAGCATTGGATTTGTTTTTGGTATTTTCTAATCTATTATTGTTAAAATGCTAAAATTAACAATCTACTTGAAAAAAAATGCCACTATCTTCCAACTTCATACATTTAAGAGCTAAAACATCAATTGAATACTTGTGAAAACTTGAAGAAAATACTGAAAATAAAGCAAACCCAAGGGGTGGGTTCTTTTGTCATGATAAGGGTCGGTCCAATTAATGATCAACCCAAATGCATCTACAAAGAGGCAACTTTACCCACACTTAGATTGTTTTAAGCCATAAAAATATGTATCCAATTGTTTCCTTCCTTGCCTTCTATGGTGAAAGGTAGGGTTAAATAGTACATAATGTTCAAAAGAAAATAAATAAACTCCTTGAATTCTATAGGCCAAAACACTCATTTTTAGATGCAAATTTGCATTTATAAGCACATACTAGGAAAGAAAATAAACGAACTCGTGAAACTATACAATAGGTGAAAAAATAGATAAAACGCTGTAACTTCCAAACCAACTATCCAAGATGATGCACATAATTTAGATTTTTAAATTTCAAACCAGAAATGAAGACATGGTTTTCAAATTTTAAACCAAAAACGAAGACATAGATTTCAAATTCTAGAATAAAAAATTAAAATATCTAAATTATACCAAATTTTGTGTTTCACATTAGAAAGCAATATCTACACTATACAATTTGTGTTTCACAATAAAAGGCAAACCCATTTTGTTACTAAATTCATTCCTCATTAAGATATAAGTAGCTGCAAGGGTTACTTGGGGTTATCTCAGGTGGTTAGGTGGAGCAATTATTATCCTTCTTACCCAGGTTCAAATCCCTGCTAGTAACATGATGAGCTTTGATGTTTTTGATGATTATGATGTAATGGCTTTAAACCTGAGACAAGCACTCTTAAGTGAGTATAATTGTAGGTTGGCTTGGTGCCAACAACCTCACTCTTGCCTTCAAGTTGAGAGCAAGGCCGATTTCTTTATAAGAAAAGAAATAAGTAGCAGAAGGAATCTGAACTAGTAATAGGCCCAATATATAATTATAACACGCATTCACAGTGATGGTCATTCTTTGCATATTTATAACCATGAATTAGAAACTCAGAATGCCACAATTAGTTGCTAATTTTCCATGGATGACAACATATGTGAGTTGCCTCATTTGGGAAAAAGATGCTTACTTGACAACCAAATTGTCCAAACTGAAGTTGTAAACAAAATAAAACAGTTGCACACACCTACTAGGTGCTCTTCGGACTGTTACATCATACATGCAACCAAAAATAGGCAACCAAGTCCAAGCAAAAAAACATGTGCATTTTGTAAACCATTTAATTGCCCATCCAATTCATGTTAATACTTTTTATGATCCCAAGGTTTCAAATACACATACTTATATTAGTCTTCTAAGCAATGAAAATATTTGACATTTATACTGATGCATATTTAATCTCTAATCAATGCTCATCAAAATTATAAACCATGATATCCAGAGCAGTAAAGACCACTGCGTATTTATCAAACCTATATTCGGTTTACTTATTTTTGTTAGTCTTTAAGGTGACGAGAATATCATATATTTGAACTCATGCATTTTGAATCTCTTATAGCTTCTCAATAAGCCATCCTTTTAATCTCTAATCAATACTCATCAACACTATAAAACATGATATCCATAGCTTAAAGATCAATACAAATTAATCAAAACTTATATTTTCTATGTACTTCTTTGGCAAAAGGCATGAAGCACACAGATTGAATAGATATCCTAAATACATTGATCGAAACACACAATCATGGGCGTTCAGAGAATCAAGTAAAATCCAAGAAGAAATCATCAAGCAAGTATGCTGGTGTATGTTCTAAAATCATTAAATTGATCCAAAAATCTGATTATATGTCTGTACGCATAATATCATTGCTCAATAGAGAGCCATCAATCCTTCCAAGCCTATTCAAATGTACCAAGTCCAATGTCATATATTTTGGAGATGAATATGAACTTGAATACCCAAAAAGGGCATAACTATAGGTGTTGTAAGCAAATGATTAATACATTCAAATGCATACATGCATAGGAAGAGGGCTACAAAGGATTGTGGGGTTTATGCATCTGACTTGTAATTATGGATGCCACATATCAACTTAACTCAATCAATAGATATGTTGAAGCACAAGATGTAGGTAAGATCATTGATAGGTTCTTCAAAGATAATGGCAAGAACACGGGGGCTTCACTCAAAGAACCTAAGACATATCACGTGTGTTCATGGCATACTAAACAATACCCCTAATTTGACTACATATTGGAAAATACCTCTAAAAATCACATTATTTAACCCCCTACCAATATGAACCCAATACATCTTCCAAATTTAAAAAACCCCTATCTTCACTAGATATTGTAGGTATCTGTTTTTTCATTAACATTTTTTATACTCCTTTATATTTTTTCATTAACTTTGAGCTCCATTTTTGTACCTGCCAATATAAAATCCCTTTACCCCCTAAGATATGCTCAATATATTATGTCATCTTTTCCTCATTATATATCCCCCAATATGAGCGCACGTGGTATGGTATTGCCCCCCTAGTGAAGCACTCGTGGGAAAGAACAATTACATGTTAGAGTTGTGTTTGTAGGTTTAGTTTTGCAAAGCTCCATTGCAGATGCTAATAAGTAATTTGAGCTCCATATAGATATTGGGTGTGTACTTGATTTTATTTTAGGGTGTTTGATAAATTAGTTGTGTTTTGATGACTTTGCTTTAGCGTTATCTCGATCCTGAGACCACACTAAAGCATAATTCAATTCAGTCAATGTCTTTGTAGTTAATGTTTTGTGAGTAACTGAGTTGTTCATCTATCAATATGGATTTGTCATTCAATCTATGCTTTACGAGGAACTAATTCTGAGAGAATTTTTTCGGCGAAAATCACAAGGAATATCATTTGTTGACGCGTTTCGAACCAACCAGTGTGGTTCATCGTCAGGACAAGATGAAGAACAGATCCAGCTTAGCATGTTTAAATAGCTAGAGCAGAGACACCAACGGTTACCTGGGCAAAGGTTGACTCAAGGAGCAAGGTCAAATTTAGTTAAATTAGGTAAAAAATAAATAAATAAGTAACTAAATATATAAATGATAAATTATAATATAATAATAGAAATATATAAAATTTTATATAAATTTAGTTATATTAGGTACAATAAATTATTTATTTACTAATAATAAACTACTTATTTATTAATTAAATAAATGAATAAATATATAAATTAATAAATATAATAATAGAAGTAAATAAAAATATATAAAAATATAAATTTAGTTATATTAGGTGTCAGAAAAATAAATTATTTATTTAATATATAAATGAGGAATAATAATAAATTAAATAAAAATAAATAAATAATTTATTTTTATAGGAGCAAGGTCAAATTTAGTTAAATTAGGTAAAAAATAAATAAATAAGTAACTCAATATATAAATGATAGATTATAATATAATAATAGAAATATATAAAATTTTATATAAAAATATAAATTTAGTTATATTAGGTATAAGAAAAATAATAATAAATTATTTATGTAAATGAGGAATAATAATAAACTACCTATTTATTAATTAAATAAATGAAAAAATATATAAATTAATAAATATAATAATAAAAATAAATAAAAATATGTAAAATTTTTATATATAAAAAATATAAATTTAGTTATATTAGGTGAGGAATAATAATAAAAAATTAAATAAAAATATATAAATTAATAAATATAATAATAAAATAAAAATAAATCAGATTTATAAAAATACAAATTTAGTTAAATTAGGTGTAAGAAAAATAATAATAAATAAATTATTTATTTAATATATAAATGAAGAATAATAATAAACTACTTATTTATTAAAATAAATAAATAAATGAAAAGATATAGATTAATAAATATAGCAAAAAATAAATTACTTATCAATTAGAATTAAATAATCCAATAAATAAATAAATAGGAAGAGGAAATAAGGGTTAGAAAATAAATTAAATTAATTATAGTTAGTTATAGGTGTAAACACTAAACGGATAATATAACTAATACTAATAATAAAAATAAATCAATATTAACAATAAAGCAGTTAAAAATAAATAAATAATACTAATAATAATAATAATGATAATAATAAAAATATAATAATAATAATAATAATAAATGGATAAATAGATAATAATAATAATAAAAATAGTAATAATAATAATAATAATAATAATAATAATAAATAAATAGTAATAATAATAAAACTGATGATGATGATGATGATAATAATAATAATAATAATAATAATAATAATAATAATAAAAACAAAACTAAATCCTAAGGAGGAGGGCGGAAGCCAACTAGGAAGAGAGAGCAGGGACCCAACATCTACTAACTTTCCAGCCATCGTCTCTATTAAGATTGCTGGGCCTTTTCTCAATCTCAAGTGCTTCCCTAAATTTACGATGATGGAAATGCGAAACCCTAGCAATAACCCTAGCCTCCTCAATACAAACATGATGACTGGTTTTCTCAGCATGTTCAGCTAAAGCAGAAGACTTAGCTCTCCTATGCTTAAGGTCCGCAGCGTGCTCACTAATCCTTTGATTGATGGAGCGACCGGTCTCACCAATATAGGGGGTCCCACAGGAACACGGGATCAAATACACACCTTTCATATCCTTAGGGTCAATCGGATCCTTTACAGATCTTAGGGACCAACGAATGGTGTTTAGGGGCCTGAAGGTCACAGGGATACTATGATTCCTGAGAATCCTTCCAATTCTATCAGTGGTCCCTTGAACATACGGAAGAAGGACACCCGGAGTCCGTTCCTTCGGTTCCCTCTTAGTCAGAGAATTCTTAGAAGCCTTAAGAAAAGCTCTCTGACCCAAGAATCTACTATAACCATTCTCAACAAAGACATCAAGCAGATGGGATTTTTCTTCCTCAAAGCTCTTTTTGTCGGAGATTCTTAGGGCCCGAGTGGCAAGGGTATTTTTCTTAGTCAGACAATTCTTAGAAGCCTTAAGAAAAGCTCTCTGACCCAAGAATCTACTATAACCATTCTCAACAAAGACATCAAGCAGAGGGGATTTTTCTTCCTCAAAGCTCTTTTTGTCGGAGATTCTTATACCCTTGCCACTCGGGCCCTAAGAATCTCCGACAAAAAGAGCTTTGAGGAAGAAAAATCCCATCTGCTTGATGTCTTTGTTGAGAATGGTTATAGTAGATTCTTGGGTCAGAGAGCTTTTCTTAAGGCTTCTAAGAATTCTCTGACTAAGAGGGAACCGAAGGAACGGACTCCGGGTGTCCTTCTTCCGTATGTTCAAGGGACCACTGATAGAATTGGAAGGATTCTCAGGAAGCATAGTATCCCTGTGACCTTCAGGCCCCTAAACACCATTCGTGGGTCCCTAAGATCTGTAAAGGATCCGATCGACCCTAAGGATATGAAAGGTGTGTATTTGATCCCGTGTTCCTGTGGGACCCCCTATATTGGTGAGACCGGTCGCTCCATCAATCAAAGGATTAGTGAGCACGCTGCGGACCTTAAGCATAGGAGAGCTAAGTCTTCTGCTTTAGCTGAACATGCTGAGAAAACCAGTCATCATGTTTGTATTGAGGAGGCTAGGGTTATTGCTAGGGTTTCGCATTTCCATCATCGTAAATTTAGGGAAGCACTTGAGATTGAGAAAAGGCCCAGCAATCTTAATAGAGACGATGGCTGGAAAGTTAGTAGATGTTGGGTCCCTGCTCTCTCTTCCTAGTTGGCTTCCGCCCTCCTCCTTAGGATTTAGTTTTGTTTTTATTATTATTATTATTATTATTATTATTATTATTAGTTTTATTATTATTACTATTTATTTATTATTATTATTATTATTATTATTATTATTATTATTATTATTATTACTATTTTTATTATTATTATTATCTATTTATCCATTTATTATTATTATTATTATTATCATTATTATTATTATTAGTATTATTTATTTATTTATTTATTTTTAACTGCTTTATTGTTAATATTGATTTATTTTTATTATTAGTATTAGTTATATTATCCCTGTAGTGTTTACACCTATAACTAACTATAATTAATTTAATTTATTTTCTAACCCTTATTTCCTCTTCCTATTTATTTATTTATTGGATTATTTAATTCTAATTGATAAGTAATTTATTTTTTGCTATATTTATTAATCTATATATCTTTTCATTTATTTATTTATTTTAATAAATAAGTAGTTTATTATTATTCTTCATTTATATATTAAATAAATAATTTATTTATTATTATTTTTCTTACACCTAATTTAACTAAATTTGTATTTTTATAAATCTGATTTATTTTTATTTTATTATTATATTTATTAATTTATATATTTTTATTTAATTTTTTATTATTATTCCTCACCTAATATAACTAAATTTATATTTTTTATATATAAAAATTTTACATATTTTTATTTATTTTTATTATTATATTTATTAATTTATATATTTTTTCATTTATTTAATTAATAAATAGGTAGTTTATTATTATTCCTCATTTACATAAATAATTTATTATTATTTTTCTTATACCTAATATAACTAAATTTATATTTTTATATAAAATTTTATATATTTCTATTATTATATTATAATCTATCATTTATATATTGAGTTACTTATTTATTTATTTTTTACCTAATTTAACTAAATTTGACCTTGCTCCTATAAAAATAAATTATTTATTTATTTTTATTTAATTTATTATTATTCCTCATTTATATATTAAATAAATAATTTATTTTTCTGACACCTAATATAACTAAATTTATATTTTTATATATAAAAATTTTATATATTTTTATTTACTTCTATTATTATATTTATTAATTTATATATTTTTTCATTTATTTAATTAATAAATAAGTAGTTTATTATTAGTAAATAAATAATTTATTGTACCTAATATAACTAAATTTATATAAAATTTTATATATTTCTATTATTATATTATAATTTATCATTTATATATTTAGTTACTTATTTATTTATTTTTTACCTAATTTAACTAAATTTGACCTTGCTCCTTGAGTCAACCTTTGCCCAGGTAACCGTTGGTGTCTCTGCTCTAGCTATTTAAACATGCTAAGCTGGATCTGTTCTTCATCTTGTCCTGACGATGAACCACACTGGTTGGTTCGAAACGCATCGACAAAAGGAACTAATTCACTGATGTCGTTGTCTAAAGATTTAAGGCAACTCCCAAACACTGTTCTCATAAGAGAACATGTAAAACACTGCCCTCCTTCTGTCCATGCAATTACACCATCCATTCTCCACCCTAAAATTAGGAGATCAATGAGTTCTTTTTCCTTGGCAATTAGTGACTTGGTTGATATTTTCGAAGTTCAAAAGTTTGATTCCCTTGAAGCCTTACAACTATATTGTCCATACCATCAAACTTACAAGCATGACGTAAACCGAGACACAGTGTAAATGTAGATTGCCTATATCCGAAATAACATGCTCTTCCTCTGGAAAACTGAAGAACTATCTCATTTCTCTGTTTGAAATTTTGGATTGTGTGCACTACACACTTCCCCTGTTGCAGTACAATATTTACTTGTTTTATAATTATCACCTTACTTTTCTTTTTGTCCTATTTTCCTTTTATTTTTATTGCCCTATCGATTCAGGGGGCTTGGAATCCAGTTTGGCATAGGCTGGGAACCCAATTTCCCTTGACTTGGATGACCCGATGTTATTTTGTTGGAGGATTAAAGTGACAAGTGAGATGAAATGTAGAACTTGCTTATTATACATTTGGCAGGCAATAAAATAAAATTGCTTAGCCACCTTAAGTGGTAGAAGTATCCCATAAAACTACACTAGGAGTTTATCATTCTCATCATGCTCATGAAACAAGTAATGATAACTCAGAGATGTGGCAAATTTATAGTTCAGTATAAAAGATGTCATTGCTGTTATAAATCAGATCTCAAGGACAACAAAATATAAATTAGAAATATTATGTTTAACAGTGCTTAAACTATTGGTTTTGAGCTGAAACTTATCAATAGTACGATATAGTAAGAGTTTAAGGAGATGCTTAGTAAATGAAACAATACTTGTGTTGGATCAGCAATTATCCACAGCCAGTATTATGAGGTTTTATATAGCATTGGAGTAAGATTTCAGTACTTCACACAATAGTATATCAGCATGAATGGAATAGGAGGCATGGAGGTGCACTCATAACAAGTTAGTGTTCCTACCTAGTGATAAAACCTTTCTAACACTATTAGGGAATGCCAAGATAAATTTGGAGTGAACCTAATCCTTAGAAATTAGAGTTCTGTAAATATTTCAGCTCCAATGACCATCTCAGTTGATGCAATATTCACAAGGATGTAGCCAATGCAAATTCCCTCTGCCAAGAGAGGCTAAAAGTAGTAGGGTTTGGAAAACTAAGCATATCTTTGCTAGCATATCCAAGTTAGGGGAGACTCGTTACATCATAGAACGGGTATGATAAATATGTGTCTCCAAATTTTCATCGGGTGACTGGATTTCATGTTAACATGACAACTTGCTCCCTACTCAATCCAATCACAAGAAGAAAGCATTATTTTGAAGATTAGTAAATGTGATCCTTCTCATTGCTATGGTGGACAATTTTTTTTGGAAAGCTTCCGACTTCTAATTCCTAGAAATTTTCTTGGAAGTTTTTCCTTCAAGTTTGACAAATGCAACAATTTTCTATTATCTATTTTCTTCATGGATTCTGAGGAAAACCCTCAATGAAAAGTTAGGTCATGATAGTAAGAGACAAACCTTTCGTATAGTACCCTTGGCTCCCATCTGAATTGACAACTTGGTGTTTGTGCACTATAGAAAGGAAGCACACTTTTCCAATCCAAATGTTACTTATACATTACATGACAAATGCCTCTCACTTGTAAGTCAGTTCAACAAGGTATTTAGTGGAAGGCATTTTGCATTGACTTCTAAATGGTTCCTTGCTCAATATCTAATTCTTTCATAGATGACTATCAGGAAATTCAGTTATTAGGAAAACAGATATATTGAGGACTTCAATGTGATTCTGTTCAATAACAGTGGCATTGATTCTTGGAGAGACAAATTGATTCTATATGTGTCATAACCCCACTACATAATTTGTATTTCATGTTGCGAAAAAAAAGGGTCAGGATGGAGTAACAAATGACATCTGTGTTCAAAATTGACGCAATTGAAACTATCGACAATCATGAGGGCAATGAAGTCGACAACGATTGCATTAATAGAACTAAAGTTGAGGAGACCTGTTTAGGAGATGCATGGGGGTTAGGTTCAATGGAAGAGAAATATGCAAATCGAAATGCCAATGAAAATGGGAAGTTCTTGTGGTTTTCTGTTTGTTTGTTTGTTTTTTTTTTTTTTTTTTTTTAAAGTAAATCTGGAAACAATGTACAAACAACCATTAATCTATGGCAGATATTTGTTGTGATAAATTCCAAAACATAGTGTCAGAGAAGAAACACAATATCTATTCTTTCCATCACCCTGCCAGTTATGACAGTGATTTGCTATATATATGCTTGAAGAAAAGGGATGATGCCTCGAAAATGTGAACAGACCTCTATAATATATATAGACCCTCCAAGTAGCTCTCCTCCTCAAAATAGCTGAATGCCTCAACCTCCCAAGTGTAATCAACTTCCAAAAGGAGGAGACGCTCAAGGAATCTTCCATGGTGGTGGTGGTTAGATCTAGAATGCCATACCCCAATCCATTGCTTTTGAGTAAGGCATTTTCCTATAAAAAATAATGTATAGATCTAGAGCGAATTCTTTCGCTAATGTAATGATCTTTATTTCAGACTCAAAGCTTGTTGCACCTCAAGTCATACTAGGGTTGTGGTCTCTCTCGAAATTTTGCAAACCTGTAGAGTGAAGACATGTCAGGATGGCTGTGCCATGCTACTGGACTATCCAAGCCGGGAGTTAGTGCAGGGTTTTTGTCAAAGGGAAGGGACTGGAGTCATACTCCAGATAAGTGTTATGTGCCTGAAAAGGAGGGGATCCTTATCTATCAAGAATGACCCCACTGCTAATATTGTTGCTCAGACTTTTACAGTTCTGGAGATTGCAGCAACTACCAAAAACTTTAGACCTGAACGTCTCCTTGGTGAAGGAGGCTTTGGACGAGTTTACAAGTGGTTTGTTTTTTTGAGACTGCTTTGTGTTCTTTCACTCATCCGTTGGTTCTACATCAGTATGAACATGGGTTCCGATTTTAGCATGTCTCTGGTTTATATTTGACCCATTACTCAGCAAAATAGGTGTTCCCCTTTTGAATAAAATCAACATCTTAAAATGCGGATACGGCAGCCGCTCTAGTAGTTATTTAAAGATAAACTTAGTGTACACATGGGCTTCTAATTTCTGTATTTTCATCAGTGGAGGGCACACTACATGAGACTTGTATAGTGGATTCAATTTTTTTATGTTTATCGGTTCTTATTATCAGCGTGGATGCCACACTCCTTGGAAGCTAGTGTGGACATCATTTGAACATTTGGGCAAGGATCAAACCTATGTTACATGCCTAACAACTAACTTACAAAGAAATGATAACTAACCTGTCGCCAAAAAGGCAATGACATTAGCCTTGATGGTCATACAACCCAGCAACACCTCTGTAAATATTGAAGGAGGGTATGTAAAATAACCTCCTCTCCAACGTAATGTTGAAGGCCTGCCTGAAAGCCTCTTTGCTCATAGCAGCTCCGCTATCCTCCGAGAGCCAGACTAAAGCTCTTTGGAAACAGATTGCAGCTCCAACTTCAATTCCTTCAGCTGATTGACAGCATTCTCAATGGCCTCCTTTGAAGCTTTGGAAGCCTTGAGGGGGCGAACTTCATCGCCTGGCTTGTTCACTATGTTCTGTTTTTCAATAACTGATTTTCTCGGTGATTCAACGTCGATCTCCGTTGTTCCCATTGTCGTGGCTCCAGTACTATAAACCCTCTCAAGTCCAGAAATCGGGTTTCTGATGAGGTGATTTAAGATCTGAAAATGGGTGCGAGGTGGGCTTTGGATGGAAAATTTGAAGAATCTACATGAGGCTTGAATTAGATGCATGCAACCCAGGCTTCGGCTTCATCAGTGTATATGAAGTTGAGCTATGGTTTCCTTGCTTGAAATGAAAACTGCATATTTCAACATTCTTATTGTCTGGTCTCAGCCCGTTGCAACGGGCCTTGGTTATGCTCCCTAGGCAACCCCAAATTTTTGCGTGGGAAAAGGATGTAAACCATGCAAAACATTTGATCGTTTTTGGATAGTTTATGAAGTGTCGTGCTTTATCCAATGAATAAGTCCTTATCATGAGGCTTCCTCCTCCAGAGGATCATTTGTTTTGTATTTGAATTTCAAGAGACTAAACAACTCAATCACTTGTCAATCCAAATTAAAGCCCTTTGAGTTTGATTAATTTAGGGTTATATTGCACCTTTAATCGTTATTCCTTTTATGATAAGAGTCCATTAGGTCCATAGTGTTGAACCTGAGGGCTCTGATACCACGTGTGAAGCTACCTCATAAGATCTTCTAACTAAAAACTAAATTTCTCTAATTTTAAACACAATAGAATGGGAAATAACTTATTTATATCTAAACATTTATTTGATGATAATATACCATTAAATTTTATTTACCACAAATTAAATAAGTAAGAATTTCATTGCAACCATTTACATAAGTAATCAATAAACGGAGGAATATTTGTTCCAATGGCTTAGTTGAGATGCTCCTGAGCTCCTGACTCTGTTGGGATGCTCCTCTTGACTACCCAGCTGGATTTACCCCCCAACCAACTAGGAATGATTTTCTAGCCTAAAGAACCTCCACAGGTACCCTAGCCCTCCGAGCCCAAGTCCAACCAGATGTAGTGTGTCCAAGTTAAACAAACACTCTTCAGATCCAAGTTTGATCTCTCTCCTCTTTCTCCACATCCCTCCAAAACAAAACCAAACCAAAACCAAGACCAAGGATTCCCCCACTCCTCTCATCATCCTTCCCTTTTTATGCCTCTTCCTCCCATCCTCCTCAACCACCTATCATTAATGTCATGACTACCCCCTCATCTTTTCTTTTGATTTTTCTTACCATATCTTCTCCCAAGTAGATTTGAAAAAACATTTTGGGAATAAGATATGAATATTTAATTTGAAAATTAATTGGAGTAGACCATATCTTCTCCCAAGTAGATTTGAGAGAACATTTTGGGGATATGGATATTTAATTTGGAATAATGGAAGGAGACAATATCCTATCCAAATTTAAATTTGAGAAGACAAGTTGGGAATTGAATAATTACAATGATAAAATTTATATCAGTAAATAAATTTACAGTTTCACAAATGTAGGTATGTATCAATATTTCTTGATAATTATTAGTCAATACTTTCAGGTAATTTAAACACTAATAAAATTTGCATGATAAGATTAAGTAGGCATTACAATCTAGGCAAGTGTCCAAATTAGGGTTTGAAAAGTACAAAGTTACAACTACATAACTTTTTATTGGAGTACCCACACCATTACTTGTATATCTAGAGAAGATATGGCATTTCATAATTTAGGTCATAAAAGCCTCAAAATATACCTTGCATAAGTTATTTTTAGTGATTTTAAGAGATTTTTATGGGGTTAGCAAGCTCACTTAAAAAAATTGAGACGTATTTTGATGACTTTAATAACATGGTGATAATTCATTCGATGGGCAAAAAACCATGATTGAGGAAAAATACATATAGAAACTACTCATGGGTTCACCTAGTTGGGAGCACCTATAATCCTTTTTGGTACCCCTTTGAGTTGTACTACATCAAACAATACCTATATATGGAATCTCACTTCTACACCTTTGGGCATATGGGAAGTCCCCTAGGTATACTTGAAACTAGCTTCAGATAAGATAATCAGTTATCTTGATGTTATAGTACGCTAAGAACAACATTGAAGGAGACCACTCTCTATTACTTGGGTAGTCAATTAGTATAGCTAAGGGCACGATTGATCCTCCTCAGTTAGTTTCCTAAGATATTGGGTTAAGTACTACTATGTGACACCACACATATATCACAGAATTTAACATCTAACACTAGCTTGTCGTCAAGACCTAATAACTTCTCATGGCTCCAAATGTTCTACCAAAAAAAAAATCACCATCTAAACCTCCAAAGAGCTCCACCATGACTCATGACAAAATAGAATACATGTAGCACCAAGTATCCAACTTGGACATTCAAGTTAAGGGAATAAGTGATACTTTGTTAAAATAAAGTTGAGTTTTCATAAAGGAATATGGAACAATATATGGATGAAAATAAGGAAGAAATAGAGAAGAAGATGGAATAGTTGGAATGTAAGACCATGCAGGGCTATATGAGAGGCTCCCTAAAATTAATAATGTGAATGAAGGGACTCATGAAAATAAAGGCGGTATCCATGTTGAACAACTCTCCAATAATAAGCAGTTGTCAGGTGGATTTAACTTTAATAGTGGAGTTGTGTTCGCAGGTGGTAGCACAAATGGAAAAAAACATGTTGACAAGCCCTTGTGTATCCAAGTGATTGAAAGTTCAATCCCCCTGAACATGTCTCGCCAGTCGAACCTACAAAAAAAACAATTTTAATAATGCAGTTACTTATGGATGGTCTCCAAAGGAAATGAACCTTCCTAATGTTTAATTAAGCAATTTTGGTCGAACAAAAGTCTTTACCTGGGTGAACCAAATGAGAAATATCTTGAATTGCATAATATTATGGGTGATAAGTGAAGGATTTATATAGAAACTATGTACTTTGAGATGAAACCCTATTAATGGGTAGTTAAAAGGAAGCTCCACATCACCATAATACTTAGGGTTTATTTACAAGAGACTTAGAAGTATAATTTGGGAAAGTTTATGAACAAGACTACTTCACTCAATTGACAACAATCAAGTACTTAGGTGATATTGAAGATTATAATTCAAAATTTCAGGAAATGACCACAAGGGTGGATAACATAAGTGATAAACACATTTTGGAAGCTTACCTAAGTGGATTAAAAGAAGACATTAAACACGAGGTTTTTCTTATAACATCCTAAAAATATTATGGAAGCATGCAATTTGCTTGTTACATTCAAGCCAAGAATAAGGCTACACACAAGTCTACCATTGGAGCATATGCAAGAAGCAAAGATCATTTTGGGGTTCATGAGGCAACCCTACCTCAAACTACTCAAATATCACAGAAGGAAACAGAGGAAACAAGAGAAAAAAGACTATGCTTTAGTTGTAACAACAAATGGTCAAAAGAAGATAAATGTGAAGAAACAAAATTATTCACCTTTGAAAATAATGATGAAGAAGAAATGGATGCATCTATGCAAAGGGATGAGGACAAAATTGTCAACTTAAAAGAGTAGGAAATAGAGGCCAGAATTGTGCACAAGATCGATTTGGATATGTGTGAAATATCTATTCATACATTAGTAGGTTTGTTAGTACCTAGAATCTTGAAGATTGTAGATTACATTAAGAAGAAAAAGGTCATATATTTCTTATTCACTTAAGTAGTACCCAAAACCTTATTTATAAAATATTAGAAGAGTACCTCAATTATTTTGTATATCTAATGAAAAACTTTCAAGTTTTGGTTGCTAATGGGGAGGATATTGATTATGTGAGAAAGTGCTACAAGATTAAACTAAGTATGGGAGAATATAATTTGGAAATCCCAATGTGTGCCATTCCCATCGGAGGTGTAGGCGTTGTTCTAGGATTCAATCATTGCGAAGAGTAGGTACCATTTCTACAAATTGAAATGAGTTATTCATGAGATTTGAATTGGAAGGGATTCATATGAACTTATAAGTTTAAAAATATGGACCTTCTCAAGTCATCAACTTTCATAAAATGAAAAGTTCCTAAAAAAGGGTAGCAAGGGAGAGGTGGTTAAACTTTATCCTATGGAAGTTAAGTAGGAAGATGAAAATATTCCAGAGGAATGCACCTTGGAAAGGCACTATAGGTTCTTCAAAGAAATTCATACAGATCTACCTTCATCTAGAAATCATGAACATCAAATCAAACTAATACCTAGAAGTACTCCTGCTAATAGTCTTTCTAGATATCCTCATCAGTAAAAGGGGGATATTGAGAAAATAGTACAATATATGCTAGATTTAAGTAATGTTCAACCTAATAAGAGTTCATTTTTGCTCCGATAGTGATGGCAAGAAAAAAAAAACTTGGAGGATGTATTCTAATTATAGAGATATAAACAAAATCACCATTAAGGATAAATTCCTTGTCCCAAATATTGATGAGCCATTAGATGGGATTCATGGAGTCACTTATTTTACAAAGCTTGATCATAAATCAAGATACCACCAAATCAAATTAAGAAAAGAAGACATTTCCAAAAGAACTTTTAGAACACATGAAGGCACTATGAATTCTTCATCATGCCTTTAGGATTCATTGATGCTCCTACTTTTCAAAGCCTCATGAACAAAATTTTCAACCGCATCTTAGAAAATTTATGTGGGTTTTCTTTGATGATATACTTATCTATAATAAATCATGGTAAGAACACATTAAACATTGGATAAAGTTATAAAAAGATCCAAATGTTTTTTTACAAAACAAGAAGTAGAGTATCTAGGTCATTGTTTCAAGGGAAGGAGTTAAGGTGGACCCTCAAAGATCCAAGCTATTACAAAATGTCTTATTCCTAAGAACATCAAGAGAAGGTGACTTTTGGGACTTACAAGATATTATCGAAAAAAATTAAGAATTATGCATGCATTGTAAGCCCACTCACATATCTCTTGAAGAAAAATTCATTTGTATGGAATGATGAGATAACTTTGGCATTCTCTCAATGAACCCCGTGTCTTAATATACAAGTATTCGTAACACCTAATTTTGGTAAAACGTTCATAGAAGAATGTGATGCATTTGGATTAGGAATCGGAGTAATATTCACATAGGAAGGGAGACCATTGGATTTTGAAAGCAAACAATTCAAGGGAAAATATTTGGTGAAATCTACATATGAAAATAAATGAAAGGAATTTTACATGCAATGAAAAATTTCCAATATCTCATTTGAAGGAACTTGAAAATCAAGATAGACCATGATATCCTACAATACTTTTTGGAGAAAAGATTGTCTTCAAAAAAGTAATAAAAATGGGCAGCAAAAATGCAAGGGTTTGACTTTGAAATAATCTACAAAAACAGAAAGGACAATGTAATATCAGTTCCAAAATAGAAGAAGCCTCAAGTTTGTATTCATTACACCTTCTATTCCTGTGTGGCTAGAAGAAGCTTGCCATGAGTGACAAAATGACAACAGTACCAAGCAGCAAATAAAATGTTTAAAGGGAGGGATGAACTGTAAGGAACATTGGGAATGAAAGGGAGATATACTTTGCTACAAGGGTAGAATATTTTTACGCCCTCAATCAAAATTGAAGCAACAAATACTAAGGGAGTTTCATGACTCTCCAACAACACTACACTTAAAGCATATCAAAGGATCAAAAAAGTGTGTTTTTTTGCTGGCAGGGAGGGTGGGTAAATAAAAAAAGATATTCAAAAATTTGTCAAATTTTCCAAAGAAATAAATGAGGGGTGGTAAAATCTCCAAGGTTACTTTAGCCATTACACATACCTAATTAAAGATCCGAAGATAAATAAGTGGACTTCATTATAGGGTTAACAAAATTTGAAGGTAAGTTTTCCATTTCTGTGGTCACTGATAGACTCACAAAATATGCACATTTTTTCAGAATTTAAAGTAACCAAGGATATTGAATTTTGTAGGTTAAAAGGGAGGAAAAGCTTTGGCGTAGTATGTGGTCTTTTGCTGGGATATAGATCGCATTAATGCTAAGGCTGCCATATCAAATTTTGTTGGCATATGTCTTATCTTCAGATCTGTTACACATCCCTTGTGGACCATCTGGGTCTTGGACAAGGATGTTTTGGAGAGGCATTCATGCCATCCTTCTCCCTTGATAAAATAAATGAATACTGGTTGTTGAATATTAAGGTTGTTATCCACCCTCTTTTGATAGTTTTAGCTCATTTATTTATGTTTTTTATTGCATCATATGTTGGTCAAGTTTAGGATGGACACGGCAGAGCAACTTAATGATCATATATAGTTCTTTGCATCAACGTGGTTAAATTAATTAGTTATGTTCATGTATAACATAGGTTGCTAATTTCCTTTTTCATTGTAAACTTCTTCATCAAGTATTGCTTTTACTCCATTTGCCCAAAAGATAATGGACTTCGTTTTGCTTCTTTTCTCATCCTTTTACTCTAAAGATCATTAAACACAGATCCGTAATCTGAATTTTAGTTTTGTGTTAGTAGACATATTGGTGGTTTGATATTTATGGAAAAATCCCCCCTTGTACCGGAAAAGAGCCAACCTATAGTGAAGGGAGGTTCAATTGAGGTGACAATGGGTAGAACTTCTGAAAGTTTCCCTAGGGTTTGTATCTGGATGGTTTGAGTTATCTTGTGTGCAGATCCAGGAGGTAAAAGGTGGTGTCAAACCAAGTATGCCAAACATTTATTGGATAACTTTCATATGGCAGATTGTAAACCATCTTCTACACCGGGTTAGCTGAAATTATTGGTGAAGATTAACTCAATTTACTAACTAGTAATGAATCAATATATAGGGAGTTGGTGGGTAGCATAATATATTTTACAAGAAGGCGGTCAGTTTGAGTTTATCAGTTAACTAAATCTCAAAGTTTATTACAATGCATGATGTTGAACATACGGCAACAACCAAGAAAGGTTTAAGGTAATGTATAGGGTACCTAGGAGTACGGTTTCTTGTAGGTAGACGGGAGGACTTTCAGCTATCAAACTGAACAAAATTCAGATTGAAGTGGTTTACTGGATGATGGGAATCCCAGCACATGTTATATTTAAGCTCTTGGCACAAGTGTTGTTTCTTGGTTGAGCAAAAACTCACATGCAGTAGCACTCCAATCTTTTGAAATAAAGAGCAGCAATGATTACAGTGTGTGAGACAATGTGACTGAAAAGGACACTTATTGGTTTACAAGTAGAACAAGCTAACACAAGTACACTTTGTTGTGACAATCAAAATGTATTGAAGTTGGATAGAAATATGGTGTTTCATGTGTAGACAAAGCATATGTAGGTACATTATCAATATATTCAGCAGTGTGTGGCTAATGGGAACTTAGAGCTGAAATATCGTATTATCCAAAGAGTACACTACAGATATATTCACGAAGCTTCTCAATCCATATAAGTTTATAAAAATTTAGAGGTAAGCTAGGTGTGGTTTTCCACATGATCACTAAAGGAGTGTAATAGAGTTTATGTTTAATAATGGACATACTATCCTGTATTATACATTTTACTTTTGAGTTCGGGGTATTTAATAAAGTAAATTTCATCATTTATTACGTTGCATATCTTTTTATGGTTATGGAGTGGTGGTCATGTCACTTACCTTCTCTCACAAGATGACATTCTGTATTGATTATTACAAAGTCATCAACATATGACTTATCTATTCTCACTCTAAAAGTTTTATATGTGAAAAAAAAATTAAGCTTAGAAGGGATAGTATAGTAAGACATCAATCATCAACCCATGTTATATTTTGGAATTATCACTTGAATATCATCTAAAAGAAATAATTTGAATCATCAACAATGCCGCATATTACTTGATATCATGATATGTCCAGCTGCGGCAAGAAACAGTTTAAATCCATACAAAAACTCAACCAGTATCGAGCAGTTGGGATAATAATTGCACAGCTAAGAAACTTTCGATATGCAAGAATTACAATCAGTATCTTTAAATCTTGTACATGTAATCACAGAAACTATACATGTAAAGAATTAGCCCTCACAAGAGAAGAAATCTATTTAATCCAAAAAGTGATTTGATGTTCTTCGTTTATCTGTTCATCAAATGGGTTTCACCAGAAAATGCCAGCAATCAAGAACGCATATGTTGGGAAACTTGGAAGCCATTAGGATCTGATGGACTAGCACCTGGCCTGTTCAAGGAACAAACAATCAGAAGCTTGCTTTATATTCAATATATAATATCTGTAATATACAAGGCAAGAAATTTCATCTCAAATCGATTGAAAACATGCAATCACTTGATTTATTTCATACAGATAACGATTGTAGATAGAAAAATGCTATAGACAACACTGAAGGAAAAAAATATCCATAACCTCCCCGCAAAATTGCAATAATCACGGCCATATTCATATTTGAACCTTATTGTGCTAAAACACCAACAACAATGTTAAAGAGTGTCTCTCACGTCTCACGCTGAACATGTTTCCAGTCAGACAAAAAACAATAAGGCAGCCAAATGGAACATCTACCACAAATAGCAGGGTCAAAAAAGAAAAATGGCATGTATCAGTAAAGTCGAGAACCAAAATAAGTTTAAAGCTTACGATAGCAACATCTACTGTTAAGCTTCTCTAACAATCAGGTCGAATACTGGCATTGGCTTAATAAAACCATAGCATGCGGGATTAGAAGGGCTTACCTCTTGTCAATCATGCAATAGTGGAAGTTAAATTTCCCAACCTTGGCATCTTCAACATACTGCAGAGAGAGAAGCACTACACAATGAAGCACTTAAACATAAAAATACAAAAATGACAAAAGAAAAATAATATTACAGAATTGAAGAATTCTAAAACCTTACTTTTTCAGTAACTCACTAGTAGAAGGATCTACACAAATAGTTTGTAATGATTTTCATATGCCGGCCCATTGTTTTATTACAAGAAAGAGTCACCATATATTAACAAGAATAACCAAAGGAATAGTAGGTGCTTGCTCGTAACCCAGTATATTGGACACTTGAGAATAAGCAGATTTCATCTTTATAATTACCTGTCATGCCCCGCTCTTATTGGCTTCCCATAGTCCTAACACTAGAGCACTAGATGTGAACTTTATATGTGCTCTGTAATGCTCGCATTAGATGTTCTATTATGTTTTGATGGAAAATTTATTTCAGTTTCATCGAGATATCAAATATCCCTTTTCTGCTTATGCAATTCCTAACTTTATTGTGACCCAATTTCCATGGCAGTCAAAAAACTGACAAATAATAGAATAAGGACAAATGTGATCAAATAGGATTAGGTATGACTGACTTCATTATTTGTTCAGATGTCGATTTGTGGGGTGAGATCTATGGAACATACAAGGAAATGAGAACCAACGTCAACGTGGGCATCTATGGTAACCCCTAAAAGTTTAATATTCAAATGCGCTTATTTGAGTGTAGAATCTAGATAGTATCTGCGTGATATACATTAAAGAAAAATATATTGCTGATAACCTTTTGCAGCTCTTGTTATGGACAATTTTTAATAAATTAGATAATACTTGATTGTACACAACCCAAATTTTTACAGCATAACTGCATAACATTGCAGTTTAATTTAATCGATGAGATACAGCTCAAATAAATTTTAAATAGGGGTGATCTTTTGTGGAGCAAAATATTTAGATGATCTAAACACATAAATTCATTTTAGCTATGTTTTCAAATCAATCTGTTAAACATCATCATTCAATTTCAAAAGAGCAGTTAAGAGCCATCAGAGCTCCCATCTGAGGAATTTATGGCCACCCACATTGTTACAACCCTGTTGAAAATTGGTAGCTTCGGTTTGTATTTTCATTGGCAAAATCAAAGGACAAATTATGTATTTTCTAATTGTCCAAGTTGGCCTCAACAATTGAAGGGGTTTTACCCCAAGGTCAAAACCCATCTCCTAGCACACATATATATTGCCATTCGATTGACCTCATTTGGGATCCCACACTGTTGAGAAATCTAGGGCATTAGCATTAGCTGATTTCTCTTAAATTAGTAACTGCTTGTGAATGCTTTTGACTTCGGTAGATTAGAATCTTCTTCTTCTTGGATTATTAGTGTTCTTCTTCATCAAACAATAACCAATACATGAACATAAATAGACAAGAGACACGGAATGTAGGCTATCAGCCAGGGCCAAAACCTTTCACTCTTTGAGAGGAAAACCCGCACAAATTCTTCTTATAGAGATTTCAATTGACGAATGCCAAGACCAAGACCCTTGACCTATTAGCCACTCTAAGACCAAGACACGAGTCCTCTTCTGCTTCTGTCTTCTAGATTCTTCTTCCACCACTGAGGCTACATCACTAGAGATCTTCACCGAGATAGCAATTCGAAATTCATTACTGTAATATCACTGTACTGTAAGCATGTCCGAATTGCAGCATCATTGAGACTGTGACTTGAGCGAGGTTAGCACTGGATCCTTTATTCAAAACAAAACTGATTCAAAACACAGTTTTCTTATCTTCTTGACAGTGGCCTCTCCTCAACACTGAGACAGTGTTACTGCACTAGGCTACCCATCCGAAATCCTCAGAGAGAGAGACATCCGAGCTCCATTCTGCTGCTATCCATCCGAGATCACAGGGAGATCTGTGAAGGTCTCATTGTTGTTTGTCACAGAAACTTCAGACAATCCGAACTCTTGTCTTTTGTTACCCATCTGAAATCATTGAACTTTTCACTGTAATTATTATGCGAAAAACTCAGAGACAGATCCGAATTTTTGTGTCCTAATGCAAAGTCTGTTCACTATGATTACCCACCGAAATTGCAGAGGTATCCGAGTTTCTAAACTGAACTTATGCGAAGATCCTAGATGGGTATATATAGTAGTTTGTCTCCATAATAAGCCGACGTGATCTATTGAAGACATGTGTCCCTTTAACTGTGATCCGACATGAGTTCTTATTCTTACTTGAAGTCGACATGAAGAGGAGGATTGTGCTTGTCATTGGAGGGCTATTAGACATAGACATAGATTCATATACTTTTTACATATGCTCAAGAAAAGTCCTTCATACATGACATTTAATGACAAATCCTAAGGCTCTCAATGGGAGCCATCTAAAATAAAATCACTTGCTCATGAAACCCATGAAGCAAGGTTTACAAAAATAATTTTATTTCCTTTTATTACATCATCACAATTACATGTCATTATGAAGACCGAACCTAGTTACACTTTTCAACACTCCCTCTTAACTAGGGAGGTATTCATAATGGTACTTGGTCATTCTCAATCTGAAGAATTTCTCATAAGAAGAATTTAGATTTGTAACTCATTTGTACGGCATCATATCAACCAGCATTGTTATATAGCAAGGCTTTGACTAACGGCTCTATCTCTCCACAAGATCAGAGCACAATGCTAGCGAGACCAATGATTTATAGACATACTCATCATTGTCTCTCTCGGAATATACCCCACCCAGGTTCTCTCAGGATATGCTCCATAAGGACTAGTCTTTTCTTGGACTCCCCAGTCCCAAAAGAATATCAGTCCTCCACGACTACTCTTTCATGGGATGCCCTATCTCATCCCACAAGAGCATCGAATGGCAAATGATTATACAATCCTCCATTCTATCTTCCCAGGTGAAGAACAAAACGTCGTGTCTATCGCTCCTTTTTATACCAATAGGTTTTATCCCATTAAAGGAATGTACTCATTCCTATCACAGAGGAGTGTAACTAAGCTTCCAGCTTAGGAATTTATGAGTTTCTTCCAAGTAAGAAACTTCTTCTCAGGCTCCCTCTTAACAAGGGACCTATAGCAACTCTTCATGTGGAGATCCTAAACAATTAGTTGCACGAAGAGCTCCTTTCTTCGATGTCATGAATTTCTTTAAGAAGTCTTCAACTTTTGGGAACTTTTATATATAGGGCACAGATCATCCATCGCTTTTATCCATGAGTTAGTCATGTCCTTAACTCATCAGAAAGTGATCTATCAAATTTTCCATCTGGCTTTGCTTCATGTCATTCTGCTTTCATGCCATATTTCTCGGAAGGACATTACATCCTTCTATATGGCTTTACTTGGAAGTCATTCACAAATCTTCCCTTTGACAGTGCTACAGAATCCCAACCAAATGTTAGTTAAAAAATAATTATTAAACACTTCAAATCAGATTTACCTTTGTGATGGTATTTCACCATGACATCTTCTTGTAAGTATCAACATTTTGCATGCAGTTTGACACATCTTCCACATATGTTCAGTGTCAAGGGTCTCTATCTTTTTTCGACTTCCATCAGAGCCTTCACATCCTTCCGGGAGATCTTCTAGTCATATCTTCTTGGACTTCAGATGTTGAATGCCTTCTACGTTCGTTGCATATTATCACGATCTCTTCCTACCTTTTCACACACTTCTTTCCCAGGGGCTTCCAACCAGAGTTCCTCAATCATAGTCAACCACCTCATACTTCATATGAGGACATATTATGTTGATTTCATCTAGTGTGACTCATGCCTTCCGACATTCTTTCATACGAGGAGATTCCTTTCCTTTGATCATGCTTCTCTAAATAGTAGTGGTGATCCTTGTTACCTGCAACCATACGACATGACTTTATAATATTAAATACAAGCATACATACCTCATTTTATCTTTAGGTCATCTAGGCTTCTTTCAACAGCTTCCTTGATTGAAAAGATCTTCAACCCCTTGATTGCTTCATCTGTCATGTCATCATAACATCATCCCATGAACTCCACAAGTTGAAGTTCCTGATGAAAATCTTGCTTCCTTTCAAGATCGGTGAATCCTTCAGTGAGGATTCCATCTTGCATATCCTTATTCAGCAGATGTTTCCCTTTTAAACTAATGTATCATGAGACTTATCCTGGATGACTTCTTCCTTTGATCTTCCAGTGAGGTTACCAAGAGCTATATCCTTCAAACTAGACTGCCATAGATTTTGTTCCTGCGATCCTTCATGTTTCCCTATGGTGATGTCACGAGCTCTTGCTTCTAATGCTTCTCTTCCTTGGACTTTCTTCTTTCGGCCTCCTCCACTTCAATGAAATGGGCTTCTTCTCTATCCTTCTTGTAATTGTCCTTCTTAAGCTAAGGACAATCTTTCCTATAATATTCATAGTCTTTGCATCCATAGAATTGAATCTCAGCTATGCTCTTCTTTTCTCTCTGAGAATCAAAATTTTCCAAACTTCCTTTCCTTCCAGCAAATGTTTGAGTCCTTAACCTTCAACACTTTTGCCCTCAACTTGTCTTCTTCTATCTTACATAGAGATCACAATTGTTGAATGAGATAACTTTCTTATAATATGGATATATGTTACCTTGATTGTCAGTTAGTGCATTATAGATCAATGATGATTATCTTCTTTCCTAGATCTTGTAGATGAGATCTTATTAAGATATCCTTCATCCTTTGATACCTTTACTTTTGTGTAGATCAAATATAAGTCATGTGACCTTCTTTTCCGCATCTTCAGAGAGTATTCTTACGAGTTTATCATATACATCTCTTTGATGTCTCCAATATTGCTATATGAGGGGATCTTTCATAAGAATCCCTTTCCATGAATTCAGAGGAGACCTTTTAATATGTTCAATGACTTCACCTTCTTAGAGGACTATGTCTATCCTCTTCTTTTTTTATGCAAGAAATTTCAATGACCCATCGAACTTATAGATCTCCTTGCAAACACAAAGTCATTTTACCAAATTGATTAAAGAATGAAAGATACTTACTTGACAAGTGAAGATGAAATCTTCAACTTGATCACTTTGATGATGGTTGAAGAAGATGTAATTAGAGCTCCCTTTTGGATGATCTTCATCCAAATGAAAAAGCTTGCTCCTTTTGATGAGGATGATTTGTTGCTTCCTCGGATGATCTTCTTCTAGGGCAAGGAGAGGATCCTTGCTTGCTTTATAACCTTGAAAATGATGGCAATGCCTTCTCGCCTTCAATATACTTCGACTTCTCTTGTAGTGTAGATCATAAATGCTTCTAGGGTTCAAACTTTCTCCAAGATGATGTGATCTTCATCTTTAAAGTCCTTCGAGCTATCTTGCCTTGTAGATAACTTGATGAAGGTCGTTGTGGCCTTTTGATGATAACTATAGAAACAAAAGCTCTTGTTGTTGCAGACTGCTTCTTCGATCTAGGGTTTGATTTTTCAATGTAGATCTTGATTTTTTGCTTTGATAACCTTCCTTGTTTTTATGCCTTCCTTGAAACTTGATCCTTGAATGTCTCTTTGATTAGATGCCCTTCCTTTGACTTCAACACCTTAGCTCTGAAACCATGTTGAGAAATCTAGGGCGTTTGCATTAGGTGATTTCTCTTAAATTAGTAACTGCTTGTGAGTGCTCTTTACTTCATTAGGTTAGAATCTTCTTCTTCTTGGATTATTATTTTTCTTCTTCATCAAACAGTGACCATTGCATGAACATAAATAGATAAGAGACATGGAATGTAGGCTATCAGCCAGGGCCAAAACCTCTCACTCTTTGAGAGGAAAACCCGCACAAATTATTCTTGTGGAGATTCTAATTGACAAATACGAAGACCAAAACCCTTGACCTATTAGCCACTCCAAGACCAAGACATGAGTTCTCTTCTGATTCTGTCTTCTAGATTCTTCTTCCACTACTGAAGCTACATCACTAGAGATGTTCACCGAGATGGCAATCCAAAATTCATCACTATAATATCACTGTACTGTAAGCATATCCGAATTGCACCATCATTGAGACTGTGACTTGAGTGAGGTTAGCACTGGATCCTTGATTCAAAACAGAACTTGATTCAAAACATAGTTTTCTTATCTTCTTGACAGTGGCCTCTCCTCAACATCGAGACAATGTTACTGCACTAGGCTACCCATCCGAAATCCTCACAGAGAGAGACATTTGAGCTCCATTCTGCTACTATCCATCCAAAATCACAGAGAGATCTGCGAAGGTCTCATTGTTGTTTGTCACAAAAACTTCAGACAATCTGAACTCTTGTTTTTTGTTACCCATAAGAAATCATTGAAATTTTCACTGTAATTATTATTCGAAAAACTCAGAGACAGGTTTGAATTTTTGTGTCCTAATGCAAAGTCTATTCACTATGATTACCCATCGAAATTGCAAAGGTATCCAAGTTTCTGAACTGAACTTATGCGAAGATCCTTGCTGGGTATATATAGTAGTTTGTCTCCTTAATAAGCCAACATGATCTGTTGAAGAGATGTGTCCCTTTAGTTGTGAGCTGACATGAGTTCTTATTCTTACTTGAAGCCGACATGAAGAGGAGGATTGTGCTTGTCATTGGAGGGCTATTAGACATAGACATAGACATATAATTTTTACATATGCTCAAGAAGAGTCCTTCATACATGACATTAATTATTAATGACAAATCCTAAGACTCTCAATGGGAGCCATCTAAAATAAAATCACTTGCTCATGAAACCCATGAAGCAAGGTTTACAAAAATAATTTTATTTCCTTTTATTACATCATCACAATTACATGTCATTATGAAGACCGAACCTAGTTACACTCTTCAACACACACAACTCATCCATTCGATCTGAAAAAAGTAGTCATGTTCACACATGCACAGTATAAAGAAGATGAAAGTTTCCAGTGAAGTTTGACCTCTCTTGTTTCTGAATTTGACAAGCATTGACTTGGGTATTCTTGTTGTTGTTTGACTGAGATTTTGACTCGATTTGGAGGCCAAATTAATCTGTGATTCATTGACAGTGTTTGACCAAATTTTATCTCTATTTGTGAGCCATTGACCAAGGGTTGATGGCAGGTCAACTTCTATAGTTTGACTGAGGAATTGCAGGCCAAATTTCAGCCCTTTGACTCAGCCTCAGGCCAAAATTTGGCCCTCTTGTGCAGAGATTCACTGTGAACCAGCATTGACTTTTCTCTCTCCTTTCATTGGTTTTGACTTGGCAAATATTGAGGTCAGAGATTGATATCTTTTATTGTAAAATTCTAATGTACATTTTGATGAATTGAACTCTCTCATAAAGAAAGATTACCGGGTTTTCCCCCTTGTGGAGTTTTGTCCCAAGAAAGTTTGGTGTCTCTTGATTTATTATTTTTTGTAATCTCTATTGCTCTATTGAAATCAATGGTTAAAATTTTTCATGTGTAACTACTTAATGATTGGAATGCTCTAAAGAAGTCAAATTGTGTCATTTAAATAATTATCAGTTTGAAAAAAATGTACTAGTCTTGTTTGCATTAGCAATCAACATGGTATCAGAGCTATGGTGAAGAAAGGAGCACTGAAATCACCTTTTTCAGGAAGCCCTATGCAGGCCTTGTTACCCACCATTTATGGGTAATATCCGGAGGAGAAAAAAAATCTCCAAGATGGTCCTCAGCCAACAACCAATGGCCCCTTGCAGCCATCAGCGTGCTCATTGTGCCATTTTCTCCGCCACCTGAGCCAGCCACATGGTCCCTCGCCCATCTGCCATGATCGTTTGTTTGAAGGTGGTCCTCCAAATCTAAAGGTATGACTTGTCATTTTGAAATTGAGTATTGTAGTTTGCTTATCATGGACACTTTTGGGCATGGATTAATGGGGGAATTCGGCATAAAGAATGGGCTAGGTCTGTGCTTTTGTCCCCTATACCCCTTTTAGGAATTAACCTTGGATTCTAGTGTCGTGGGATCTCTTTTATTGACCATTTGGTTTCAGAGATGGTATTTCATAAGAAACCCCATTTTGGTTGCGTGGTCCCACTCCCTTATTACTTATATTACCCTTTTTCCACTCATTATTATCCCATCCATCATTTTTCCTGCCTGGGTCCACATTCCTCCATTGGGTCCACATAGGGTTAGCCTACCCCTTCCCCTTGCCCACACCTTGGGTCATGGCCTGGAATGAAGTCCGGAGGTAATTGCAGCTGAAAAAAGAAGTTAAAAGCATATATGGTTAGATTCAACGGGAAAAGTACCACAAAATGCAAAAGATGCCCGGGACAAAAACATTTTAGCACGTAGGCAAAAGCCAACACATGAGCTCTACTCCATTATCATGGCCATCAACCTAGTTCCAACAAGTTCTATAAGCCTTCTTCATCATATAGGAACCCATGATTGTCCCAACCCTTGGTGGGCGATGAACCACCCCACCTTAAAAGGGGGATTCCACTGCTATATCTTACACATCATGCTCTAACACCTTGAGCCCCGAACAATTAATCAAAGAAAATCATAAAAGCCATATAAGGAAGGGTGGAAAAACCAAGGTCGGGCACCTCATGTACCACGATTGCTCCCTCCTACACATTATAAACCCAAAGTGTAGGCATCCCTCTTATTAGCTACCCTTGCATCCCAGCAAGTGACCTAGGGTTGCCCTAGTTGAATTTCCGTGACCTTGGGTCTAGGTTAGAGTCTTAGAATCACTGACGCTACCAAACCAAGAATCTCAACCATAAACTACTTTGCACAACAAAATAAAATAGCAGTAAATCACACATGCAAAGAATATAGACAACTTTTTACAGTTTTCAACCCAACTTCGTTATATTAAACAACATATAATACAACAGTCTAGGGCTCCAGTACCAGGGATAATGGCCCTCATACATCCATTAGTACAACATACAAAACTGGGGTTGGTGTCAGTCCATCGACGATCAATCTGCCCTCAACAAGATCCTCTGACCATCTGGTTGTCACATGCTCTCTCAGCTCCTCTCGGTCATACCATGTACCTTCCCGGTCCTTCGGCTCTCGATCTGCAGCTCTTGAATCTATCAATTCTCCAAGTCCATCTGGCCACTGAATCTCGGTTGTTCAATATGCTCACTAGTTGATCACTTGTCCATCAACACATCAACACATCGAGACTCCTGTCGAGTTGTTCACAGCTCCACTTGTGAACAACTCTCGATTTGCCCATTGTAGCTCCTCAACTACTCAGGGACTTCAGCCCAGTATGGTCTTTTTGCGTTGCTCCGATGAAGACCAACATAGGGCACGGAGGGTTTCCACCTATCACTGCAAGATGTCCATCTCCCACAATGAACACAGGCTAGGAGGACTGCCCATCATCTACTGTAGAAGTCCTTCTCAACACACAAGTCTCGAGCTCCACAAATTGCTCCTAGTTGTTCAGACCCTTGAGCTCAACAACTAGCGCTCTAGCAACTACCATTGTCCATCAAGGTGTTGCACACCGGGCTCCAACTTGGACACTATCACACTCTCCTCCAGAAGACCAAAAGTGCCCAATCACATCCACACTTGGTCTTCTCCCATGCTGCCCTCCAACTGTCCACGAGAGACCAAGTCCACGCTGTAGCATCTGCACTTAGTTAGGGCATCCCACACCTAGATGACCCTTACACATGGCTGCCCACAAACTCCACCAATCCGCCCTTTGCTCTGCAATAGAGGAGCTATTGCACAAATCTAGGCACATCAATATGTCCTCACCTAGGACACCATCAACTCATCAACCAAGGGAGCATCTGCAACACTCCTTGTTGTTGTCCTCTTGCCTTCCAATCTGATGTGTTTGTTGTCACCTTGGCTGCTCAGTAGGCTTCCCAACAATGCACGTGGGCTCCTCCAAACAAGTCCTAAAGCCTCCTCAAGCTACCCATCAAACTGATCCACGCTTTGGTCAAACTCTTTGACCCAACACACATCAAACTTTCACTCCAAGTTTGCTACCAAATCACTGCGGAAACTGTCACGATTTAGGGCATCTAACCATGAGGTCTGCTCCTCCTCTTTGACTTCTACAGGTTTCCCTACAAACCATCCAAACACTGATCCTAAACTAGGATCCAACACATGGCAATTATGGAGAAAGTGACATACCCTAAGTTGCTTCCAAGGCTGATACAAATTCTGTTGCTTTGACTGCCTAGTTAGGGCACCCAACAGTTCACTGTTAGCCCTCCCAAACAGTGGCTAAAGCCTCCAATTTACTGTGGCCTAGTCTCGTTGATTGGTTGTTATGATATGTTCTATGTAGGGCTAAGTTCCAACCCTTAATCCATCTCTACGGCACCCTATAACCTCTGAAACAGAGCTCGGCCTCTGTTCAGACTCCTGTACCTTTTTGCGGGCCTACTTCAAGGTACCTTCAGCCATATATCAGTCACAAAAATGGCCCAAAATAGTTGCCCTCCTTCACGGCCTACACAGCAAGTCAATTTGCACTTCAAACAGTCACTAGAAGGCTTCTAACCAGCCTTCCTCCTTCGCTGAAATGATCCTTCTTCTGCGGCCCTAAATAGATATTTCCTTCTCCTTGAACGAGCTCCTACTTCTCCTTCAATGTTACCCTTATGTTACGCAAATGGATGAGTAAAATGACTCATCTAACCTCTCTATTTATACACATAGAAAGGGCTCTAAAACGTCATGTTCTAATGGTTGTCCAACTGTCACATGCCCAAATATCCTTAGGCCGACCTTAAACATAAGTCACAACCCCAACATATAACTTCAAAAATTCATAACTCCTCAACGACAAACTCGAAATCAGATGATTCTCGTTGCATTAGAATCATCTCACTAAGAGCTATCATCCTCATCCATCAAATGTCGAAGACTTGTCACGGTTTTGGCCCAAACATCTATGGGTGCAAAACCCCATGCTTAGATTCTAAGCCTACAAGCCTACTTGTGGCACTTTGACCTCCAACCCTTGAACACTAGGGCTTGGAGTACCTCCCAAGCTACACAAGAATCAACACTCCCTCTTAGCGATGGAGGTACTTCCAAGACCAGGAAGTAACCATCACCATCCAATGACGACACTAGCCCATCTGGCATCCACCATTGCAGCATACCCTGTAGAATGAATCCAGCAATCTCGTTAGTGCCTTTGCCTCATCATATCTAAACCTAAAGATCCCAAACCTCCATAGGGCTACTCCCTCTAAGCCTACATGATCTCCACTAGCTCAGTCCTGCAAGCACTCATCCTCCTGGATCAAATACCACTCGTGCAAATCCCACCAATATCGGATATGCAACATCACGATCCGATGAATATTCTAGCCTACCAAACTATAGTCCATCATATGAATCCATCTCGATCAACCTGATCTTGTCCATGCCAAAGAAACCCTCGAGTTGTCCCAACCATCCATGACAAGACATAGGAAGTTCATGATCCTCAAACCGGCACATAATATACTGAAGTGCACCACGTTCACCACTGATCCACCAGAACTCCCAGCCCATGTCATCATGTAGTCTATCAAGACCACATCTCCACGTCTTCAGCTGAACCCTCTGCTCCATGATCCAGACACCCACAACTCCCTCTGAGTTGCTTCGTTGTGCACACCCTGATTCACTATCCCTTAAAGTAGTTCAAATACCCTCTGATACCATGTTGAATTTCCATGACCTTGGGTCTAGGTTAGCCTTAAAATCACTGACGCTACCAAACCAAGAATCTCAACCATAGACTACTTTGCACAGTGGAATCAAATAGCAGTAAATCATACATGCACAGAATATAGACAACTTTTTACATTTTTCAACCCAACTTTGTTATATTAAACAACATATAATACAATAGTCTAGGGCTCCCGTACCATGGATAATGGCCCTCATACATCCACTAGTACAAGATACAAAACTAGGGCGTGCTAGTCCATCGACGACCAATCTGCCCTTAACAAGATACTCTGACCATCTGATTGTCGCATGCTCTCTCAGCTCCTCTGTAAGGTCCTATTTTACATATATATATACATACTATATATATATATATATATATATAGATATGATAGTTGGTGTTGCCAGAATATGATGTCTATCCCAACCATTATGCCAGAATCCATAATTTACCTTAAATTTATCATTAACCAGACATTGAACTTGAAAATTAAGTGCAGAGGAATACTTGGAAATTAGCTTGGAGACGTTTCCCAGTTTGCTCCCCACTCCCGTTACCAAAAGACCAAAACCTCCCAGCCACACTGAGCACAGCCTTGGGACTCACCTCCAAAATACTTCCAAATTGGAGCATTTTGGTCCCCCATGCCCAAAAGCTTCAAGAATAATCGAATCTTTGGCTTTAATTCAGATATCATGTTCTCCTTCCAGTCTTTCTTTCCCCAAAATTCCCCTTTTCAGTGGCTCTGCATACTTGGGATAAATACCCTTCCTAAGCGGTCACTGCCCTCTTTCACTACCCCTCAACAGATTTTTATTTGACATTCATAGCTTTAAGTGTAATCAAAAAGTAAGGGTATGTATGTTTATATAGCTATGTTTGTTATGTTTAAACTTAATAACTTTAACTTTAATAAATTTAATTATAATATATAATAAATGAATAATTATGCATATATATATCGAATGTTTGTTACTCCTCAAAGTAGGGCTATGATACCATTATTGCAGATAAAAAACTGGAGGCCTTAGGGAGTTGGTGGGTATCAATTTGGAAATTAAAAGCTCCAATGCGCACCAGACTGTTGATATGCAACATCTTAGAAAATAAGATCCCACTGATCCTATTTAAAAAAGAGGGCTTTCTTGGGACCTACCTGGTGTCTCTGCCAAGAGGAAATCGACCCAGCACCTCTTTCTCATGCCCGACCACTAGGAATATTTGGACACAAGTACTATCTAAAGAATATGAGCTGGCAGGGTGCAGATATTAGAACAGCATGGGACAGTTGGTGGGGTACTGTTGTGGAAAAAACAAAGAAACCTTCCCTTCTGGTCTCATGGCACATATGGCTCAAGCGAAACATCAAAATATTTGAAGACAAGCCAGTCACTGGAACCTAACCCCTCCGAAAATATGCACTGCTTTTGAAGAGCTACCAAATGATGAGAGCCAAAAAAGACCTAGGAATATCCGACAGGAACAGATAAACACAACAATACCTTGGGCCTATTATGATGGTGCTGCCCAGCAGCATGGCTGTGGGGGAGGCATATGTTTTTACCTATCAGAAACACACTATTTCCAAATTAGTATGGGATTGGGACCGGGCACAAATAATCATGCTGAACTGATATCTCTTCGCCACCTGATATACTTTGCCATACTGAAACAATGCAGAAACATACAAATATTTGGGGACTCAAAGAATGTGACTGATTGGTTTAACAACACAGTTGTTTGTTATGCATACTCTTTGAGATCTATTATGGAAGAAATTGTTTTTTTCAAAACATTCTTTGATCAGATTTTTGTTGCTCATATCTACAAGGAAAGAAATGAAAATGCAGACAGGCTATAGAAAGAAGCGACGCATTGTCCTTTAGGAGAGTGGATGATCGCTGAACATACACCTGCAGAAACCTATCACTACTTCCACAGGCCATACATCGATGGGAGACTTCAGAGGGGCAACAGCCCCTAAATATCAGCTTTTTGCTTATATTGAAATTTTTTGAAATTTGATACAGTTTTACACTTTGTATTATTAGCCAATGATTGTAAATATGGACAACACAAACACACCCGCGAGGGTGAATTTTTGATCTTTTTATTGAGGTCTTGAACCTGCTCAGTATACCCTTTGGGTTTTCATTGTAAATATTTAGTTTCTAACAGTGGATAGACAGCCACGATACAGCATATGCCAATGGTATCTACAGCATGTAATTTCATCAATAAAATTATGAATTTTCTTTCCGAAAAAAAAATATATCAAATGTTTGTTGTATGAATTTAGAAATTTAACACTTATATATATCATATATGTTTGTTATATATGAATTTTGAATATTTTAACAAATGTTTGCTGTATGAATTTTGAAATTTTAACTTATTATATATATATATATGAACAATAATTAATTTATAACTTTAATTTTATAGTGATTAATATTTACATTAGAAGGATTGGAATTGTAAATTTTATTTAACCTTATAAGTACGAAGTATTTAATATCTACATTTTGAGTGTCGAATGTTTTGGTAATATCTCTCTTCTCAATAATTTAGTTTAGTCTCTTTTCATTCATTTCAACTTTTTCCTAAATATTTAATAAGTTACTAGTGCAAGGCATGCGATGTATGCATATGCAGCTATCATATGCATACATCATATGTCTGCTAATACTCTTTTGCCTATAGATCGAAATGGGTCATTACATAATTCCTTCCTTCAAAAAACTTCGTCCCGAAGTTAGGTTATTATAATATATCAATAATTGCTTTAGTGATTAATGTGATCATGTAAGGATTGCATTTCAAGATTGAATTTTTTTGTTTGTTTGAACATTTAAAGGTTTATAAACTTAATAATCATTCCCTGCCCCAATTGGGTTCCCAAACTATTCTAAAATCATGCTATCCTTCTTAATCTCTTCCGCTCCCTTCCTATCCATCCTCTACTGGAGTGTTTCATGGCATCAGCTATACTAATCTAACAATTCATAGCCTCTTAAGAGTGTCAACGATGATAATATCAACTTAATTGCCCAATAGGCATATTGCAGTCATCATCTCACGTTTAGGG